>OX326961.1:59765381-60365381 GCA_946800325.1 Luzula sylvatica | reverse complement strand
TTGGAGAAGAAGACATCACGTACTAACTTGTACGAGGTAAAATTCTGATTACTCTTCCTTTTTCGGTGTTTTTCGAGTGTGATCCAGGGTAGAATTAGGTTACGCATGCGTGAATAATTCCGCTGCATACTCTAATAATCGTATGCGTAATCCTACACCTCGACCCCGGGCCCGCGCAGCGGAATGAAGGCCCGGTCCGATTCTCCGATTCCCGAAATCACGCCATGACTTTGAGGGTACGATGCGAATAGAATGATAGATCTATACCAGCGTGAAATTGATCACGCACGAAGGGTTGATCGCCGCCTTCTATCTCCTGTCACGTTGGTGACAATCCGCGCGTCCCACACCACGCGTCTTTCACCGTTCGTTGACCGTCTTCTCACTCCTTGGGTCGATCACAATCCAAGAGCCACAATTGTCGCTCCTCTACTTGTATCCACCGTGAGTCGCAAGACGTCGGTCGCGGATGCACCTGCCTAGACGATGCACCGGCGAACTTGCTCGATCGTTTGATTCTCTACACCGAGAAAACTCCTTTTCTCGGTTATCTCTCTTTACACCCTTTCACTCAATAGAAAGTTGTATCTCAATTATTCTGGAAAATCTCCTGAATATTCTGAATAAGATTGCTTGAATGAACCACACCAGATGAGAGAGAAAAATCCTATTTATATCATATAGGATTAGGATTGGCCAAAAGACATGTATATCCAATATACACTCTTTCACACAGAAAGTTGCATGTATCTGTCCAGTATTCTGTCCATACGAAATTGGTAAATTCCTCTGACAGAAAACCACCTAACACGAAAGTTGTAGATAATCTTATTATCTACACGGCCCAATTTGGCCCGGCCCAATTGGAGTTTGTATGCAAAAGTTATGACTGTTTTACTAACTGTATGTCATACTGTTGCACCCTTTCGGTATTTCACATAAACGACACTAAGACTTCGTTCATATGAAATATATTTCTACATGAAGGTTATAGATAATCTAATTATCTATCTAACCCAATTTGAACCATTCAAATCGGATTTTCCCACTGACAGTTATGGTCACGAATGTACGACTACATTCGTTTATCCTTGTGTACACTTTTACGGTTGATTCTGAAACTGTATTTCCTTCAGGGATATCAAATCATCACCTCAAATATCCAATAGGTATCCCTAAACTTGTCTTTGAAATTATTAAACTCGAGATCAAAAAAATATTCAAAACATGATGAAATGGAAAATGGTGAATCACCATGCCAGAATATGGTTCGTTCGAACGAACCATACTATGTGTTCGAACGAACCTTTCGTTAGAACGAACTTTAACACTGTGTTCGAACGAACCTAATTCTGGTGATGGGAGAAAATAAACATAAACAATAGTTCGTTTGAACGAATGTTTATACGTTCGAATGAACCTCACCATGTATGTTTGAACGAACCATCTCAACGTTCGAACGCACGTCAGTCCGTTCGAACGAACAAAAAAGGTTCGTTCGAACCCACCTTCACGGTTCGTTCAAGATTCATAGAACGAACCTTGAACTCCATTTCAAATTCCATGTTCGTTCGAACGAGTTTCTCAGTCAGTTCGAACGAACCCATCGTGTTTATGAATAATACATATGAAACGGCTAGTTCAAATTGCAGTGCGTTCGAACGCACTATGTAATTTAACCAAAGACTGAGTGGTGTCTATGAGTGATATAAATAGATCCCACTCAAGTCTTCTCTCTTCATCTCTTCCACAAATAAAAGGACAAAACTAAAAGAGGGAAACGAAGCCAAAATCTTGAGCTCATATTTCCAAACCATATTAGGGATTATTAGATCCACTTTCGAATCTACTACTCAACGATTCCCAACTTGCGTGATCGATCACGACTAGTTCGTTAGTAGTAAATTGTAATAGGCTAGTTCCTAATTGTAAAGCCCGTCATTGATCGATAAATTCGTGTAAATCGATATAGGCAAACCTTGTAATTGTTTGAGTTGGGCATTCAATCGAAAGCCGAAAAGGCGCAAGGCAAACCCGGAGACGTAGGTACTTGCAATCAATCGAGTCGGTCGATTGAGCAAGCAGCCGGTGAGTTAAAGCTACAAAACAACCACCTACCGAACTCCGTAAACAAATATCGCGTGTTATTTGTTTAGGTATTGTATTTTTTTCTCTAATTTATTTACGTTTCCGCACCAAATAGTAATTGTATTCCACTACTCCTAACCCTTGTCAAAAAAATCATGATCACTACCAAATAGTAATTGTTTAGGTATTGTATTCTTTTATCTAATATATCATGATCACCAAAGGAAAATGCAAAATGATGCTTAAAAATATATATTTGGCATTCAAAACTTGTTTCCATACTCAAAATTAATACATTGCACATAAAATTAGAATATATACTACCACTAACCCTTGTCAAAAAAATCATATAACGACATAATTGGTGTGTACAAGTTTTTATTTGTGATACTAATAAACTTGAACCTTTGATTTTTGTTAAATTGTGCCGATCACTTTAACCACTAGGCTAAAATACTATTTGTTAGACATTGATAAGTTAAATCTCGATAGCTCCTCTGATGATGCTCTGGTGGCGATACACAAAAATCCTCAATAACTAATATAACAAATCAAGAAAATATATAAACATCTCTATCAATTTATCCTTTTTAAAGCAACTAATATGTTAAAACATTAAATATTTTTGTACCACAAAAGAGGCTGCTAAGAAGAGTTTTCCTATCAACTTTTTCTGCGTTCACATTCATATAATATATATTATTATGGGGTTATGTATGGAGTCTCTCAAACATAAAAAATAGCCTTGATGAGGTGGCAAGAGAAAGTTAAGTAGATTTATTAGTATTATTAATTGATTTAATTAGCGATTTAATTAATCGTGTAATTGAATTGACACGTCAATTAGTATGCACTAATATAATTTATTGATGTGTTAATTAAAGTACATGTCAATTAATAATTAATTGAATCAATTCACCTAATTTTTTTGCCAAATTATCAAGAAGCTTGGGATGAATTTGGAGAGGGGCAAGTATAGTTTGCGTGTTATTATATTGATAGTCCATGTAGAACAAGTTTAGGAAATAATAAAAGGAGAGAATAAGAAAGAGAGTGCAACTGCAACCAAGGTGAAGGTGGATGGAGTGTAGGAGAAGAAAATATCAAAATAGAGATGTGTCGATATTTAGCTGAACCTAACAAATTAACTCTTGTCAAATTCCTAATCAGTCTTACCAACTTCAACACAGTATAATCCTCTCTCTCATCTCTGTACCGCTTTCTAAGCTAACTCTCCTCACACACACACACACACCTCATCTCTCCTACTGGATTGGATTTTCTGGTACCACCTTCAAATCAAATCTTCGGTACCATTAGGGACTCGTCACTTTGTTTCCTTCATAAAGGATCCGAAAGCATTGATCCGAAAATACGGGTACTTATTCGATGTTAATTAAGTGGCCCCTTGCAATATTCTATTTAGAACTACCCTTCCTTAAGTATATGCATTATAAGTTAATCAACATAATTCATAAGAAAGGTTAATTATATTATATAATTGGTTAATTAGTTATAGTGTAATGAATCTCCATAGGCTATGTAAAGACTCGTGTTGTGCTTGTATCACAAGCTTGTTCGGGCATGTGATATTTTATATACGATAGTTTATATTGTTTTGGGGTCCATCATTTCGCACTGCTCATTTGCCTTGGTTCTGAAGCAATCTCAGATTCAGCTCTCACTTCTCTTCTCTTCTCTTCTCTTCTCTCTCTCTCTCTCTCTCTCTCTCTCTCTCTCTCTCTCGTGCAAATAACTTCTCATGCCAAAAAGGATCATCATTTGAGCACAATCTATATACCATGTGAGCTCTTATCACCCTCCCTTTTTTCTTTCAAATTTTCTTTCTTTCCATTATTCTCAATCAGAAAATATCTTTTTCCATCATTTCATGCTAAATTGCCCTTTTTCGGGACTCAAAATTGTTTTTTTGGTGTGTTTTCTTTTCTTCAAATCTTCATGACCATATTGGTTTTCTCAAATTATCTTCAAATCTAATTTTGTTAAATTTTGTGGGTTTCTTTCTTTTACTTGATGGCCATGGGAGTTCAAATGGGCTATTAATTCAGAACGTGACGTTTCTCCCCCTTTCCCTTTATTAGTCCAAACCCTAAAAAACACCCAAAGTTGCACTCTCTCTCTCTCTCTCTCTCTCTCTCTCTCTCTCTCTCTCTCTCTCTCTCTCTCTCTCTCTCTCTCTCTCTCCTCCCTGAGTTTGGCGTAGGATTTAAAGGTGACTTCTATTTGTTGTGAGTGTGTTATATAGGGTGTATGAGAGATCTTTTCCTTTTTGATTTCAGTTAAAGTGTGAAGAGAGAATTTTTGTGTGCTAATTTTATTTATAGGCCAATATCACACTCCACACCTTCCTTCCCTCTCTCCTCTCTCTCTCTCTCTCTCTCTAATTTCTACCTCTAGAAGCTTTGATAAAAAAAATCTGTCTAGTTGAGAGCACCTCTCTACTTAGTAAGGAGGATTTATTCTGATAATTATATATTCTTCGAGTTTTATAACAAGTTTTACTTTCTTTTTTCAGGCTGTGACTGAATGAAGCTTAAGCAAGAACAAGTAATAATAGAACTGATCTCTCATGAATCATAACTAAAGCATGAATAGGAGCCAAATGGACGCGAAGCTTGAAGAGCATCGTATGACCAAACACTGTCCTAGTTGCGGTAACAAGTTTGATTCCAAATCGGTATGCAACATTTGTTTTTCAATAATATATACAAATAAGATTAATCATATATTTTTTGTACATATTTGTTTATCGACCTTCTCTTTTTATGTTGTGCGTAGGATTGGGTCGGGTTACCGGCAGGAGTGAAGTTCGATCCAACAGACCAAGAGTTGATCGAGCATCTAGAAGCAAAGGTGAAAGAAGAAGGGGCGAGATCGCATCCATTGATAGATGAATTCATACCAACTATTGAAGGAGAAGATGGAATATGCTATACACATCCAGAGAAACTCCCCGGTACGATAATTTAAGAAGATTTTATCTTGTTAAACTCGGATTTAATTTTCTTTGATTTGAAGTTTTGAAAGAACTTGCTATTCTTTTTTACTTATAAAAAAAAAGGAGAATATGGCATAAATTCTCGGTGCCTCTTTTCTCTATCTTTTTATTGCATGTGCTAGCTAGCTCTTTTTTATAATATACTGCACAATTGTATTTTATATAAGGAATGTCGTCTGATATTCTCTCTCTCTCTCTCTCTCTCTCTCTCTCTCTCTCTCTCTCTCTCTCTCTCATGATGGTAAGATGCTTCTGAAGTTTCCAAATGAGAGATTTCTTTGTCGCGTTTCCTTTTCCTTTTTCCTTTTCCTTTGTCTTTCTTTCCTTCTCTCTAGCCCATAAGAGTTTGGTTTTACACTTTCAGGGTTGTTACATCGATCTGACAAGAAAACTTGATTTCTTTCTCAATCAAATTGCATTTCTCTCATAAAAAATAAATCAAATTTGACCTCAATCAAATTGCATTTATCTAATAAAACTTGATTGATTTTCAGGGGTAACTAGAGATGGTCTGAGCAAACATTTCTTCCATCGACCATCGAAGGCATATACTACCGGTACGAGAAAACGGCGCAAGATTCAAACTGAATGTGACTTGCAAAGATCTGGCGACACCCGTTGGCACAAGACGGGTAAGACTCGACCCGTTATGGTAAACGGAACACAGAAAGGGTGCAAGAAAATACTCGTGCTATATACCAATTTCGGTAAGCATCGAAAACCCGAAAAGACCAATTGGGTGATGCATCAATACCACCTTGGCGAATTAGAGGAGGAGAAAGAGGGCGAATTAGTTGTTTCGAAAATATTTTATCAGACTCAACCGAGACAGTGTAATTGGTCCGAGAGAAAGGCCGTGGCAGGTGAAGTGGTCGTGGAGAATAGAAGAGATAGCACGGGGAGTGGGAGTTGTTCTTCGAAGGAAGTCATGAGTCAACGAGTCGATGAGGCCGGAATATCTGGGTATAGTGGAAGTATTGAATTGCACCACCCACGTCCTCATCATCATCAACAACAACAGCAACAACAACAACATCAACACCATTTGAAAAATGATAACTTTAGCTTTTCGCCATTTCGAAAGACCTTTGAAGAGGTAATTCTTAATTTTTGTTTTGAAGGGAAAAATTTTCATTATTTTTCTTTTGAATATGATCTTAAGCTAGTTTTCATTGTTAGCTCATCTTTGAGAATGATTTTTATTTTTATATTTGAAAATAACTATATATTCATTCATAAAAGAAAATGAGAGACTTACACCATGTCATATGAAGCTATACTCAATTCCATAGGCACACACATAAAAATTTGAGGCCATTTACCCATCCCCCAGATGCATCACCACATCCTCCATGGCCCTAATTTGCACAATTAATTAACTAGTAATTAACAAGATACACTCGATTAACAATTAATTAATGCATATTTAACATATACATGAATTAACAATTAATAATTAATATTAATTAACTATTAATTGAGTGTATCTTGTTAATTACCAATTAATTAAGTGTGCTAATTAGGGATATAGAGGATGTGGTGGTGCATACGGGGGAGGGTAAAATTTCCCTAAAACTATGAGCAATATAGATTATCACCTTTCTCGAAAGAAAAACCCTATAATGCATATGAACAGTATAGGCCTCCACACACTTTGTCAGATTACTTCCATTTTTCTTATTTCACAAAATCTGTCTAAAATAGAAATAAAAATATATCTATCTATTTGAAGCAAAACGAAAGATAAGATAATAGACCACCTAGCTAATCTTTCACATCATTTTGTTTTTCTTTAAAGCAAACATAGCTAGAAACAATGAACTATACTGATTTTCCCCAAGAAGTACTCTCATAATAGGACAAATTCAACAAATGTAGATGCACTTAGATTAATTTTCAAAATATAATATCTTGTCGATGTATGAATAGGCCGGAATTGGAGAGGTCCCTTCAAAGGCTAGCGAAATGATACACGAAGGGCATGAACTGCACCATAGGACACAAGCGGCACAGGCAAATCAGGCTGCAACCTATATGGTGAACCGACCCCCCGGCCCAATATCTACGATCATATCCTCGCAACTACAACATGCCTCCGTGGTGCTCGACGACCCGTACCATGTTCCTAATATCATTCTCCAACCCAAGTTTCAGGTGCTTCTTGTGCTAAACTTCTAGTACACCTTGCTAACATGACATCTTATAATATGTTTTAATTACCAATAAGAATAGAGATTAAATTTAATTACCAATAAGAATAGAGATTAAATTTAATTACCAA
Source organism: Luzula sylvatica (assembly GCA_946800325.1). NCBI lineage: Eukaryota > Viridiplantae > Streptophyta > Magnoliopsida > Poales > Juncaceae > Luzula > Luzula sylvatica. The sequence continues at coordinate 60,357,993 of OX326961.1, read as the reverse complement.
TAAGAATAGAGATTAAATTATTCATCTTATAATATGTTTTATTTCTCGAAATGTGAATGAGCAGCCACAACAACAACAACAACAACAACAACAAAACCAGCACCAACAGCATCAACAGCAGAAGCTTGCTCACAGATCAACATCAGGACTCGAAGAGGTGATCATGGGTTGCACCTCATCAGGAGTAAAAGGAGTAAGATAACTAACTTTTTTCCTTAATTAGTTCATTCATCAAATATTTGTTATGACCTTCACAAAAGAAGTAGACTTTTACTTTGATTAGTTCCCAATTAACCAACCACCTAAACATTTGATATTCTCTCTATGTGAAAATATAATGCTTGTATTAGATAAGGTAGTTCGGTCTAGCTCCTCTTTCAATGTCCCTTTCATCCTTTTGGTAGATTTGGTTTGTTACACCTACTTTTATATAATGCATAGTAAATCTAGTTACTTAAACATATTTAATTTTTTTTGTACTTATAAATTTCGTGCAATTGTAAATATTTGAAAGAAGGTCCATCTCCTCGTCACAACAATGTGAAATGAATCCTAGTTAGTGTACTTTCTCTTGCTTCTTATGTCATATATTGTTTTAATCGGCTCTCCCTTTTTAAGCATGCAAGAGTAAATATTTCTTTTGTATTATATACAAGCTATTATTTTCATGAGAAAGAAAACATGATGAACAAGACCACACTTTAATCACTTTATAAGCCCCAAAGAGGAGAGGCACAAAAACCAATATAGAGACAAGACCATCCTTTCTTTCCTTGTATGACCACATGTATAGTAGAATAATAGAACATTTGTTTATGTATTTTTGCTTCTTTAGAAAAGAAACGACACAACAAAAAGATAAAGATCGCTCAATTAATTTTGACCTTTTTTTTTTTTTTTTTTTTTTATTGGCATGGATTTCAGGAAGCATCAGTTCCACAGACACAAGAGACAGAATGGCAGTACCCTTACTGGTCTCTTGACAACCCAGATCATCATGGGTAAATGCACCATTTCACCACCAATCAAATTACGATACGTAGTCCTCTAACATCTTATCGCATTGCACTTAAGTATGCTTTCATTTTGTTTTTGTTTTTGGAGAAAAAAGGTATTTCGTTGGTAAATATATGTGCGCCAATGGTGAAGAATATAATCTAAGATGGAAACAAAGTGAGGTGTAATTAATAAAGGGTTTCTTTGAAAGAAAAAAGTGGTAAAAAAGGGTAAAAAGGAGAAAAGAAGCAATCAAATTTGCATCAAAATCAGTGCCATATCATTATCACATCATCTAGCTAGTCACTTTTGCTGGGATTTTATTTTACGTATATTCTTCGTTCTGTAAGTTTGTTTAAAATTATGATCTTTTTTTCTTTTTCTTTTTCTTTTTTCGTTTGTATATTACATTGGTTCTAAGTTTCTATTTATGTATTTTTTTTTTCTAATTGTGAAGATCTCTTTATGATCAGAAGAATTTAGCAATAATGTTTCACAGTGAAGGTTTTCTCAAGGAAAAATATACTTGTCCTTTTTTAGTTTTTCCAAGCCAATTGATTTGTTGATAATTAGTGATACATCGAACAAACATACAATATAACGATACATGTAAATTAAAATTTGTATGTGTCAAACCGAGTTTATTTAGCGTGGTCCATCTTACTCATTGTTTTTTTCATATACTCATTTAATATATATTCATTTATGACATATTTTTTTGTTAATTAGCATGGTCCATCTTTGTCACCGTCACCGATTGTTTTTTCAATATACAACATGCACTGGTTAATTGGTAGCTTTAATAATGAATGTCATAAAGATATTGATAAGAATATCTAATATAATCAACTGTGTGATGGGGAATATACTCGACCCCGGGCCCGCGCAGCGGAATGAAGGCCCGGTCCGATTCCCCGATTCCAGAGATCACGTCACGACTTCGAGAGTACGATGCAATTAGAAGGATAGATCTATACCAGTGCCAAATTGATGGCACACGAAGGGTTGATCGCCGCCTTCTATTTCCTGTCACGTTGGTGACAATCCGCGCGTCCCATACCACGCGTCCTTCACCAATCGTTTGCTACGCCGGTTCACTCGACTTCGTCCTCGTGTGTCCAAACGTTTCCACCGTCTTTCTTACTCGAGTCGATCACAATCGAAGAGTCACAAACGTCACTCCTCTACTTGTATCCACGGTGATTCGTAAGACGTCGGTCGCGGATGCACCTGCCTAGACGATGCACCGGCGAACTTGCTCGATCTAATCGATTCTCTGTCACTCGAGAAACTCCTTTCTCGATTTCTCTCTTTTCGCACCTTTTTACTCAATAGAGAAATGTCTCTCTTTAATATTCTGAATGAAATTGCTATTCAGTTGCTTCAACAGATTAGAGTGTCTAGATGAGAGAGAAAATATCCTATTTATTATCTAATAGGATCAGGATTAGCCAAAAGGCATGTATATCCAATATACATCCTTTCACACAGAATACTGCATGAACCTGGTCAGTATTCTGTCCAGACGAAATTGATAAATTTCTCTGACAGAAAATCACCCAACATGAAAGTTGTAGATAATCTTATTATCTACTCAACCCAATTTGGTCCAGCCCAATTGGAGTTCGTATGCAAACGTTATGACTATTTTACTAACTGTATGTCATATTGTTGCACCCTTTCGGTATTTCACATAAACGACACTGATACTTCGTTCATATGAAATATATTTCTACATGAAGGTTATAGATAATCCAATTATCTATCTAATCCAATTTGAACCATTCAAATCGGATTTTCCCACTGACAGTTATGGCCACGAATGTACGATTACATTCGTTCATCCACGTGTACACTTTTACGGTTGATCCTGAAACTGTATTTCCTTCACTGTGGTGCACCGATACTGAAGGAAATACAGTTTCAGGATCAACCGTAAAAGTGTACACAAGGATAAACGAATGTAAGCGTACATTCGTGATCATATCTTTCAGTAGAAAAATCCAATTTGAATGGTTCAAATTGGGTTAGATAGATAATAAGATTATCTACAACCTTCATATAGAAATATATTTCATATGAACGAAGTATCAGTGTCGTTTCTATGAAATACCGAAAGGCTGCAACAGTATGACATACAGTTAGTAAAACAGTCATAACTTTTGCATACGAACTCCTATTGGGCCAGGCCAAATTGGGTCGAGTATATAATAAGATTATCTACAACTTTAGTGTTGGGTAATTTTCTGTCAGAGGAATTTACCAATTTCGTATGGACATAATACTGGACAGATACATGCAACTTTCTGTGTGAAAGAGTGTATATTGGATATACATGTCTTTTGGCCAATTCTAATCCTATATGATATAAATAGGATTTTTCTCTCTCATCTGGTGTGGTTCATTCAGTTAATTAATTCAGAATATTCCAGAGAATTGTGAGACAACTTTCTAGAGAGAGAAACCGTGAAAAGGTGTTTTCCGGTATAGAGAATCAATCAATCGAGCAAATTCGCCGGTGCATCGTCTAGGCAGTTGCACCCGCGACCGACGTCTTACGAGTCAAGGTGGATACAAGTAGAGGAGCAACATCTGGGGCTCTTTCGGTTGTGATCGATTCGGAGGAACGAAATCTGCCGGAGAGGAAACGAGCGAATCGAGTAACGGGCTGTGGAAGCATGCGGGCATGGAACGCACGAAGACAACCCGAGGCGTGTCAAGACGGTGGGAGACGTGCGGTATGGGACGTACGGGCTAGTCACCAACGTGACACCGAAGGAAAAGAAGGATGCGAGCGATAAACCCGTCGTGCGTGATCAATTTCACGCTGGTAATCGTCTATCCTACTTTGCATCGTACCCTCGAAGTCATGGCGTGATCTTGGATTTAGGGAACCAGACCGGGCCTTCATATCCGCTGCGCGGGCCCGGGGATGGGTGAATTCCCAACAGTGGTATCAGAGCGATCGCCATCGATTCGAGGGTCGAATCATAGTCGTATATTCGATATACGCACGGGTTATCAAAGTTCGTACCCGTTTGCTTGATGATAGATATAGAGATTCCAATTTCGTTAAAAATCACAAGTAGAATTCACTAGAGATCAATCAAAAGTTGATTGAGAGTATCTAGGAATTATTGTGAAAAGGTTTCATGATTTATCGTTTCAGAAACGAGCGAAAACGGAAGAAACGGCAAAATCTGCAGAAAATTAGAATACGAAACAGTGAGTAAACCTAAGATAATTTTCAGTGGTAAACTCCAAATTGATTGGATCAAATTGGCGTAGTTAGATAATGAGATTATCTATGACTTTGATACAGAAAGTTTTTCATTTGAACGAATTATCAGTGTCGTTTTTATGGAATACTGAAAGGGTGCGACTGTTTGACATACAGAGACTAAAACGTCCGTATATGTCGTATCGAAGCTCCAATTGAGTCCAATCCAATTGGGTTAGTTCGATAATAAGATTATCTAGAACTTTCGTTGACGTTCAAAGTCGGTTGGAATAATTTAATATTTTCGTTTCAACCGAATACTGAAAAGGTGTCTGTAGTTTTCTGGTTGAAAAGGTGTCTATTGGATATACTTACCTTTTCGTTTGTTCGTATTTTACTAAAACTGGTATAACTTTCAGTAGGAAATTCAGATTTGAATGGTTAAAATTGGGTTAATCAGATAATGAGATTATCTATAACTTTCATGTTGTAATATATTTCATTTGATCGAAGTATCAGTGTCGTTCTAATGAAATACCGAAAGGGTGCGACAGTTTGACATATAGTCAGTAAAACGGCCGTACCTTTCGGGTCCGAACTCCAATTGGGCTGGGCCAAATTGGGTTGGAAAGATAATAAGATTATCTACAACTATCATGTTAGTTGATTTTCTGTCAGAGGAATTTACCATTTTCGTTCTGACAGATTATTGAAAGGGTGTATGCAGTTTTCTGTTTGAAAAGGTGTATATGAGATATACATACATTTAGGCCTATCTTTATCTCTAATCAATTAATTCAATCATACTAGCATATTAGATAATTAATTATTTAGAATAATTAGTCTCCCTAAAAAAATCATATGCATTTTGAAAATCTTGTGATAGTGATATAATATGATTATGTCACGAATTATTAAACATGAATGTCATGATCCCTCATAATATTTAAGTCATGGAAATGCCTTCCATATCATCAACCATCGAAATTGGTATCACAATATGTGTGTTTCTAGGCCTTCGTCATGCACACATGTTGATGGTACTAATGGGTGGCAAGCGTTAAATGGGGACTTACGTGTTTCTAGGCCTTCGTCATGCACGTGAGTAGTTCATTTGAACGATACGTTTGATATGGTTATGACTTAACCGTCCAAGCCAATCCGATTGGAGTTCGGGGCATAGTTAGAATGCACACACGGAACTGGGATTGTATGTGATACGATCCATCACCGAAATTCTAAAAGGTTCGAGAGTCGCATATGATGCGATTGGATTATATCCTACCTAAATAAGCGAGATCCCACTCGATAGGCCTTCGTCACTTGTGGGAGGATTGCGAAATATGGATCTCGGGTGTTATGGACTTGGAGTCCCGTATCGGTATGAGGGTTATCGATTCGATAAAATAACTATCATATAATCATCATATAAGTATATAGATTAAGTACGCACGGTTAGGAGCTTAATCTTCATCATCCGTTTAGAATTATGTTTTCAAGCAAACACCAAATATATATCGATGAGATCGATATGATAGATGGCTTTTGGATCGGAATTACCGTAATTAACCTTGATAGTCAAAGAATAGTTCTTAGACTTAAAGGAACGTGTTGGACACGGAAATGGTAGATTCGGGGCTCGAGGCTTTGGCTTTAGATAAATCCGGGTTCGATACACTTTAAGAAGGAATCGAACAATATTACGTGCCTTGTGGTGGCATGTATAGACGCAGATTTCTCAAAATTGTTTTGAGAATTCGGGTGTATATGAAAGTAAAACGCAACGCTCAAGAAATAGTTTCAAGAGCTAGAGCGCATTGAATGGTTCAATGGAGCTCAAAGCGTAGATTAATTCTGAGACGCCTTATGAGTCTTTGATTAACACTCGTGTGTTGATGGTACGAGATTTGATCTTCGTGACCGAATATCATATGCATTCGATAGATAAGTCGATCCCGAAATTGCATGTGATGCGATGTAAATTTGAATAGGAGATGCTTAGAGTGTCCGGAGAATCCAAAGCATAGAGATGCGTGGATGTCCTTGTAATTCAAGGCTGGGATCGAAAGAAATAAATGTCTAAGGGTATTCTGGAAATTTTTTCCCAAACAGAAAGTTCGGACAAGGAGTTGTCCAAAATAATGACTCAAAGAACGGTGAAATCCGAGGAGGATTAAACCTAGAAGTTGATTGCTTCTTTTGGCGTTGCCGTCATGGCCATATAAACGAGATACGCGTATCTAGATTCCATATGATGGATTGCTAGAATCAATCGAATTAGATTCAATTGATTAAATGCGATACTTATTTATTAGGCAAGACGACAAAGGGCATCATTCTCCAAAGGTTGGAGAAAGATCCAACGAATTATTGGAAATTACATTTAGATGTAAATGTTCCGATAAATTCCAAGGCAAGAGGAGGCTATCGGTATTTTGTTACGTTTACGGACGGTTAAAGTAGATACGGTAATTTCTGTTTAATGCGTGCCGAAGCTGATACTTTTGAAAGGTTCAATGAGTTTCAAAACGAAATACAAAATTGACTTAGCAAGAAAATCAAAGCCTTTTGATAGGATCGAGGAGGCAAGTATTTGAGCTACGCAATTCGATAGGATCGAAGATGCGATATTTGAGTTATAAATATTGATTATCATTCATGATTGTGAAATCGTTTCACGATTATTTTCATTTCGGAACATTGAGATGTGTCCGAAAAGAGGAATTGAACGCATGTTGGACATGGTTCGATAAATGATAGGTCAAACGGATCTCCCAAAAATGTTTTGGGGATACACCCTTGAGACAGCGGCACTAATGAATGGTTGCATATATGATATGAACCATAAACCTTCTAATCGGTATAAAAGACGCCATATTAGATATGGATCGGAATGGTTCCGAAGTTGTCATTTGTACAGATTTGTGGATGTGAGTATATTTCGAAATTTGTTTCGGTTAAACTCAATCCCAAATCTGAAAATTGTTCGTTTATGACATATATCCTTAAGGAAACTAAAGGGTATTAATTCTAACGTCCCGACGAAAATAAGATTTTCGTGGCTCGAAGAGATGTCTTCTTGGAGGAGGACTAGATGCGCACAAGTTGGGAACTTGATGTCGCTTATCTCTATGCGGGCTAGTGGGAGTAGAATAAATCTCGAAAGAGTTCGAGATGTCAAAATGAACATTGTACCGATGAATGTTGACACGACTTCATCAAGAGTTGATGAATACGAGTCGAACACACAAAGGAATTATTTGTAGATCAAGTAGGCTATATCATAAGCTGGTAAATACGGATTTACCTTGGCTAATGATGATAGATCGAAATCATATGATGATTCGATATCCTACAGGGATGCTATGAAAGGTTGATTCCACATGACATGATGTCATTAATTCTGAGATTCGATCCGTGTAAAATTATCAAGTTTAGAACTTGATTTCATTACTTTCCGGGTTAGACCCGTGAAAATACAATGGGTTTTCAAGATGAGAACCGACACGGATAGGAATACGCATATATGCAAAGCGAGGCTCGTAGCGAAGAGTTTCAAGAATTTCATAGTCGGACTATGAAGAAACGTTTTCGCATGTTGCCATGCTTTCACATTCTCGAAATTCTGCTTGACATGGTCGCGTATTATGACTATGTGATGTGGCAAAATGGATGTCAAAACCGAATTTCTTGACAGAAATTTTATGAAAGGATGTGTACTTGACACAACCTAACGGTTTTGTCGATTCATAAGAATCGGGGATAAGATATGAACGCTTTAACGATCCATATGATGGATTAGAGAAAGCTTCTCGGAATTGGAATATTCGTTTTGATGAAGTTATAAACTGCTATAACATTGTCGGAACGAATGGAAACTTTGTGTACACATGAAGGTTAGTGGGAGCCGCATTATATTTCTTGTAACGACACAAAATTTAGGCGAGACCGCTTATAAATTAAGCGTGAAGATCTATAGGATAGATCTAAGAAGTTCCTCGTTCTATATTATAGCACGTATATCGACATATTATTGAAAAAGGTTTTCAACATATAACTCCTTGGCGGAGTTAAATAGAGATGTCGAATGGCAGAAATTTTCTACGGCTCGATGTGAGACATCCAGCAGGGCGAAAATAAAAATATGATGCTTTACATTCGATGTGAAGATCTATTATATCTGTCATGATATGTATGTGACTATATGTCGTATAGATGAAGCGTCTAATTCACCGTCAATAAAATCCAAGGAATCACACGAGTTTGAATGTAATGCGATTACATGAGACTAACTATTGTGAATGTATAATGGTTATACATATATATATACATAATGGTTATGTATATTTAAATTCATCGGGATTTGTATTGATAGCGGTGAATGTTATCCTTGAATACTTTACAAAAGAATTCATGATTTTATTTTATCTATAATGGTGTGGAGGACGTGTTGGTTATAAAGAGTTCTAACAACGACAGTTTCCAAAGATTTAGCACGTCCAAATATGTAGCACGACTTTCGATCACAAAGTGTGTACATGATTTGCTTAAACGAAAACATGGTTATGTGGAAAGGTTCCACATGACCAATAATGATTCTATTTACGGAGGCGAGTATATTGTGGTTATGAATCACAACAAGAAGCGGTATGGATCAAGGATACATGACCAAACTCGAGTAGTCACGAGTTATCGGATTTATGGTTGTATATTGCGTGACACGCAATAGTACAAGCCAAAAATGCCGAGGTCACAACCACTTCTAGCCAATACTCAGAAAATTTCATTGATCCATGAAATTTTATAAAATGATGTGATCGTAGGTATTGGAAATGTTCCAAACCTGATGTTGATTAACACTAACGGAAACGTGCGGACCCGTTTACAAAACCGCTCTCTCTAGTCGCACGTGACTGTCATGCGATGACTATGGGTACGGAGATACCTAGAGGAGGAAGAAGAGAGTAGAGTGTAGTTATCTAATACGATAGTCCTCGCAGGTTGTGGGTATAGAAATACCCATAGGTAAACTGTATGAATGCATCCCTTTTAAAAATTTTGTTTACTTAAATTTTCATGCATTCACCTTATATGAAAACTGTGTGCGGGGTTGTGTAATATGATTACATGAACCTTGATTTGAACTTGTGTGGACGTCGACATGGTTGAGGACCATGTGCAGCGAAACCGTCACACTTAAAGTTTAATTTCTAAACATCCCTAGTCGCGGGTCAGTTTGCTTAAGAGAGAAGCATTTCTATTACAAGGGAATACACTGAACGCGTACACTAGTACGTTAGCCGAGGAGATGATTATGTTTTGCTAATCATAGGACAAAGGTGTTTGTCGAATCGGGAACGTAGATATATGCTAGGTGACATATATTGGATATGACCGAAGCCGCGAGACCATGACATGGTTTAGTCATTATAGATGGACTCGCGACGAGTAGGGTATTAGGTTCTTCATACTTGAGGGGACCATTGATTGCGTTACGTGCGTAACACAATGCTTTGATATGATCTTACGCTCACCGTAACAGGGAGTTAAAACGGTCATCATTGGGTATTGTCCGAAACACGGAATTCAATGTGAGTCTCCAAGATAGGAATTGTTTATTCCGAAAGGAAGAGATATCTCTTTGGCCACTCGATGAATTGATTAACGAAAACTGTGGCCACAATCAATGATATTAACGGTTAATATCGATTGAAATTTGTTAACTCAATTCAGACTCGAGGAATAAGTATAGTTAATCAAAATATAAGGATGACTATCACCATGCCTTTTGATTAACGGATATCGCTAACAAGAGAACTAATGACCGCTATTCGAGATAGGCACAATGATCACAATCATTCTTCGTGTTAACATGGGTAGCCATGATGGAGTGACTAGATCCCGCTCATGGGCTTGTAGTGCTATGGAAACAGCCTACTGCCATCGTTAACCGAACCTACCTGGTCACACAACGAGTCGTACTAAGTCGGGCTTGATTATAAAATTGGCACATAAGATGTGCGTAGCTTGGTATTTGATACGCGAGCTATATTCTCTAAAATCGTGCATATTGGATATGCATGAGTACCTTTTAGGTAGATCTGAAATTGAGTGGGAGACTGAAGGAAATACAGTTTCAGGATCAACTGTAAAAGTGTACACAAGGATAAACGAATGTAAGCGTACATTCGTGGTCATATCTTTCAGTAGGAAAATCCAATTTGAATGGTTCAAATTGGGTTAGATAGATAATAAGATTATCTACAACCTTCATATAGAAATATATTTCATATGAACGAAGTATCAGTGTCGTTTCTATGAAATACCGAAAGGCTGCAACAGTATGACATACAGTTAGTAAAACAGTCATAACTTTTGCATACGACCTCCTATTGGGCCAGGACAAATTGGGTCGAGTATATAATAAGATTATCTACAACTTTAGTGTTGGGTAATTTTCTGTCAGAGGAATTTACCAATTTCGTATGGACATAATACTGGACAGATACATGTAACTTTCTGTGTGAAAGAGTGTATATTGGATATACATGTCTTTTGGCCAATTCTAATCATATATGATATAAATAGGATTTTTCTCTCTCATCTGGTGTGGTTCATTCAGTTAATTAATTCAGAATATTCCAGAGAATTGTGAGACAACTTTCTAGAGAGAGAAAGGGTGTAAAGAGAGAGAAACCGTGAAAAGGTGTTTTCCGGTATAGAGAATCAATCAATCGAGCAAGTTCGCCGGTGCATCGTCTAGGCAGTTGCACCCGCGACCGACGTCTTACGAGTCAAGGTGGATACAAGTAGAGGAGCAACATCTGGGGCTCTTTCGGTTGTGATCGATTCGGAGGAACGAAATCTGCCGGAGAGGAAACGAGCGAATCGAGTAACGGGCTGTGGAAGCATGCGGGCATGGAACGCACGAAGACAACCCGAGGCGTGTCAAGACGGTGGGAGACGTGCGGTATGGGACGTACGGGCTAGTCACCAACGTGACACCGAAGGAAAAGAAGGATGCGAGCGATAAACCCGTCGTGCGTGATCAATTTCACGCTGGTAATCGTCTATCCTACTTTGCATCGTACCCTCGAAGTCATGGCGTGATCTTGGATTTAGGGAACCAGACCGGGCCTTCATATCCGCTGCGCGGGCCCGGGGATGGGTGAATTCCCAACAGATACGACTGCGGTAGCGTATTTGTTACGTATCGGATGCGGCGATACAACATTTTTACATAAAATTTATGATACGATACGGATACGGCGATATATGTACGCCGGTTTTTTGAAGTATCAGCCTAATATATAATCAATGATCTTGATTTTCTTATGTTAGCCCAACTACTCACATATGGACATTTTCGTATTATAACCAAATAATTATCTGTACTACAAGTCTACAATATGCATTATAACATAATTAGTAAAACTATACTACTAACAAATCAACTCTGGATATGTGGGGCATACATGATATGTATATGTGTAAGAATTAAAACATAATTCCACCGATTTGTGAATACTAGATCATTCATGTAATTTTGGCATGCAATTCAAATATGATAAAAAAATATTGAAATTACATAATTTTTTTATAATCATGAAGGGTTTTGGACAAGACCAAAACCCTATTGGACAAGACCAGATCCTTATTGTAGCTTTGTAATAACAATGAATAATATTCTTCTTATATATAAAGTTAGGAAAATTTGAGCTCATACATGAGGCCACATCATCACTTTATATTTTGGTCCTTTTCTATTTACATTTTGATCATTTTTTACATTTTGGTTATTTTTTCTTATTTTATATTTTGGTCCTTCTTTTGGTTTATTTACATTTTGGTCCTTTTTTACATTTTCATCTTTTTCCGATTTTATATTTTGGTCTTTTTTACATTTTGATATTTATTTTACATTTTGGTCCTTTTTTACATTTTCATCTTTTTTCCGATTTTATATTTTGGTCTTTTTTTACATTTTGTTCATTTTTTCTTATTTTATAGTTTGGTCTTTTTTTGTTTATTTATATTTTGGTCCTTTTTTGCATTTTGATCCTTTTTTCCTATTTTATATTTTGGTATTTTTTACATTTTGATTTTTTTTTTATTTTGGTCCTCTTTTACATTTTGATCATTATTTCTTATTTTCCAAAAAAAAAATTTAATTTCCTCATTGAGCAGGGTTATGTATGTAATTTCGTAATTTCAATTTTTTTTTTTGTAATTTTCCTTTACCCAATTTTTTTCCTTTTTACATTTTGGTCCTTTTATTGCTTTCAATTTTTTTTTATTTGCTCATTTTGAACGGGTATATATTAAATTATGTAACCTCAAATTTATGCGAGTTTTTTTGTCATTTGCCCTTTGTATCCATATGACACATTGTGATCCTTTAATGAACCGTAACTATAATGCATCTATTGACATCAAATATATTTGCGAATGTGTCCTAATTATATTAATCGATTTTAAAAACACCTGAACAAATGCTATTTATACAAATAATATCAGAAAATAATATCCGTGATAGAATAATTTCATGAATCTTATGCATCTATTGAAATCACGATATTTGAAAATATGTCATGATTAGATTAATTTAGTTCAAACGCACGCACGTTAATTCGCACACGAGTTAATTCTATTTAAATAATTATATAAAAAATATGTAAAAAAATAGATATGTTGTCCCGCGCAATTGTGCGGGGTTAAAGCTAGTAATATACTAATTCATAAATATCTACACTATTTCACTATTAAGATCTAAGCATGAGTCTAGAGAGAGAGCACCATTCTTTGGGCCACTGTTCATTATTGTCTTTTGGAATTCAGATCTGCAAGCAAGTAGATGGGCCTTTTAGAACCTTCTCTGCAGTTTCATGGAGATAACAAAAGAAAACCTTGTCTTGTTAGATCATACGAAAAAGAATACCTTGTCTTATTAAATTAATTAACTCCATTCAAAAAAGCTAATATCGATCCTCTTTCTCTTTTGGGGGGGTTATTAGATTCTCCAAACTCATGATCCTCAATTGAAGGTTAACATAACAATGTGGGTGATTCGGTCCCGCAAAGGAGTCGCAAGAGGAAATCTTTTAGTGGGTTTGAGAATAATCGAACATGCATGTGATGAACCTTTTCTTTAATTTGGATTCTCATATAATGAATGAATGTGTGTTTGCTTTATTTGGAATTTGTTCTCTCATTAGTGATTATCTTTCTTTCTTTTATGCTTTGAGGTTAGGCGACCTAATTAAATAATTGTCCATAATGTTCTAAATTTTCAATTTGATGGGGACATTTGGAATTCACATATATATATCCTGAATTTAAACAAAGGTTTATTATATATGTTCTATGGATCATGATATTGATTGTTCTAGGTACGATCCTCAATGGACAAATTATTGAGGAATAGTAATACTATGCATGAAATGAAATAATATGCTATAGCTAGATACCTTAAAAGCTAAAAAAAAGGAGGTAATATCTTAATATCACGGGGAATTATTGTTTCTGTTTCTGATTCTATGAAATAATTAAGACATCAAAATAAATTGTCAGGGACTTCTATCTTATTTAGTTGACCAGTGCATTGTATATGATTTAACATGTTGTGGTCTTGTGGATTTAGATCAAGTTACTATTTTTTTGTTGAGGTTTAATGAATTATAGATCAATTAGCTATCTAAAAGTTGGTAAACTAGAATAATTTTATTTTAAAAAATATTATGATTTCGAAGCTTAATATTACGTTTTTTTTTATGAAATACAAAATTTAGTACGGAAAACAAAATACTAATTACTTGAACATTTTAAATATGAAAATTGATTTCCACGGCCCTTTAATTACTATCTAAATGTCATCCATCAATTTATACATTTTGTTGATTTATTATATCTTTATATGTGCTTATTATATATTTTCATATGTGCATTCTACCTTTTTGGGAAACGTCTTTAATTTTCGCTATACACATTTGTATAACAATATACAATATATACATTATATATATATATGTTGTACATTGTTGTATGCCTGTTATATTATTTTGTATGTATATTATATTTTTGTGAGATATGCGACGTTGGCGATAATAAGGTGGACAATGACCTTTGTAGCTTATCCATATAGGAAATCATGTGTAGTTTTGTAAACCAAGTGCTAGGTTAGTAGGTTACCCATTGTTAGTAGGAAAATATACTTGCCCCCCTAAACTCATCACAAGCCCATTGATGAAGTGGCAAAAATGATTAGGTGAATTGATTAGTTTTTCTAATTGACTCAATTAATTGTTAATTGACACGTTCAATTGACACGTTAATAAATTATATTAGTACATATTAATTGACGTGTCAATTCAGTTAAACGGTCATTTAAAAACTAATCGAATCAATTAATAATACTAATCAACTCACTTAAGTATCATTGGCCACCTCATCAACCTCATCAAGACTATCTTTTCTCAAAGGTTTCATAAGAGGCCATTTAATGTGCCCCCCATCCCCCCCCCCCCCCCCACTATTCACGATGTGGGGGGGGGGAAATAATATCCATCTCCCAAATTTATATCCCCCATTTGAATTGATGGTTAATTGAAATTATTAATTATATTGATGATTAATACAATTATCATAATCGTTAATTATATTTGAATTAACTGTTAATTCAAAACACAATTAACCGTCAATTGAAATGGGTGGGAGGGGCAAATTGGAGGGGGCAATTAAAACCACACCTCACTATTCACGAATTTACCGACCTCTTATTTTGGACCCATCTTTATGCAATCTCCTCATGCCACCTCATCACAACTCATACCACATCATCACAATTATTTCAACCATTAGATTAGTATATGTGGCAACATATGAACCATAGATTAATCTTTGATTTTGTGTGATTATGTTTTATTTGTAGATATTTATGTGTCCCTTATTTTACACATAGTTTAAAGAAATTTTAGAAGGCCACATCACCTTACACTGATGATGTGTCAAAATATTATTTGTTAGGTTCATATTGGACCAGTTGTATTCGATTTTGAATTTTTTCACAATATGTTACATGATCAATTGTGAATACACATAGAATGTGAAGAGCTCTTCAACTCGAGTTTAAATATCTAATATTAATAAATTAATAAATTCTTATATGATATCATAAAACATACATCAAATATTGTTAGTATTTTCATAATATAATTTAAAAAAATTTAAAAATATATTCGTTGTAATTTTATCTTTATTTTGAGATCCATATTATCATATATTTAATATTTTTCTCTAACTTAAAATCATGAAAACAATTATGTAAAATAAGATATAAAATAAATATAATTACATTAATGACTTGTAAGACTAATTATTATTATTTTTAAAACTATAATTGAAAAAAATTGTACATACTACTAAGTATGTTATTATCATATATTCAATATTTTTGTCTAACTGAAAATTATGAAAACAATTATGTAAAAAAAATATATAAAAAAAAATATAATTACATTAATGACTTGTAATCCTAATTATTATTATTTTTAAAAATATAATTGAAAAAAAATTGCACATCCAAATTATTATTATTATTTTTAAAACAATTATGTTATATTTGTATTTGTACTTAAAACAGTTTCATGTTAATCTTTAAAAAAAAATAATGAAAGATATTTATTTACTAAACACAAATAATTTCTTTAACTTATATAATATTTTTGACTAATAAACATGAAACACAAAATTTATCAGACAAATTTTTTTTTTAAAACTTTTACAATGGTATTATTCTTAATTTTAGATATGAAAATTTAAAATATCATATGGTTTTGATTTTTGTTTATTTCCACGAATGTTGTTTTATTATTTTATAGTGATATTTATTATTATTTGTATGTGTTGTATTAAAGTACTAAATAAATATTTCGCAATATGTCATATTCAAAAATAGTATCATAATTTTGTCATCATCAAACTTTCTTAATCAATATGATATTTATTTTCATAAAGTCTTATATTTGATCTCGAAAAATCATAAATATATATTATGTGTATATATTATGTGTATGGTAAAACAAATGAAACAAAACCGCCGCGAAGCGCAGGTAATCTCCTAGTAGGGTATAAATTGTGAATAGTGGGGGGAATTTGAGGGGTACGGTCTAATTATCCGGTTTCATAATTGCAAAAGCTCGAAGAAATATGAATATATCTTTATAAAAAGTTTTTGTAAAACTTCAATTCTCTAAGCTGGGCCCTGTTAGTTTCACATATCACGGCCATTCTTACTGGGTCTAATTTGTAATTCTTTGGGCTGTAAATCGTTTCAAGTTTGCTGGGCCATATTCATCATTGGATCTAATTTTGAATCGAAGTAGACATGTTTTTTTAATCAAAACCCCAAAACAATAAATACTCACAAGTTAATTGAAAAATCAAAAGAGTGGTGATTAGAGGTGGCAATCGGGCAGGTCGGGTTCGGTTCGGGTCGGGTCGGGTCATTTCGGGTTCGGATCGTTTTGGGTTGCGGGTCATTCGGGTCATCGGGTCGCGGGTCGTTCGGGTTTGGGTCGTTTCGGTTTTCGAGTCATTCGGGTTCGGATCGTTTCGGTTTTCGAGTCATTCGGGTTCGGGTCGTTTCGGTTTTCGAGTCATTCGGATTCGGGTCGTTTCGGTTTTCGGGTCATTCGGTTTCGGGTCGTTTCGGTTTTCGGGTCATTCGGTTTCGGATCGTTTCGGTTTTCGGGTTATTCGGATCTTGACTATTTTGATTTTCGGATAATTCAGATTTCACAAAATTTGATTTCGAATCATTCGATTTTCCAAAAATTTAGTTTTCGGGTAATTTTTGATTTATTTGATTGATTCCGAGATATTTTTAGCAATATTATATTGATTTTAACAATAATATTTCAATTTTCGAGTCATTCGGGTCGTGAATTTCGGGTCATTCGGGTCGTGAGTTTCGGGTCATTCGGTTTCGGGTTGATTTTGGGTTCGGGTCGTTCGGGTTTCGGATCATTCGGTTTCGGGTCGATTTCGGGTTCGGGTCATTCGGTTTCGGGTCGATTTCGGATTCGGGTCATCCGGTTTCGGTTTCGGGTTCGGGTCGTTAACTTATCAATATTTTCGGGTCGGGTCGGGTTCGGGTTCGGACGGGTCGGGTCATTTTTTCGTGTCGGGTCAGATTTTGCCAGCTCTAGTGGTGATGCATGTCTCCTTAAAATTCCCTAGATCGATTGATGTATTGGCGTCTGCAATAATGATGGTGATAAACCATGAATATTTTTTTTTCATCCTATATAGAAAAATATGGTAAAAAAGATCCACCGTTTCACACATCATTAATTTATTTAATATTTTAAACAAGTTTGTTTACCATCATTTATAATATTAATTAATCAAATTTATAAATTTGGAAAAGAAGTTATTTGACCGAATTAATACACCGTTTAACATGTGTTAAACGAATACACATGAATAAAATATCATAAAAAATAAACAAAAATGTAACATTAAAAATAAAAATAATAAGTTCGCAAAAGTTAGAAAAATAAAAATGACAATATTTTGTTTTTATTGAAAATAAAATAATAATATTTGTTAAATAAATATGACTTGTCATTTGTAAAATCAAATATAATAAATTATTAAATAAACCAAATCATTTTTTAATAATTTGGTTCATAACATAATAAATATCGTTTATCATCTAATTAATACTATTTTGCCATATAATTAATACCATGTATTAATTTACATAATTTTATTGTTTACCATGTATTGATTGGAATTTAGCATTAATCGAGTCCATTAAATTTCTGCCAACACATCAAGGATTGTGGGAGAAACGTAGAGGGGGCAAATATAATTTTTCAAATAAAAATACACAAGATAATCAGAAAAGTAAATGCTCTTGTGCAAACTTGGAACAAAAATATGATAGAAGTTACACGAATTAAATTCCTCACCAGTTTTTTTGATTCCATTAATAATAGCCGACAAGGCTCTCATGGTACATGTCCCAAGCCAGCCTTAAATCCGACTGTGGACAATTCATAGCTCCTGAATCCAACCCCAACTCCAATGCCAACTCCAACCATACCGGTCATGCCGGTACCGCAACCCGTTGGCTGGTTCCCCGGCATTCTCAAACAACTCAACCCTGTACTCGGCACATCGCTACATTCTGGTTGGGCTCTTTGCATGTCTCGACCCGGTATGCAATTTCCCACGAAGTCGAACCAAACATTTCGTACCGGCAAGTTCGTACAGTCTTGACTAAACCCCGAGAAGAAGTTGAACGAAACCGTCAAATTTACGAGTCTTTTTAAGTCGCATAACAAGTGTGGTACCTCGCCACTAAGCTCGTTGTGTGCTATGTTCAACACTTGGACACCACTTAGACATGAAAGGGAACCTGGTACGTGACCTCCAAGCGAGTTGAAGCTTAGGTCTAGAACTTCTATGTCAGATAAATAACCTAAGGACTCTGGTATACAACCAGTAAGCTTATTGTTCAATAGTAGTAATTCTTTTGCTCTAGAATTCACGGGGCCGAAGAAGGTCGGTATCGTACCTGTCAGTTTGTTATTAGCTAAGGTTATAACCGATGCAGGCGAGTTCCAGAGACTCATTGGCAGATCTCCAACAAACTGGTTATTGTTCAGAAAGATTGCGTCGAAGTTTTTTTCGAAAATTTCGTCGGGTATTTCACCGTAAAATCCGTTGAATCTGAGATCGAGAAACTTGAGTTGCGGTATCAGAACCATACCAGTTGGAAATGGACCGGAGAATTGGTTGTTACTTAAGTCGAGCTCAGTGAGGAACTGGAGCTCATTAAAGCTGTCCGGTACGGTACCGGTGAACCGGTTCGTGTTGATGTGGAAGAAAGTGAGGTGGGCTAACAAAGAGAGCTCTTTTACCAAAATGCCCTTGAGGTTAGCTTTGTTCAGATCTATACCAGCAACTACATTTGGAGAAGAAGGGTTTGATTGATCAGGGGGCTGTGAACAGTAGACACCTTTGTATGTGCACACATTTGGTCCGACCCAATTGGAGAGGATCCCATTTGGATCCTCTGTTATGGCTAGTTTCCAAGCTTGCAAGGCTTGATATTCTCTGTTGGAGGCTGAAATCGTAGGGCTTGATGGGGGTGGATTCTGGCCGTTGATCCATACCCCTATTCCTCCACCAACATCAATCTGTGCAGAAGCATTCTCTAGGGAGAAAGGGAGGGATATTAGAGAGAGAAAGAAGAAAGCAATGTCCTTTTTTTGCATTTCACTATCTTCCTCGTTTTGGTGTAAGATGCGAGGAGGGGATGGAGGGCCTGTAAGAGTTATGTTTGATTTGTTGTGTTGTGTTGTGTTGTGTTGGTGAGAGGAGATGTATCCCAATTCCCACGTGGCTTCGTATGATTGGAAGCGTTCATCAGAAAGGGGTTAGGGTTTTAAAGTTGGGTCAAGTGAGTGAGTTAATGCGTGTGTTGTGTTGTTGTGTAGACTGTAGCAGTGTAGTGTAGGGGCATCGGAATAACAATTAATAAGGCATGTGCTTGTGTGATTTGGTGAATTAACTTCTATTTATCTAATCTAAATAAACACTTCTATTTTAAAAAGGGGAATTTTCAAAAAACCCCCTATCTTTTTTTGATATTCTAAAAAATCCCATATCTTTTTGGAAACTCCAAAAAACCCTCTCTACCGAACTTTTATTTTCAAATACCACCCTATGGAGTTAAAATTAACTATGGATGTTGTTAAATATTTTTTTATGACCAAAATACCTTTCTTTTTACATATTTAGTAATTAAAATAATGTTTTTTTTATGACCAAGATAGGGGGTTTTTTGAAAATTTCCCTTTTAAAAATATCATACACTATCAAGAAATGTACAAAAGAATAATGATTCATACATTAACTAGAAAATATCATAAAACTCAATGAACAAATACAAACCCGTTTAACGGATGAGAGGTCCAGAGGCAGAGAGCTTGCAAGCACACATCTGAAGTAAAGAGAATTTTCGAATGTTCTTTATAATGTTAATTATCCATATGTAATTTTGGGGCCTAATGTTTGTTGAGAACATTTTCAAAAGCTGGCTGCTTCTTTTCTCATCTTGTATAGAACTCAAAATCAACCAACAAATTATCAAAATTAAAATTTCAATAATATAGGGTTAGCTCTGCAATGAACGCATATTGTTTTCTTTTTGCAGATTCATTATTAAAAAAGTTTAAATCATTTCAAATTAAGCATGCGTCAAATATAGTTCAAACCAATCTAATCTAGTATAATTGTTAGTATAATGACCACCATACCAATTGAATGCAAATCTTCTCAAAATGCTATACATTTTTTTTCTTTCAACTAACCCAAATCATTGATCATATATATATAGAGCGATAAATTACCATTTACCGCTCATCAAACTTAATTACAATTACCATTTACCATTCATCAGGCTTAATTGATTACTTCTTCGGTTCTTCCTGAATTAAGGTAATAACTCACAATTTAAACCAATTCAGAGAAACACAATTTAAACCAATTTAGAAAAACAAACAATACAAAATAAGTGCATATAAAATTTCTGTGAGGTACCAATTACCATATAGAGAAGGGAATGATGCTGGTCTTCCTGATAAGAGGAGCCGTACCAGTTGTTCAATCAATGCAAGAAACCCCTGTAGAATTTCTCTCAAGTAATGCAAGAAAGCCCCTGTACAATTTATAATAGTGAAACAACAAAATTGCAACACAAAAAAAACACCCTGTAAAATCACAAAATTGTCCCATTTAGCTCCTTGCTTCTTGTGGCTTGCCGTCTCTCCTCGCTTCCCCGCTTATCTGAAGCTTCTCGCTTATTTGCAAACACAGAAAATAAACAAATCCATTATAACAAACATCTTGTATGCACATACTAAAATTAGCTTACTCAGATTAATTGAGACATTATAACAAACATCTTGTGTGTATTCTGTCATCCCTTGTGGCCTCCTCGCTTCTGTGAAGTTGCTCGAAGCGACGGTGGAGGGAGCTTGCTTGTCGCCTGGAGCCCTGCCGAACTGAAAAGTATTGCAAAATATTGAAAATTAATGTTTTTTTAATATATTTATGTAAAAAATACTTTAGTGTGTGAATTAGTGTGTATGAATAAGAATTAATATGTCATGTAGTGATGTAGGGTTGTCTTATCTATACAGAGAGTTGTATTTGAGAGAGTACATATGAATCTATAAATGCAATCCATCTCATGTGTTGTTAAAGAAAATAGAGAGAAAAATAGAGCAAGGAGTGTCAAAAACAATCTCATCCTTATCATTAAACATCTCATGTGTTTTTTTTAATAAGACTTTGTGAAATAAAAAATAAGATTTTGTGAAAATAAAAATCATATTGGTTAAAGACGTTTGATGATGACAAAATTATTATATTATTTTTGAATCCGACACATTGCCAAAATATTTATTTAATACCTTAATGCAACACATACAACAAATAATAAATGTTATTATAAAATAACAAATTAGCATGCGTGAACACAATAAGAATAAAAAACAAAATCATATGATATTTTAACACGCATAATTTATTTGTAATTTTGTTTGCAAACCCCGACCTTTGAGATGTCGAAAAAAAATACTATAATCAAGTAGCATCCACACTCTTGACGAAAAAAAACTTCTGGACGATAAGAAAAGGAATATTTTATTATAAGATATTTATTAATTTGTATTATTACAAAAATTTCTAAAAAAATTTGATCGGAATATTTTTGTTCAGAAGAAATTTTTTGACATGTTAATTAATTATTAAACGTGTCAATAAACTTTTAATTGAGTCAATTATAAATATAATCAATCCACTAAATTCTTTTGTCACTTCTTCCTCTTAAGACTTGGGATGATGGGGGGTGGGACAAAATATATTTTACCATAATTAAAATGGGAGCGGGACTTTACAAAGCCCTTTGAATAGAGGGTTCATCCAAATACATCCTCAACCGTAGGATGTGATCAAGATTAACATTTTCATGATAAAAGACTTAACACTGATTTGATGTCTCCGTTTGATTACATTAGAAATAAAATAAAATAAAATAGCAATCCATTTTAGGATTTATAATATTAAAAAAAGGGGTAAAATAAAAGAGTTTAGTTTATATTAAGTTGGTTTCTTTGATCTCTCAATCTCAAATTTTCCCATAATATGACACTAACACCCTCTGTACGTACTATAATTCGGTGTTAAGAATTATAAATCCAAAAGTCATTATTTCCCTAAAAAGTAAAAACCTATTACAAATCCTACAGGAAAATAATGAATTAAGGGAAATTTTCAAAAAACCCCCTAACTTTTTTCAATATTCTAAAAAATCCCCTCACTTTTGAGAAACTCCAAAAAACCTCCTAAAAGCAAATTTTTCTTTCAAAAAATCCCCAATAGGGATTAAAGTTAATTTTTTTGGTGTGAAATTTTTTTTGGGACCAAAATACCCTCTAATTTTATAAAATACAATTTTTCTTAATAATGCTTAGTATTATTTATTTTAAAATTCATAAAAAATTTATTAAATCATTTTTGCTATTTTTCTATTTCTATTTTAAATACAATATTGGACGAAAATACCCCTTTAGTTTTCTTATAACAAATTTATTAAATTATTTTGATATTTTTTATTATTTAAAAAAATTCACAATATTCATTTGATTGTATATAATATTTTCATTTGATTTTAGTATTTTATTTATCATATATATTTTTAAAAACTAACATCAAGTGATAAAAAATAAACAATGATATAAAATATTTCAGCACCTAGAAAATATCGTGAAAAGAAAATTTTACAGTTTGTTTTAATGTGCATTCACTTTTCATATAGAGATCTTTTGATATACCGCATCCAAAAATAAGTTCATTCGCAAAACTAACATTAATATGTTTGAATTGCAGAGCTAGCACTTTCGCCAAACAGTCTGGTGAATTTTTTTTTACTTTGGTCAGGCAGATTGGCGAAAGTGCTTAAATACGATTTATTTCCATCCCATAACAGGTCCATGTATCAGCAAAAAATTTGATTCTAAATATATGATCTAATGTATCATTCATATAAAAGTAAATATATAAATTGATATATAATTATACGAGTTAATATATAGTTAATTAATTATGAAATATTTATGAATTTTTAAAATAAAAAATACTAAAGATTATTTAGCAAAATTGTATTTTATAAAACTAGATGGGTATTTTGGTCCAAATAAATTTTTAACATCAAAAGAGTTAACTTTAACACCTACTAGATTTACCCTCGCGCGATTGCGCGGTCGGGCTTGTTATCATTCATCAGGTTGTTGCTTTGGCGAATTGATGTTTCTAATTTGTATTTATTTTTTGCTTTTTTCATTATATGTTGTTCTTCAGGTGAACTATATGTGGCTTGATATTGTGTGATGTAGATGTTGTATAATCTCTTTTAGTATATAAATACTCTAGGTTTTGTTCTTGTTGAGTGGTCAACATTGTACGGAATTGGAATAAAAAAGTATGAGAGAATGTACGCATACACAGATAAGGTTAACTTTTACCAATCCTAATATTATCTACCATTAGAGTTACAAAACAATTTGCGTATGCATAAAACAAACATTGACATAAGTCGTACAATAACAGTCATGACAAACAAAGTCGCGATGTTTAAAACAAAACATTCATAGTTAAGATGTACTCAAAAAGTTTGTACGCCACATTTTCCCCTGCAAAACATCCGGTCAGGCCTCGGCCTCGATCTTTATTCTACAATAGTAAAATAAATAGTCATGTTATAGATCTGTTTTTTGCTTGTTTTAATTTATTTAATCTAGTTTGATATGCTATGTGTTCTGGATTTCAAAACTTAAATACAATAGAAAAGGATATACCTAAAAAAATTGCATAAAAAACGTGTCATTCCCAAGAACAGGTCTGCGAGATTGTTTAATGTGTTGATCCGTCATTTCCTATGGCGGATACCATTATTATATTATTCGCTGCCAATTGTGAGACCTAAAAAACACAAAAATGTAAATAAATAAATAAACAAACAAATAATAAGAATAATAAGAGATGAAAATAGTTGTGTAAGGTGATTATACCTTCTCGACAAAGAGGAGATTATACCTTTTCAATACATCCATATTTATGGCAATAGCCCTTGCAATTTTATTCTTGTGTTCATATGCATCGTCCAAATTCACCTTCGGAATTCCTCCGCAGATCAGTACGACACAAAATTTCAATCTTTTTACATTTACTCTGAGATGGAAACAATTATAATTCGGTACAATTTAACAAATAAAATGATTATTTTGTACCATCAAACACATCAGATTTGATTTGTTGTTTCGTGTTGCTAAGCCCGCAAAACTGAACCCAATCCTTCTAAGCCAAAGCTCTGTGCTGAATCGACGAAACAAGAGTCGCGAACACATTATCCTGAAATACGCACAAAACAAAATTCTCCAGTAAAGATTAGTACGAAATTTAGGTGAAGATAAACAAAGTGAAAATAATAACTGTTTTCTCGAAACACACATGAAGTTGTTGGAGACAAAGAGAGAGAGAGAAAGAGAGCCTACAATGTTGTTACCGAGACACCATGCGACGCGAAGTCATCCAAATGCTTGTCCTAAAAATGCCGAAAATAGAAGCGCCGTTCTCAAGAACAGGCCTTGATATTTACTAAATGAACAGTTAGAAGTGGAAAAATCAGGTACCAAATTGCAAAAATACAAATATTTCCATTTTTGAAATCTGACCTCGTATTCTTGAATTTTGTTTTTATCGCAACAATAATTCATTACTATCTTGATCCAAGCAGCTCTCCCTCTACTTCTATGAAAATTGTTAAATCTGGATCGATGAACCCATTATCAATATTCTGAGACTCGTTATAGCCCGCACCCGAACCCTCATCAGCCTCCATATAGTCCTTGAGCAGTACAATCAAATGGAGATGACCATTTCTCTATCAGATCACCTAGAAAAACAGGAAAATTAGAGAAAATAACCCTAAATTTCATCAATTGACGTACTTCGAGGGCTAAATGCGCTTCTCTTTCGATGCAAATAATGGCGTGATCTTGAGTTGCATTTAGGGATGTCAATGGTGTGGATATTGCCCGAACCGACCCGAACCGTATCCGAAAAAATATCCGGATTCGAAAAAAATATCCGAATCCGAGTGGATCCGGATATGGATCTGGTTGCTAATTTTAAGATCCGGAACCGGATTCGATATTCGGTTTTGGTGCGGGAACCGGATCCGTGTTCCGGATCCGGGTATTTTTAGGATCCGGATACTCGAAACTAGATTCGAGTATCCGAAATCGGATCCGGATACTCATATTATATATTATTTTTATGTATTATATTTGATATTAGTTGAAAAATCATATACAAATTAATGATTTGTAAATGATTTAACTCACAATCGTAAAATTATGTTTAAATATAATCATATTTATCGTTCATGTCACAAATTATATATATTTATAGCTAAAAAGTAAGTTACGTTATGATAACATAATATCCGTTTTAATATCCGAAACAGAACCATATCCGTATCCGTATCCGACAATATCCGAACCGTATCCGTATCCGTTTATTATCCGAACCGTATCCGGATCCGACAATATGGATATGGATCTGGTATGACCACTATCCGAACCGGATCCGAACCGTTGACACCCTTAGTTGCATTGCAAGATATGAAAGTAATAAACCTGTAAATATCAAAGACACCCTTCTAAAATATGGACATTTAGAAAACACCTTTACAAAATCTAGAAATAAATATGAAAATCAGGATAATACTCTTTTGAGAACTAAAAAATATAGAAAATAACCCTAAAATTTCAGAAAACCTAAAATATCGATTATATTTCTATAAAACATGAAAAATAGAATATGAAAATAACCTTAAATACAATTGAGCTGTTGAAATAGGCAGAAATAAATAATATAATCTTAAATAGAGAAATTAAAAAATAATTAATTACCTAATTGAAGAACTACTTTAATTAGCAGCAAAGAAAACACAAATTGCACAAAAAAACATTTTTTCTTCAGAAAGATGGGAAATTACCTGATTAGTGTTGAACATATCATTTTTGTTATCTTTCTAGATTCATAATAAACTTGAACTTGTTTTCAAGGTTTAAAACAATAAAAAAATAATTGAGCAATTAATAGAAGATGAACTTACAAAACATTGAGAATTTCAACGAACAATTTGTGTCAATCTCCATGGATTCAACCGTTTCGTACTCGAGATTTAAAAATTTGCGTAAGTTAGTTCCTAAAAAAATTGAAGTTGTTTGTGAAGGAAATACAGTTTCAGGATCAACCGTAAAAGTGTACACAAGGATAAACGAATGTAGTCGTACATTCGTGGCCATAACTGTCAGTGGGAAAATCCGATTTGAATGGTTCAAATTGGGTTATATAGATAATTAGATTATCTATAACCTTCATGTAGAAATATATTTCATATGAACGAAGTATTAGTGTCGTTTATGTGAAATACCGAAAGGGTGCAACAGTATGACATACAGTTAGTAAAACAGTCATAACTTTTGCATACGAACTCCAATTGGGCTGGGCCAAATTGGGTTGTGTAAATAATTAGATTATCTACAACTTTCATGTTGGGTGATTTTCTGTCTGAGAAATTTATCAATTTCGAAATGACAGAATACTGACCAGGTTCATGCAGTTTTCTGTGTGAGAGGGTGTATATTGGATATACATGCCTTTTGGCTAATCCTGATCCTATTAGGTATAAATAGGATACTTTCTCTCTCATCCAGATCGGTTGAATCATTCTAAGCAAGTGATTATTCTGCCCAATATACACAAGAAAAAGAGCAAATTCAGATTTGAGCTTTAGTGAGTGAAAGGGTGCGAAGAGAGAGAAATCGAGAAAGGAGTTTCTCGAGTAATAGAGAATCGATTAGATCGAGCAAGTTCGCCGGTGCATCGTCTAGGCAGGTGCATCCGCGACCGACGTCTTGCGACTCACGGTGGATACAAGTAGAGGAGCGACAATTGTGGCTCTTGGATTGTGATCGACTCAAGGAGTGAGAAGACGGTCAACG
This sequence comes from Luzula sylvatica, assembly GCA_946800325.1. Taxonomy (NCBI): domain Eukaryota; kingdom Viridiplantae; phylum Streptophyta; class Magnoliopsida; order Poales; family Juncaceae; genus Luzula; species Luzula sylvatica. The sequence goes on along the minus strand of OX326961.1, from coordinate 60,330,630 downwards.
AACGGTGAAAGACGCGTGGTATGGGACGCGCGGATTGTCACCAACGTGACAGGAGATAGAAGGCGGCGATCAACCCTTCGTGCGTGATCAATTTCACGCTGGTATAGATCTATCCTTCTATTCGCATCGTACCCTCGAAGTCATGGCGTGATCTCGGGAATCGGGGAATCGGACCGGGCCTTCATTCCGCTGCGCGGGCCCGGGGTCGAGGATATTCCCCTACAGTGGTATCAGAGCGATCGCCATCGATTCGAGGGTCGAATCATAGTCGTATATTAGATATACGCACGGGTTATCAAAGTTCGTACCCGTTTGCATGATGTTACATATAGAGAAAGTCAAATTCCGTTAAAATCACAAGTGGAATTCGCTAGAGATCGATCAAAAGTTGATTGAGAGTATCTAGGAATTATCGTTAAAAGGTTTCATGATTTATCGTTTCAGAAACGAGCGAAAACGGAAGAAACGGCAAAATCTGCAGAAAATTAGAATACGAAACAGTGAGGAAAACTAAGATAATTTTCAGTGGGAAAATCCAAATTGATTGGATCAAATTGGCGTAGTTAGATAATGAGATTATCTATGACTTTGATACAGAAAGTTTTTTCATTTGAACGAATTATCAGTGTCGTTTTTATGAAATACTGAAAGGGTGCGACTGTTTGACATACAGAGACTAAAACGTCCGTATATGTCGCATAGAAACTCCAATTGAGTCCAATCCAATTGGGTTAGTTAGATAATAAGATTATCTAGAACGTTCGTTCACGTTCAAAGTCGTTTGGAACAAGTTAATATTTTTGTTTCAACAGAATACTGAAAAGGTGTCTGTAGTTTTCTGGTTGAAAAGGTGTCTATTGGATAAACTTACCTTTTCATTTGTTCATATTTTACTAAAACTGCTATAACTTTCAGTAGAAAATTCCGATTTGAATGGTTCAAATTGGGTTAGTTAGATAATAAGCTTATCTAGAACTTTCATGTTGTAATATATTTCATTTGAGCGAAGTATTAGTGTCGTTCTAATGAAATACCGAAAGGGTGCAGAAAAACAGTTTTTCTGCCGCCCCGGGGGCAGTTTTTGGCGCCCCGGACGCGTCCCGCCCCACGGCCCTTGCGTTACAACGGATGGGGAAGTCCGTTATAACGGACCCTTCTCTGGATGATGTTTTTGTTTTCGCGATAACTTTGGCTACGAAGCTCGGAATTTTGAGTTCTTTATATCGATTTGATCGGCATCAAACATTCTAGCATATTAGATAATTAATTATTTAGAATAATTAATCTCCCTAAATAAATCATATGCATATAGAAAATCTTGTGATAGTGATATAATTGGATTATGTCACGGATTTAGAAACATGCAATGGCATGATCCCTCATAATATTTAAGTCATGAAAATGCCTTCCATATCCACAACTACCGAGTTCGGTGTTACGTTTCACGTGGGTTCAGGCTAAAGTCGGGCACGTGATATTGAAACAATCGAAAGGGTGGCAAGCGTTAAATCAGGACTTGTGAGGCACAGGCTAAAGTCGACTCACTAGTAGCTTATTTGAACGATACGTTGGAGATGGTTGTGACTTAACCGTCCAGGCCAATCAGATTGGAGTTCGGGGCATAGATAGGATGCACACACGGAACTGGGATTGTATTGGATACGATCCATCACCGAAATCCTATAAAGGTTCAAGAGTCGTATTGGATACGATTGGATATAATCCTACCTAAATAAAGGGATCCCACCCGATAGGCTAAAGTCACTTGTTGGAGGAACGGAAATATGGGTCTTGAGTGTTATGGACTTGGAGTCCCGTATCGGTATGAGGGTTATCGATTCGATAAAATAACACTATCATATATTCATCATATAAGCATATAGATTAAGTACGCACGGTTAGGAGTTAATCTTCATCATCCGTTTAGAATTATGTTTTCAAGTAACACCAAATATATCGTAGAGATCGATATGATAGATAGCTTTTGGGCCGGAATTACCATGATTAACCTTGATAGTTAAAGAATAGTTCTTTAGACTTAAAGGAACGTGTTGGACACGGAAATGGTAGATTCGGGGCTCGAGGCATTGGCTTTAGAGAAAGCCGGGTTCGATAAACTTTAAGAAGGAATCGAACGATATTACATGCCTTGTGGTGGCATGTATAGACGCAAATTTCTCAAAATTGTTTTGAGAATTCGGGTGTATATGAAAGTAAAACACAACGCTCATGAAATAGTTTCAAGAGCTAGAGCGCGTTGAATGGTTCGATGCGGCTCAATGAGTAGGTTAATTTTGAGACGCCTTATGGGTCTTGGATTAACACTCGTGTGTTGATGGTACGAGATTTGATCGTCGTGACCGAATATCATATGCATTCGATAGATAAGTCGATCCCGAAATTGCATATGATGCGATGTAAATTTGAATAGGAGATGCTTGGAGTGTCCGGGGAATTCAAAGCATAGAGATGCATGGATGTCCTTGTAATTCAAAAGCGGGATCGAAAGAAATGTATGTCTAAGGGTATTTTGGGAAAATGTTTTCCAAAATGGAAAGTTCGGACAAGGAGTTGTCCAAACTAGTGACTCAAAGAATGGTGAAATCCGAGGAGGATTAAACCTAGAAGTTGATTGCTTCCTTTGGCATTGCCGTCTTAGCTATATAAACAAGAGTCGCGTATCTAGATTCCATGTGATGGATTGCTAGAATCATCCGAATTAGATTCGATTGATTAATGCGATACTTATTTATTAGGCAAGATGACAATGGCATCATTCTCCAAAGGTTGGAGAAAGATCCAACGAATTATTGGAAATTACATTTAGATGTAATGTTCCGATAAGTTCCGAGGCAAGAGGAGGCTATCGGTATTTTGTTACGTTTATGGACGGTTAAAGTAGATATGAAAATATTTATTTAATGCGTGCCGAAATGGAGACTTTTGAAAGGTTCAAAGAGTTTCAAAAACGAAATACGAAATCAACTAAGCAAGAAAATCAAAGCTTTTCGATAGGATCGAGAAGGCGAGTATTTGAGCTAAACCTTTCGATAGGCTCGAAGAGGCGATATTTGAGTTATGAATATTGATGATCATTTATGATTGTGGAATCGTTTCACGATTGCCTTTATTCGGAACATTGAGATGTGTCCGAAAAGAGGAAATGAACGCATGTTGCACATGGTTCGATAAATGATGAGTCAATAAGATCTCCCAAAAATGTTTTGGGGATACGCCCTTCAGACAGCGGCACTAATGAATGGTTGCATATAAGATATGAACCATAAACCTTTTAATCGGTACAAAAACGCCATATGAGATATGGATCGGAATGGTTCCGAAGTTGTCATTTGTACATATTTGAGGATGTGAGTATATTTCGAAATTTGTTTCGGTTAAACTCAATCCCAAATCTGGAAATTGTTCGTTTATCCTTAAGGAAACTAAATGGTATTAGTTCTAACGTCCCTATGAAAATGAGATTTTCGTGGCTCGAAGAGATGCCTTCTTGGAGGAGGACTAGATGAGCACAAGTTTGGAACTTGGTGTCATTTATCTCTATGCAGGCTAGTGGGAGTAGAATAAATCTCGAAAGAGTTCGAGATCTGAAAATGAACATTGTACCGATGAAAGTTGACATGGCTTCATCAAGAATTGATGAACGCAAGTCGAACACACAAAGGAATTTTTCGTAGATCAAGTAGGCTATATCATAAGCCGGTAAATACAGATTTATCGTGGCTAATGATGATAGATCGAAATCATATGATGATTCGATATCCTACAAGGATGCTATGAAAAGTTGATTCCACATGACATGGTGTCATGAAATCTGAGATTCGATCCATGTAAATTATCAAGTTCAGAACTTGATTTCATCACTTTCTGGGTTAGACCCGTGAAATGTGAGTAGGTTTTTCAAGATGAAGAACCTACATGGATAGGAATACGCATATATATAAAGCGGGGGTTTTTGCGAAGAGTTTCATGCAATTCATAGTCGGACTATGAAGAAACGTTTTCGCATGTTGCCATGCTTTCCTATTCTCGAAATTATGCTTGCCATAATCGCGTATTATGACTATGTGATGTGGCAAGATGGATGTCAAAACCGAATTTCTTAACAGAAATTTTATTAAAGGATGTGTACTTGACACAACCTTACGGTTTTGTCGATTCATAAGAATTGGAATAGGATATGCATGCTTTAACGATCCATATGATGGATTAAAGAATGCTTCTCGGAATTGGAATATTCGTTTTGACAAAGTTATAAACAGTTATAACATTGTCGGAACGAATGAAAACTTTGTGTACACATGAAGGTTAGTGGGAGCTGCGTTATATTTCTTGTAACAACAAAGGATTTAGACGAGACCGCTTATGAATAAGCATGAAGATCTATAGGATAGATCTAAGAAGTTTCTCGTTCTATGTTATGGCACATATATCGACATATTGTTGAAAATGGTTTTCAACATATGACTCCTTGGAGGAGTTAAATCAAAATGTCGAATGACAAAAATTTTCAAAGGCTCGATGTGAGACATCAAGCAGCGCGAAAAGTAATAATATTATGCCTTACATTTGATGTTAGGATCTATTATATCTGTCATGATATGTATGTGGCTATACGTCGTACACATAAGTCGTCTAATTTACCGTCAATAAATTCATGGGAATCACATGAGTTTGAATGTAATTCTATTACATAAGACTAACTCTTGTGAATGTATAATGGTTATACATTTATATACATAATGGTTATGTATATTTAAACCCATTGGAATCTGTATTTATAGCGGTGAATTTTATCCTTGAATACTTTGCGAAAGAATTCAGGATTTTTATCTATAATGGTGTGGAGGACGTGTTGGTTATAAAGAGTTATAACAACAACAGTTTCCAAAGATTAAGCACGTCCAAATATGTAGCACGACTTTCGATCACAAAGTGTGTACATGTTTTGCTTAAATGAAAACACGGTTATGTGGAATGGTTCCACAAGACCAATAGTTTATGATTCTATGTACGGAGGCGAGTATATTGCGGTTATTAATCGCAAAAGGAAGTGGTATGGATCAAGGAAACATGACCAAACTCTCGTAGCCACGAGTTATCGGATTTATGGTTGTTTATTGCGTGAAACGCAATAGTACAAGCCAAAAATGCCGAGGTCACAACCACTTCTAGCCAATACTCAGAAAATTTCATTTGATCCATGAAATTTTGTGAAAAGATGTGATCGTAGGTATTGGAAATGTTCCAATCCTGCTGAAGATTAACAATATCGGGAACGTGCGGAACCGTTTACAAAACCGCTCTCTCTAGTCGCGCGTGACTGTCATGCGATGACTATGGGTATGGAGATACCTAGAGGAGGAAGAAGAGAGTAGAGTGTAGTTATCTAATACGATAGTCCTCGCAGGTTGTGGGTATGGAGATACCCATAGGTAAACGTTGTATCACCCAAATACTTAATCCATATGAATGCATCCCTTTTAAAATTTTTGTTTACTTAAATTAATATGCATTCACCTTATATGAAAACTGTGTGCGGGTTGTGTAATATGATTGTTACATGAACCCTGATTTGAGCTTGTGTGGACGTCGACATGGTTGAGGACCATGTGCAGCGAAACCGTCACACTTAAAGTGTCATTTCTAAACATCCCTAGTCGCGGGTCAGTTTGCTTAAGAGAGAAGCATTACTATTACAAGGGAATAGACTGAACGCGTACACTAGTACGTTAGCCGAGGAGATAATTATGTTTTGCTAATCATGGGACAAGGTGTTTGTCGAATCGGGAACGTAGATATATGTTAGGTTACATGTATTGGATATGACCGAAGCCGCGAGACCATGACATGGTTTAGTCATTATAGATGGACTTGCGACGGATGGAGTTTTAGATTCTTCATACTTGAGGGGATCATTGATTGCGTTACGTGCGTAACACAATGCTTTGATATGATCTTACGCTCACCGTAACAGGGAGTTAAAAGGATCATCATTGGGTATTGTCCGAAACACGAAATTCAATGTGAGTCTCCAAGATAAGAATTGTTTATTCCGAAAGGAAGAGATATCTCTTAGGCGCCGCTCGATGAGTCGATTAACGAAAACCGTGGCCACGATCAATGATATTAATGGTTAATATCGATTGAAATTTGTTAACTCAACTCGGAATCGGGGAATAAGTGTAGTTAATCAAATTATAAGGATGACTATTACCATGCCTTTTGATTAACGGATATCGTAAACAAGAGAACTAGTAACCGCTATTCGAGATAGGCACAATGATCACAATCATTATTCGTTTAACATGGGTAGCTATGATGGAGTGACTAGATCCCGCTCATGAGCTTGTAGGCATTGGAAACAACCTACTGCCATCGTTAAGTCGAACCTACATGGTCACACAACGAGTCGTACTAAGTCGGGCTTGATCATAAAATTGTCACATTGGATGTGCATAGCTTGGTATTTGATACGCGAGCTATATTCTCTAAAATCGTGCGTATTGGATATGCATGAGTACCTTTTAGGTAGATCTGAAATTGAGTGGGAGACTGAAGGAAATACAGTTTCAGGATCAACCGTAAAAGTGTACACAAGGATAAACGAATGTAGTCGTACATTCGTGGCCATAACTGTCAGTGGGAAAATCCGATTTGAATGGTTCAAATTGGGTTATATAGATAATTAGATTATCTATAACCTTCATGTAGAAATATATTTCATATGAACGAAGTATTAGTGTCGTTTATGTGAAATACCGAAAGGGTGCAACAGTATGACATACAGTTAGTAAAACAGTCATAACTTTTGCATACGAACTCCAATTGGGCTGGGCCAAATTGGGTTGTGTAAATAATTAGATTATCTACAACTTTCATGTTGGGTGATTTTCTGTCGGAGAAATTTATCAATTTCGAAATGACAGAATACTGACCAGGTTCATACAGTTTTCTGTGTGAGAGGGTGTATATTGGATATACATGCCTTTTGGCTAATCCTGATCCTATTAGGTATAAATAGGATACTTTCTCTCTCATCCAGATCGGTTGAATCATTCTAAGCAAGTGATTATTCTGCCCAATATACACAAGAAAAAGAGCAAATTCAGATTTGAGCTTTAGTGAGTGAAAGGGTGCGAAGAGAGAGAAATCGAGAAAGGAGTTTCTCGAGTAATAGAGAATCGATTAGATCGAGCAAGTTCGCCGGTGCATCGTCTAGGCAGGTGCATCTGCGACCGACGTCTTGCGACTCACGGTGGATACAAGTAGAGGAGCGACAATTGTGGCTCTTGGATTGTGATCGACTCAAGGAGTGAGAAGACGGTCAACAAACGGTGAAAGACGCGTGGTATGGGACGCGCGGATTGTCACCAACGTGACAGGAGATAGAAGGCGGCGATCAACCCTTCGTGCGTGATCAATTTCACGCTGGTATAGATCTATCCTTCTATTCGCATCGTACCCTCGAAGTCATGGCGTGATCTCGGGAATCGGGGAATCGGACCGGGCCTTCATTCCGCTGCGCGGGCCCGGGGTCGAGGATATTCCCCTACAGTTTGTAAGGTTTAAAACAATACAAAATTATTGAGCAATTAAGAGAAGACGAATTTACAACATATTGGGAATTTCATCAAACAATGTGCAATCAATTCCCATGACTCCAGCATCGACCAGCTTACGGGGAGAAATCTGGAACCAAGGATTTCCATGAGTTTATTATTATCATTAAGTTCCTGAAAACGGAAATTAAAATAAGACCTTGTTTACACACAATTTTCGATAAATATTATACATTGAGGGTCAGATTCGACTTAATTGCTTCTGAATATATCGATTTAGTCCATACTACCCAAAGTCCACAAAGCAAATTCAAAAATAAACCAGATCTGGTTCCAATATCACCAAAAATCCAAAAGATAGATTCAAAGAAAAATATTAAGTGCATATTTAGTCCGAAAAACAGTCCAAAAAAGCTAAAAACAACCAAAATCAAGATTTAATCGAATATTATGGATTAAAATCAAGCATTGGAAACAGATTCGAAACCCTAACAAATTCGAAACCGAAACAATCTACCTTCTGCCGCTGCCTGAGGAGAAAGGAACTCGACTTCGCCGGATGAGAACTCGCTTGGACGAAATCGAGAAGAAACAACATGAGGCGATCAAGAAAGTGCTTGTGTCAGTCCTTCGTCAACATTAGGGTTTCGTCAACACTCCTTTTCTCTTCTTTGTTCGTCCAGTGTCCATCGTTAATGAGAAAGAATGAGAAAGAGACGCTCGCTAGCTTTGCTCGCTATTGGGGTGTGTTTTTTACTCTATCGAAGGGCTGTAAAAAAATGAATCCAACGATAGAGAAGAGACAAACGTGGAAGAGGATAAAAAAGGCCCAATGTTTAACTTTAGATCTATAGAAAGATAGGGGTTTTTTTTGAAACAAAAGTTTGCTTTTAGGGGTTTTTTTGGAGTTCCTCAAAAGTGAGGGGGTTTTTTAGAATATTGGAAAAAGTTAGGGGATTTTTTAAAAATTTCCCATGAATTAAAAACTTGAGTTTGCAATCCACCCAGGTAACCTTGATTTGATCTCCAATCCAAAAGTCGATAATCCGGAATTGGAATCCCAAGGTTTTAGGTATGACATAGACATACATGTAAAAGACTCGTCTTCGATCGCAATCCCTTTAGGGCGTGTTTGCTAGGTCAGTTTTGTATAGCAGGAGGAAACTCATAGTTGCAGGAAATCAATATATGAATATCAGGAAACTATTATAGCAGGAAAATGCAAAAACTATGAGTGTAGGATGTTTAAAAGGTGTTTGATGAAAACCATATGATTAGATGTAGCAAATGAATAAATATTTTTTAATTATATTATTTTTTATGAAATTTTGTAACTGTCATATTTATTTCTTAATCATATCAAAATATTATTAATTGCTAAATACATTATTATTATTATTATTATTATTATTATTATTATTAATTTCTAAATATATTATTATTATTTTCTAAATATATTTTTAATTATGTATTAGTTTTTTTAGTTATTATTAAATTCTAAATTCATTTTTAATTGTGTATTTAATTTTATTATTATTATTATTAATTTCTAAATACATTTTAATTATGTATTAATTTATTATTATTAATAATGATTTCTAAATACATTATTTATTTGTATTAATTTATTATAATTACTATTATCTTTATTATTATAATTATAATTATAATAATAATAGTAATAATAATTATAATAATTATTATTAATTTCAAAATATATTTTAATTATTAATTAATATGTTATTAGTATTATTATTAATTTCTGAATACATTTTTAGTAATGTATTATTATTATTATTATTATGAATTTCTAAATACAACATTATTATTATTATTATTATTATTATTTATTATTACTATTATTAGTATTGTTATTATTATTATTATTATTATAAATTGTTAAATGCATTATTATTAAATAATAATAATTATTATTATTACAATAATTATTTATTATGATAATAATAATTATTTATTTATGTCAAAATGAATGCAAAGTATATAACAATATTTGTGTTTTGTTTTAATAGATAGATAATATGATGTATTATTTTATTAATTTATATTCAATCAATTGGCCAAAACTTATCTCACATGTAAGTTTTGAAAAGCTCTTAAATTAAGGTCAATCCTAGGAATTTCATCATTTAGGAATCGAAAACTAGGATAAAAAAGAGGTGACCAAACACCCATATTTCATATCCATCAAAAACTTGGTTTCCTTAACTTCCTAGTCACCAAAACTCTATGAGCAAACAGGGCCTTAGCCGCCTCAGACTCATTCTCGATACATATGATTTGATGTACGTACTTAATACTTATCATTTTGAAGCGACAATAAAAAATCTAATGAACATGATACATCGTTTGATTTACTCATCTAATTAATGTCTTAGGAAACAATTATTATTTTCTTGTGGGTTAATACAATTATACTTTCTTAATTATACATATTTGAACAGAACAAGTTCAATAACTATCTTAAATATATATATATATAGCCTAGAATTGTTTGTTGTGAATGAGCGAGCATGTAAACTGCATGAACATATCATATGCATTATTGGTTCTCTTCTCGTCGATCCGATATGTTGAAGCTTGAAAGTGGAAACTTCTCCACATAACATAACGTGCACAAAAGTCTTGATTATTATTCTTTATCATTTCTTTGTATATCTACATGAATTTGGACCCACTTCACTATTTCGGTGGCTACACGATGGGCCCGCAACGTCTTTTCTGCTTATCAAAAGAGAAATGGGTTGGAATTATTGTTTCCATATTTCCAGATTGAGATGCGTCAACAAATGAACCCCCTTTCTTGAAAACGAACCAACCAATATATGGATAAATACTAATAATAAATAATAAAATAAAAGGAGACTTCAATTGTACATATTTTACTTTTCTAAAATTCATAATTATCATATAAAATTATTAATATACTATCATTTCACCTATTCAAAATTTAAAATCCTAAAACGGTACAAATTTGTAAAACCAAGCTCCAAATTGTGGCTTAGATCAGCACTTACGCAATTATTTTTGTGATCTCTGGCTTGTAGCGAGCCAACAATCAAGTCATTTTCACATGGCATTAGTTAAATAAACCAAGACTAATTTGCCGCCCTTGATTAATTAGTACATAAATAGCCAAAAATAATAATATCACTAAATAATAAATATCGATCTCAAGTAGTCATTTTCTCCTGTTCATAGACATGGTTTTAATATATAGAATGCTTCAAATTGAAGTTACTAGAAAACAAGATCCAAAAACATGTTTATATTTAACAAAAGGCAGAAGATAACACCACAAAGTCCTAAACTAACAATTGTTCATTAATTATTTCTCTTAATTAACTACACCCATGTGGTTTTGTCTCATAGAATGAACTGATTAGAAGCTCATCAGAGAAAAACCCACAACTATTCTCCACCATGAAAGATTGGCTATTATTGTAATCTGGACTCATCAACCCGAACCCTAACCCTAATTCGGTTACGCCGCTCGTCGAGGCTAGAGTCGGGGCCAAGAAATCGTCGCACGTGTAAGTCTCGGTTTTGATAGTGGGTATTATGAGAGGCGGCGGTGAATTATAAGGGTTTGTACTGTTAATTAGGGTTCTAAATGCACTATTCGTGTCATTAATAATAGTACCGTCGTTCGTAGAAGAAGGAGAAGAAATGGATGAAATTGATATTTGTGTGTGGTTTTGCAGAGCCATTAATCGTTTCTTTAGCTTCGTGTTCCAATAATTCTTCACGTCATTGTCGGTTCGTCCGGCCAGCTGTGCTGCGATCACCGACCATCTATCCAAAAATTGCCATACCAAATTTAATTTAATTTTCATCAATTTTTTTGAAGTGATTTCTAGATAGACAAAAAGAAGAGAACGAATGAATTCACCTGCTTCCAATTTTGTTGTAAAGGCTCCAAATAATATTATCTTCATCTTCAGTGAAGCCTCCATGTCTAATATCTGGTCTCAGATAATTTAGCCATCTTAAACGACAACTTTTTCCACATCTCTTTAGTCCTAAAAATCAAAGAAAACAATAATTATATTGAGAATTTTGTTCACGAAATAGAAAAAACAAGACAAAATCATGTTGCCAATTTGTACCTGCTTTCTTAGGCAAAGCAATCCAGTTGTTAACAGTGCCATGTCTCTCTATGTAGCTTTTCAGAGCTTCATCTTCGTCCGGTGACCATGGACCTCTCTTCACATTTGCCTTGTCACAACATGGTGCTCTCCCCATTGCAAGAGAGAGAGAGAGAGAGAGAGAGAGAGAGAGAGACTGCAAACAAGAAGGATTGATCTGGTCTCTATAAAACAAGAAGAAAGAGAGAGAGAAAAGTAGGAAAAAGCTGGCTCACTGTAATATATAGATATAGTACAGTCTTGACCAACTATCTGCTCTCCTTTTTTCCATTTTTTCTCTCTTTCACAACTTTGTATAGACCTAGTCTTTCTTAAAATCATGTATCGAGTATAATTATTAATTAATTTTGCTATCAAACTCTCGGACCACTCCAAGTCCAAATCCGGATACAAGTAAGTATTAGAGAGGTCCCCTACTGGCCTACTCGGCTACTCCTTTGAAGTTTGAACATTGATTATTAACATGGAAAGATCAACACTGTTTCTCTCGCCCATCTAATTTGGCCATGCACATACAAAATACAATTTACAATTTGATCTTTAAAAATAGTTTCGAAACAAAAATAAAAACTAGCTCTAATGTCTAATACTCATACATTTATTGGTAAACCAATGAATCTCCAATGACGAATAATCAATGAACAAATGTTACAAATAATAAATATGGTCCTACCAATAAGCTGATACGAAACCTGATTGGATCAAACATGGCTCAGGCAAGTCATTATATCTGGATCGTTGGTTTTGTAGTACCACACTATTGACTAGATAAATGGACGGCTAGGATTGGAACCTGGCGACGTGTTGGACTTGGGGCCATCTGTGATCTGTGCAGTGTGGATGAATGAGTACTCGGTATAACTCCCACGCGAATATGGTGCTGGCCGGATCGCTAAAGCTCATATCTTTCTGACGTTGCTCATCACAACTCACAAGACTCAGAAGACTCTCTCTCTCTCTCTCTCTATGTGAAGTTGATCAACAAATAGTCCGCTTATAAATTTATTAGAAACCCGGGAATAATCTCTTTTTGGGCAAACAAACTATGGAAAATCAAGGTGCCGCCCAAAATCCTCTTTTTCCTATGGCTACTCCTACAAAATAAATTAAATACATCGGACAACCTAGAACGAAAAGGGATACCGAACAACCGTTTTTGTCCTCTATGCCAAAGAGAACAAGAATCCGCGGACCACTTATTTATAAGATGTAGTTTCACAAAGGCGACGTGGAAAATCTTAGAAAGAGTAGCTCAAGTACCGATCAAATGGGAAGCAAACGAAAACTTAATAGGCACATGGCTAACTAACAAAGGAAAGCAACGAAAAGAAGATAAGGATCATTGGCAAATACTTTGGAGTGCTCTAAATTGGACAATATGGAAACAGCGAAACGCACGGATTTTTAACAATCCATCCGCACCGCCCAACATTACGGCGACTAAAGCATTTGAAGAAGCAACGCTATGGAGTAGAGCAAACACATAATTTCTTAGATGTAGTTTCTTCTTTTTATTGTTTTCTTCTCAAAAGTGTGTGTAACTACTTCGTTACCACTACACCTGTAATTAGGGGTGTCAACGGTTCGGATCCGGTCCGGATAGTGGTCATACCAGATCCATATCCATATTGTCGGATCCGGATACGGTTCGGATAATAAACGGATACGGATACGGTTCGGATATTGTCGGATACGGATACGGATACGGTTCTGTTTCGGATATTAAAACGGATACTATGTTATCATAACGTAATTTACTTTTTAGCTATAAATATATATAATTTGTGACATGAACGATAAATATGATTATATTTAAACATAATTTTACGATTGTGAGTTAAATCACTTACAAATCATTAATTTGTATATGATTTTTCAACTAATATCAAATATAATACATAAAATAATATATAATATGAGTATCCGGATCCGGTTTCGGATACTCGAATCTAGTTTCGAGTATCCGGATCCTAAAAATATCCGGATCCGGAACACGGATCCGGTTCCCGCACCAAAACCGAATATCGAATCCGGTTCCGGATCTTAAAATTAGCAACCAGATCCATATCCGGATCCACTCGGATTCGGATATTTTTTTCGAATCCGGATATTTTTTCGGATACGGTTCGGGTCGGTTCGGGCAATATCCACACCATTGACATCCCTACCTGTAATCACCCCCCCTTTTTTTCTTATTTATATGAAATGTAGGGTATACCGTAAAGGTCACCCTGTTCAAAAAAAAAATGAGGCTTAGAAACTTGGACAATAATTTTATAAACTTGGCTTTTTTCTGTGTCTACAATCTACATGTCATTTTATACCGAACGTGTTGGGATTTTGGGGTTGGTTTGGAATGATTTTGATTTGAGAGATTTCTTGATTTGGAAGTTGGGGATGAATAACAAAATAGATTATAGAATCAATGGAAATTGAATACCAAGCAGAGTACTTCTGATGGGAAGGTTTTTTTTTTGAGTGATGATGTACCTCCCCTTATACTCCCCCCAACTCTTGATGTGATCATCATAAGAATTAACACCATCAATTTTAACATCTTAATTTATGATTTAACATCTTAGTTATGATGTTAAATCATAAATTAAGATGTTAAGTTTTGATGATGTTAATCCTTATGATGACCACATCAAGAGTTGGGGGAGTATAAGGGGAGGTACAACATTTTCCTTTTTTTTTATTAATTCTTTATGAAAAATTGATACAAATCACCCAAAGGGTGTGCACACACACGTTGGAGAGAGAGAGAGAGAGAGAGAGAGAGAGAGAGAGTCAGAGACTCAAGAGGCAGGAGACAATTGTTTCTCTTTCTTTATTATTATTTTTCTCTCTCTAAATTGCTACGATACACTGAGTTGATATAGATAAGAATAATTAAGGGAAATTATACCTTGCCCCCCAAACCCATCACCACTTCAACCATGCCATCAGCATGGGTTTGGAGGTTAATTCTTTGCTCCAATGTACATCCCACTTTTTCACTAGATTAATTAATGCTTCGAATTAACAATTAATTGTGATGTAATTAATACCTATTATAAGTATCTAATAATTCATTAATTCAATTAACAAGTAATTCAATTAATAGTTAATCGAGAGGAGGTAATTTTTGAGAGATGGATATGATATCGGCAACCCCAAATGCATATGGGGTACAATAAATGGCCTCAATAATTAAGTGTACCCTATCAAACATACACTCTTATCTATTTAGATTATAGATACATCTATTTTATTTAAGAGTGATGATGCACTTCCCCCCATTCTCTCCCCCATCTCTCCCCCACCTCGGGATGTACGCCGGAAGGTTTAACACCATCAAATTTTATATCTTAAAATCATGATTTAATATCTTAATCTATAGTTTAACACCATAACTAAGGTGTTAAATTATAAATTAAGATGTTAAATCATAATGAAGGTGTTAAATTTGAAGGCGTTAAGCCTTACGATGACACATCAATGATTGTGGGGGAGAGTTGGGGGAAGGTACAACTTTTTCCTTTATTTAATAGACGTCTATTAATGTCAATAGACGTCTATTAATTTAATATGCATCCTTCATATTTTCACATATCTAATTAATTTTTAATCCTGCCCCATAATTATTAATAATATTATTATATTAAAAAACATTAATTTTAATAGAACGTGCCTAACTTGGATGAGGCTGTGAAACATTTCAATGGAGATAAATATGATAACATGCTTAACTCGCTTAACTTGCTTTTGATAATTTATTTAGTGTATACGGACCATGTGAGATTAATTTCTGTAAATACTGTTGCCTCAGAACTTGTATCACAAATTCTCCAATGGTCATTTTCTAAAAAGATATTTTTGGATATTTGTTGATTAATTGGTTCATCTCATAAATTGGTCCCGTAGCTCAGTTGGTTAGAGCGTTGGTCTTATGAGCCGAAGGTCGCGGGTTCGAGCCCCGCCGGAACCAATTGTTAGAAGAAAAAAAAATGTATCACTTCTTTGTGAAAGAATATTTATTTCGTCAACATTGCATTAATTGAAAATTTTACCATCCCCTTATTTTATTTAGACTTATCTTTATGCAATATCCTCAGGCCAAATCATCACAATCATTTCAACAATTAGATTATGATACGTGATAAATTATGAATCATGGATTAATCATTAATTTTTTTTATGATAATATTTTATTTGTAGATATTTATGTGTCCATTATTTAATAAATTAATACATAATTTTGAGCAATCTTAGAAACTCACATCACCTTACATTGATGATGTGTCAAAGTAGGATTCGTTACGTTCATGTTAGTCCGGTTGTATTTAATCTTATAAATGAAATGTGAAGAATTTAAATATCTAACACTAATTAGTTAATATATAATATCATAAACATACATCAAATTATGAAATATATTCACTTGAATTTTATCTTTATTATGAATTCCATATTATCATATATCCAATATTTTTTCTCTAGCTTAAAGTTATGAAAAAATTATGTAAGAAAATATAAAAGTAAGTATAATTACGACTTATAAGTTATAAGTCTAATTATTAGTATTTTAAAACTATAATTTAAAAAAATTTTGCACATACTACTGAGTAAGTTATATTTGTATTTTTAATCAAAAAAATTTCATGTTAATCTTTTTAAAGATTAAAAAATATGAAAGATATTAATTTACCAAATACAAATAACTTCTTCAACTTATAAAACATATTTTTTTAATAACAAACATGAAAAATAAAAATTTATCTGACACAAATAACTTCTTGAACTTTTAAAATGTTATTATTCCTATCTTTAGATATGTAATTTTAAAAATATCATATCATTTTTATTTTTATTTATGTACACACATGCTATTTTTTTATCTTATTGTAAAATTTATGTTTTTTAACATGTCGTATTAGAGTACTAAATAAATATTTCGCATTGTGTCAGATTAAAAAATGGTATAATATTTCTGTCCTCATTGGACTTCTTTAATTAATTGATTTTTATTTTTACAAAATGTTATGTTTGTTATCAAAAAATGACAACTAAATATTTTTTTGTATGACAAAACAAATGAAACGAATCCGAACGGCCTCGTGACCCAGACAGGGACCAATTAATCGCCGAGTGTTCCAATTCAATACTTCACCTGTTTTTTGTTTTTTGGTTTTTTTTATTGTGGATCCATTTTATTATTGTAATATTAAATGAGAGATGGTTACCACTTACCACCTCCTTCAGAAAAAGATTTTATATTTGTTAATTTGCCAAGTGTTAGAACAAGTGATTTTTTTTTTGGTTAGGTTTGATGGCAAATAAATAATGGAATATTAATTTCTTTCATATTTAGTTTTTCTTTTTTGAAATTATTTTTGAAAAATAGAGATGGGTCATTAAGTCCTCAACTATTAATTGTCACTAGGAAAATAGGCGCGCTACGCTTCCAAGATTTTAATTTTGTTGTTATTTTTAGAAAAAGCTCACTTTTGCCCCCTGAAGTGTACCAAAAAGTGCAACTTGCCCCCAAACTCTAATTTTGTTCATTTTGCCCCCTGAACTCTCGATTTTGCTCAATTTTGCCCCTTCCATCAGTTAACTGCACAGTCAGCAGTTAACTGATGACGTGGCTGTGATGACTTGGCAATTTTTGATGATTGTATTGCTGACGTGGCAAAATTTATATTATAAAATTACATATCCAATAACTAACAAATAAATCCAATAACCAATCAAAGAAAATCCATTAACCCATTAATCCAATAACCAAATAAACCCATTTGAACCCTCTCTCTCTCACCAGGACCCTCTTCACTCACCATTAAACCGAGCTTCTCTCTCACTCGCCCCCTCTCTCACTCGCCCCCTGAAGGAGCTCCGTCCAAAATCGCCAAGGTCGCCGGTCCGTCGCCAAGCTCTCTCCTCTCCGTCGCCGGTTATCAACAATCCAGTCCGTACATATTGATCTGATACGTCGGCAAGCTTCAGACCATGCTGCTTTAGTCTCGGCTTACGCCGCTTATGCACGCCGGCTGAAGATCGACGCGTCCCGTCAAGTGAAACTGCTCTCCAATTTGGCCGCTTCACTCTCGTCGCTGGCTTCGCGTGTAGGATCTGATGAAGACTCGATCCGACCCGTTGAGAGGGAGGCCAAGGATCGAGTGAAGCTGGCAAGGCAACTTGTCTCAGAATCAAAAGAAGCGTTTGATACTCAGGTCAAGATTCAGAAGCTGAGGGACACAATCTTCTCCGTGCACGAACAGCTTCACTGCGCAAGGTATCTCTCCATCTCATCAAAATGAAAATTGTTAAACATAATTATTTGAATCATCGTCAAATCAGGAAACATGGGGATCTCTCCTCAAGAATAGCCGCTCTCTCGACTCCTAAATCCCTCCATTTCCTCGCCAGCTTCACTCGATCCTCAAGAAGAGCCTCTTCCCTCGATCCCTTCCGAGATTTCCTCAGATCCGAGTCTCTACCATTACGTGATCTTCTCTGACAACATAATCGCAGTGTCAGTTGTGGTCAACTCCGCAATTCGCAATTCAATCGACCCGTCTCAACATGTCTTCCACGTGGTCACAGATCCAACGTACCTCCCTGCAATGCAGGTCTGGTTCGCAAAACGGCATGGGGTGAAAAAGGGACTCAAAACGGGGTGAGCGGCAGAGCTTCGTCAATTTCTCCAATGGAGAATGGAGCTGTGCGAGAGAGAGTGAGAGAGAGACGGGGTGGGCCGGTGGGGGTGAGAAAGGGACTCAAATAGCGGGTTAATGGGTTTGGTTTTAATTTTGAGTTAGGGTTTAATGATTGTAATTAAAAGAGTTAATGGAGGTATAAATAATAGATTAATGGGTTTGAATTTTATATTATAAATTTTGCCACGTCAGCATTAAAATTATCTAAAAGTTGTCACGTCACACTGTCACGTCATCACTTAACTGCTGACTGGGCAGTTAACTGATGGAAGGGGCAAAAGTGAGCAAAATCGAGAGTTCAGGGAGCAAAATGAACAAAATTAGAGTTTGGAGGGCAAGTTGTACTTTTTGGTACACTTCAGGGTGCAAAAGTGAGTTTTTTTTCTTATTTTTATCTATTTTAGTATTAAACTTATAATTTTGTTGTTATTTTATAATAGGCCAAATTTTGTTGTTATTTTTATCCACTTTACCCTTTCACAAACGTGTGGTGAAAAAGATGCAAAATGAGGAAAAAAGACCGAAGGTGAGAAAGACTAAACCCGTCTCTCGTCACTCGCGACAGAAGTCTCATCTCCACCCGCACTCCCGTCGATACACCTGAGATCGGGTCGCTTCTTCGCGTTGCTGCACCACAGGTCTCGTTTCCTTTTGTTAGGAGTTTTAGTATGCACATAAGGTGTTTGTTGATTTGCCTTATAATCTTATTTTTCTGATTTGTGGTCTTATGTCGCCAATGAAGAATCTCATGCGTAAACAATGAATCGACGAGGACGAGGCTGACTTGAGGACATAGTAAAAAGAAACTGGATAGGCTTTTGGTGATTTTCGATTCACAATTCTGGTCGCTTCTTCCCTTTGCTGCACTAGAAGGTCTCGTCTCCCTTTGCTAGGTGTTTTAGCATGCACATAAAGTGTTTGTTCATTTTCCTTGTAGTCTTATTCTTCTGATTTGTGGTCTTATGTCGCCAATGAAGCATCTCATGCCTAAAGAATGAAACGACAAATACAAGGCTGGCTTGAGGACATAGTCAGACAAAAACTGGATAGGCTTGTCAGTGTTGGTGATTTTTGATTCATAATTCTGAGGTAGACTACTTTTTTTAGATTTGATGTTTGAATATCGAATCTTAGTTCACTACATATATACACTATATTTTTTTATTTCAGAGAAAATTATGTTTTATCAACAGTTGTTCCATTTTCTATCACCGAAGTGGCCGTGCTTTGCATTCTCATTTCGATCACTCTCAAGCCATATATGTAAATATTTTTTCTTAATTTACTGTAATTTTATCGTATTTCATTTTAGTGTAAATTATACCAAATTCTTATACAATTTTTATCTTTCTTCTCTCATCCTATAATCCGAGACGGAGATAAACAAGCATAAGTACCAATCTATATTCTCTCGGTTCTGGTACCGACACGAGGACTCCGTAATCGAAGCCACAATTCTTGCTTGTAAATGTCGAGCTATTGAACTATTCTTAACTCTTTCAGTCTTTCTTGTAAGTGGCATTTAATATGTGTGAAATTGGAGTTTGTGTTTGTAATGTCGAGATATTGAGCTATTCTTAATTGTGTTTGTAAGTTTCATTTGGTATGTGTTGAAAATGAAATGTAAATATGTGATGTTGTAAGTGCTGATTTGTAAGTTCTTCTTGTTTTGCAAGTGTTGAAATGTAAATGTCGAGTAATTTAATTTGTGTATCGCAAGTGTTGAAATTATTTGCAAGTAATTATTGTTTTGCAAGTTATTTTGGGTTAAGCGAGAAAAGGTTAGGTTGTATTTTCAAGGGATATGTTGTCGAAATTGTATCAAACTATATATTATTTCATGTAATGCAAGCCTAGGGACATATTTCGTCGAAAAAATACACTGCATTTTTTGGTGTACTTATTAATCAATACTGACATTTATAAACTCTAAATTGAGCATTGCATATATGTGTATTATAATTCGAAAATCATAGAAAGAAAGAAAAACTTTCAAATTAAATCAAATATTAAACCGACAATGACTACACTAATTCAACTACTCTTAATGAATCAACAAAGAAAAACTTCAAAATTCTCTTAATTTTTCATGCTAATAAGCATCTCTAAACAATTCAACTACTATAAAAATCGTCACAAAACTAATACAAATTAAAGATACACCAAAAAATTGTTCAAGTCCACATGCTATTGAAATATTGTTTTGACGGACATGATTTTTTAGATCTTTTGGCCGTATTTTCTTTGCTGCCCGAAATATCCAATTCTTGTTGCGAGGTGCCTTCATAATTGTGCATCGTAAAACGAGAAGCAAAAGCAATAACTTTACAAAATAATTTTCAAAAAGTCTACTAAGTTCAGAAAATTTTCAATATTTGAGTTGCGAAATTTCGGAAAAAAAAAAGAGATATCGAAAAATCACCAGAGGCGTGATTATTACTTCTCAATTGAGTTGCAAAATTTCACAAAGAATAATTGGAATAGTTGCAAAATTTCCTGAGGTGTTAGATAAATTTGAGAAAGAATAGTTGGAATTTGGAGAAGGAAGACAAAAAATTTGGGAAAGAAATTAATAGAATATTTAAAAAATGTCTTAACCTGTTTTTGTGTTATGTAAATTTTATGAATCTTAAGTAATAATAACTGACAAGGGCTTAATGGCCATTTCATATTAAATAATATTGATGAAAAAATCAGATTTATAATTTTACTAACGGTTCTTCACGGACCATTAACGGCAAGGGTATTCGTGATATTTCAAGGGTTTTGTAGGGGTATTCACGAAATTTTAATATATTTGTAGGGGTATTCATGATATTTCTCGGTTTGCAGGGGTATACGTGAAATTGTTGGATTTTGTAGGGGCACATACGAAATTTGGCCTTTATAATATGATAGTATTCCTCCAGCATTAATTCTATATAATAATGAATTACGTAATTATTTAATTTATAAAAAATATATAATTAAGTTAAATTGTTAATTGCATGGATATTAATCGACAGGAAATATTTACAAGTTTATTATGTGAGATAGGTTAATTATGATAATTATCATAGTTGGAAAATTATAATTTGTTAATTTTTAAAAAATATATTAATTTTTAGTTAGTAAATAAAACTTGTTAAGTTTTATTAATTATTTGGGTTAAAGTGTCCATGTAGCTTGCATCTTATGCATCGAATAGACTCACGACAAGAGGCCATATAATTAGGGGTGTCAACGGTTCGGATACGGTTCGGATAGTGGTCGTACCAGATCCATATCCATATTTTTTTTTCGGATATGGATCCGGATACGGTACTACCCGGATCCGGATACGGTTCGGATATTAAACGGATACGGATACGGTTCGGATATTGTCGGATACGGATACGGATACGGATCTTATTCGGATATTAAAACGGATACTATGATATAATAATATAATAATATTTTTATAATTCGAATCTTGATTATTTTATAATTTTAAAACAAAACGAATACCCATTTACAAATTTTATTCGGATCCGGATCCATATCCGGATCCATCAAAATTTTAGCTCCTATATCCGGATCCATACCCGTAAAAACGGATACGGTTCCGGATCCGGATATTTTATTTTCGGATCCGGATATTTTTCGGATACGGTTCGGGTCGGTTCGGGCGGATCATTGAGACCCCTGCATATAATGGGTAGATGATAAACATCGATAATATTTGTTGTCCTAACCGAAGTCGTTATGGAGGCTTCGTTTACAGAAAATGGTGCCCCGATAATCCATCAAAAACACAAAAATAAATAAAATGTAATATATTTTATATTTTCACCAAAAAAAAACAAAATATTAATATAACATACTTCGTATTTAAAAAACATATAAAATAAACATTTTATATTGCTTGATTTTTTTTCTTTTTTGAAAAATTGTACAAACATCTTATGCGCAATTGAAAAATGAAAACCAAACTAAATTAAATATAAACGATGGAATGAAAAATAAAATGACACTGACTCAATAAACAAATTATTCTTGTGTATTTCCATAAATATTGTGTGGTGAAAATGATAACTAAATTTAACGAACTTAAAAGATGAAATAAAAAATAAAATATTGGCTCAATAAAAGAAATATTTTTGTTTTCTTTTTTATTCCACAAATATTGTGCAATAAAAATGACAACTAAATTTGATATATATAAACGAAAAAATAAAATAGTAAAGCAATATTTTCAAAAGAAGTATGATTTTTTGTTCAAATTAAAAACTAAATTAGGTGAAAGACTATCGAAAGAATGAAAACTAAAAGGATATTAGCTCAATTGAAGAAAAAAAACAATATTTTCTTTTAAGAAATTTCGCAAATAACTTCTGTATACTCAAAACAAAATTTAATTTAATGAAAATAAATTATGCATAATTTCAATACATTTGTAAATAAGAGTTTTAAAAATAAGTGTACAAAAGAGAGAAAACGAATGGGCCAAGAAATGATACAAATATAATGGCTGAGACTGAGAGAAACTACAAATGGGCTCGATTCCTTTCTTTACAAACCATGTTTTTTGTTTACGTGGCAAGCACACACAAAAAGTTGATTGTTTGGGAGAAAAATAAAACACCAAAATAGACAACTAATGTCTGATGTTCTCGGCCGGAATTGAAAATTATTCATTTCACTGTCCGAGAATCTTCTAAACAAATTTTCAATTCAATACTATTTTCACTTTCATATTTCTTTTGCATCCTTATTTTGGCATCATCATCATCGATCAGTGAAGTTTAACAGAACAAATTAAATAATTAATTAATACAACACCTTTGTTTTGTTACAATATAAACATCAAGGGCGAAGGGAGGGACGGAAACATAAATCCAGCCCACAAATAAATGTCTCCAGGCTCAGGCCACTCATTTTTTGCCCAATAAAGTTTGTTCAACAATCATATTTTCAACACAATTTGTACATGCTTGATGCTACCTAATAGGGAAATTTTCAAAAAAACCCCAAATTTATTCTGAAATTAAAAAAAAATCTCTATTTTCTTGGATATTCCAAAAAAACCCCAAATCAAAGTTTCATTTTCAAAAACCTTCTATAGGAGTTAAAATTAACATATGATGGTGTTATATTTGTTTTGGACCAATTACCAAGGATGAAAGTGATGGTTTTCGTTAATTTTGTATTCAAGTTTGATTCAAAACAAGTTAATTTTATATTTCTTAGGATAATGGAGATAGAACAAAGCATGAGATCTAGGATTCCAAATCCTGAGAATTCGGATTCCATATCCTAAGAAATATAAAAGGTGGGATTTCAATTGCTGGGAGGAATTTGGGAATGGATTTCTGAGTTTTAGTGTTGAGGAGTATAAACTGAGTTTATTAATTCAGTGTGATGTATGTTTATTAATTGAGTTATTTTATTTTCTTTATAAGTGGTTTTTTGTATGGATGTTTGTTTTGGGGTTAGGGATTAACCCTAATAGAGGCTGTAAAAACTTGATTTATTAAGCAATATAAGTGGGACCTACGAGCCCACTCTATTTTTCTAAAAAAAAACAAGTTAATTTTGTATTATGTGTGAAGCTTGCATAAGAAATGAATAATATATACATTTCCTTGACTATCCGTACGAATTTTATTCAAATTTGAAGCAATGAATTTGTATCGGGGTAGGTTAACTTTGTTGCTTCTGATTCTTAAGTGATATGATATACATAATACATAATACATAATACATAATACATGTTCGATGGTTTTGTGGTTCGTTGATTCGATGTACTCTTGCGAGCTATTTTGCAACAAGTGAAGAAACTATAAATGAACAGAGAATTAGTACAAAAAAATATTTGGTATTTTTTTATGAAGAAAAGACCATAGGACATACAGTACATATGTGGAAAGAATTAATTCTAGAAGTTGTGAGAATAAATTTGTAGATTAATATAGTTCAAATCTCCATTTCACAAAAAAAAAAAAATGAGGTCATTATATTTGCTTGTTATAACACAAGTGCTTTCCAATATTCAAAAATGGAAGACCATAAACACCCAATCTTCTTCCTCTTCTCCCCCTCCTATATATATAAAATAAATAAAATAATACATTTTTATAAATATAACATAGTTTTTTATTTTTTTTAGTTCGTATAATTTAACAATATTTGGTTAAATATGAAATAAAAAAAAATACTTCAGTAAAATTGAAGATGAAATAGAAAGAGATATTTTTGTCCCAAAAAAATTTAACACTTTCAAATGTTTTAAATAAACCCAATAGGAATTTTTTTTTAAATAAAACTTTGATTTGGCGGGTTTTTTGGAATATCAAAAGAGATAGGGGGTTTTAGAAATTTCAGAAAAAATTAGGGTTTTTTTTGAAAATTTCCCTACTTATTATTTATATATATTATTATTTCAAACACAATAAACCCCACCAAAATCAGACTAATTGATGGGAAAATCTTGGAAGCAGGTTTAAGATCCAAGCTTTAATAATTAGGGATGAGAGATCTTATTCTTACTTGATTGATTTAAGGGGAGCGAGCCATGTTTTGTTGGACCTGGTCCAGCCATGATTTTCATGGGACCCAAATATGTTCATATCCACAATCTCTATCCATTGCCCCCATTTATTCTGCTTGTTCTCTTCTTTACTATCCTTTTCTTTCTTTGTTTTTATTTCAAACTTTCTTCAAATAATACAATTTTGAATTACCATTTAACAATCAAGTTCTTTTTATAATATTTTATTTCATTTTCTTAACTCACAATATTTAAAATATGATCATGGATTTTCTTTTTAAGGATAAAATTAGTGGACTAGAGGAAAAATAGATGAATGAATGTAGAAACAGCTATATAGGGAGAGAAAGAAATTATATTAAACCAAATTATCTTTGATGCCACTAGATTTGGATTAAGATATTTTTTGTATCGACAGAGACATGATTACGAATGGATAACAACACCACGATGGAAAAAAAAAAGTATACTATTCTGATAAACAATATAATATTCAAAGATGATACTATTTTAACTACTTTGTAAAATATATAATACGAATGCATCTCCCATTATAATATATTCAAGACAAAGATCTTGTTTTCTTTTTATCCTAACAAATAATAAAAGAGCACATCAAATTTCTGAAAAAGACTTCCTCTGATAAAATTCATATATTCATAATAGTCCAGTTCTATCTAAAAATATGACAAGAATGTCCTTGCTTGCTTGGACTACGGCTTTAACCACATGAAAAGACGAGTCATTAGGCCAAAAGGACAATTCATTCATTTCTCACAATCCCCTAACACACACACTTCTTTTATTATTATACTTCCTCCTTATCTTCACAAACTAACAAATATCAAATAAACCCCTATTTTAACTTTTATTATTATATGGAAGTAGGAAACATTGCTTGATATGGAAGTAGTAGTAGTAGTAGTAGGGCTTGTTGATCTTGTGAGAGATTCTCAGTGAAAAGGAGAAAGCAATAAAAATACCATTACCATTTATTAAAGAAGCCATGTCTCTCTGTACCGGACAAGATATTTTTACCTCCTACCAAAACTTTCCAATATTCATTCGTTCTAGCCCTTTCAATAAATTATAATATCACAATCATGTTATTTCTTTCTTTCTTTCAAAGATTTGATTTTGAGTAGTCTTCAAAGCATAGATCACTTGATTATACAGCCTGTGAAATTCACAAGTCCAACAATCAAGCGTCCATTTTTATCATTTGTGGAAGTTCTGGTCCCAAATGGACACATCAATAATAAACCATAGTACCCAAAAATAAGAACATACAAATACCATTCAAAGAAAGCATTTAAGAAAATGAGAATTTCAATTATACATTAAAAAGCAAATATATTACAATATGGAATTTATGCATAGAAATATTAAAGGATAAATAGATTTTTATCACATATGTGACATTACTTGAAAAGATATAATCCCTAGAGTGGAGGGACTATAACACAAAATAACAAAATGATCTTTGAATAATAAACTAAAAACTAAACATAATCCTTAAAAATGGAAATTAAGAAAGGCAAATTAGCATAGCAGCCCATGCCGCCCTTCCTCAGCTGTAAATCATTTTATTCCTCCTCTCTTTTTTTTTTTTCTTTTTCGTTTTTTCACTTCGGTCCCTGCAAAACAAGAAACCCCAAAACAGATCGTCCCATCTACTTTCTCCATCCTCGACACACCACCAAAATATTCACACAACTATGTACAAAAATTAGCAAAAATATTGACACCCCTCCAACCAACAATCAACATTTTTCCTCCACACCCCCGAACTTGCAACAAATTGGGTAAACACCCTTCTTCTCAATTAATCAAATCGGAGACCCAATCGACATATGGTGACTGGACAACCGGACCGGCAGCCTCTTCCATACTAAGCCTCTGAAAAACCTTCTCGCGCAAAGCCCTACCAGACTCGACCCTCTCGGTCGGCTCTTCTTCGATCAACCCCAAATCAACATTCATCATACCCGTACCGCCACTGGTACAAACCCTCGTCGGAGTAGAGGGCATACTAGAAAATCCAGGCCTAAACATGCCTGCACCGGTGGGCGTACCGCACCCTTTCGGCGACCCATAACCGGTACAAGTCCCAGAGACGTTAACACTACCATTACCCATCTGAACTGCCCAAGAACTAGGCATAGATTTGACCTTACTGAGCCTGAGTTGCCGCAGAGAAGCTAACACGTCGTTCACCGGCGACCCAACTGGCCAGGAGCCCCTCATTGCGGCGGAGTCCATCGGAGACATTGGCGGAGACTCGGTTGGTGGAGACTTCGGAGGGGAGATGAGCGTCGATGTGGGAGAAGACGACATCATACACTTGGACACGTACAAATCAAGTGCGTGTTGTCTTCTCATCGGAGACCCATCATAGGAATCCGGTATAATACCTATCCCTGTACCGACACCACCTCTCGGGCTCTTCTCCTGAGGCAAAACCCTGAGCTGCTCAGGGGTGTGAGCAAAAAAGCAAACTCTACGTCTACACGCCGTACCATCTTTGCAAGGCTGGGTACGATAACGAGCCGGATGCAACCAGCACTCGAAGACGCCATGAGCGAACTCACACGAGTCGCCTCTCTTACACTGCCCTTTCCTAAAGTCAGGACAAGCCGTACCGGAATAGTGGTACTTACGTGGGTCACGGCGGCGAGCTTTCTCGCCAGGATGAGCAAAGGGGCACTCAGTCCAGTCATGACTACGGCCTCTAGCACAACGCCTGATTTTGAACTCATACATGCGGAACTCATCGCATGCAAACGTGTCGACAGGAGGATCCAACAGATCCGACTCGTCGGAGTCATCGTACGGATCATTAGCAGAAGGAAGGTAGTGCCCAAAAGCTGCAGCAGCCAAAGAAACCTCCTCCAACGAGTACGGCGACTGGGGTTCTCCAGTCGGGGACACACTGGAGTTAACGCCGGAAACGGGTAGCGTGTTATAAGGCCAAGGTGGGACGGAAATGGAGAGGTTTCCCGGTTCGCCCATCATCATCATTTTGAAGCAAAATCTAAATGTCTTTTCTTGTTTGTTTCGTGGCGAAAATTCCTCGGTATGGGTTTAGTTTGTTTGGGAATTGGGATAGTTCTGGTACATTCTGGGAAGCCAAGCGGAAGGGGGGAGCTTATAAACTGTAGGTTTACTCTGGTTGAGTTAAGCTAGGGTTGAGTTAACCCCGGTTCGTTAACTCCAGTTAACTAAGATATCATATCTGTGACTGTAAGTAAGGACCAAACTGACGGCGTCCTTTGGATTTCCCAGATTTCACACAATTACTCTCCTACCCTTCAACTATGTACATATTCTCATTTCTTTCGGTTGTATACTTGTATTGAATGAGAGTAACGGTGGAGATAATAAATTATTAATTAATTGAATGAAAGGTGGAGGGGTAAAGGGGGAAAGGGGGAAAGGGAGGCGGTGGAGGGAAGAGAAGGAATGAGACGGGGGGACGTTAAGGAGGGGATACGTGGAAGGAGAAGAAGAGAAGGGTGTCAGACATGCGCATGGAAAGGGGGTCCGTGGGTACCCTATTCACAGGACACGTCTCTCTCTCTTTCTCTCTCTTTCTGCTTTCTAAGACCACCACACCACACCACACCACTTCCTTATGATTTCTTTATTCCACCTCCCACTCCAGTTTGACGCTATGTGCAAAACTACTGGATTTGGTTTCCAGGATTTTGTTGCATTGAGTTAAGGACTCGGTTTTGTTGCATGCATATATATTGCATTGCTGTGTGCTTTTGTTTGATGTACGTGTAGCGTTTTAGCTGGATTGGATAATATTGGACGGATTATTATTTATTAACAGTTGAGTTAATTATTAATGATGATATGATATGATATGGGTTAAATCACGTGAATCCCGCATTTTGGTGCCTTGTAATTGTAAAGGAAGGTCAAAAGATATTTTCTTCTCCGTCTTAGAAAATTCTTTATTAAATTTGTCTACTATTTAAATGAGCTGATAATAATGTTTTAACTATTTATAAATAGTTCACGGGTAGTAATTGTGATGTGCTATACATATTTAATTCAATTTTCAATCAATTAATCTGTGTATTTTTTATGCAATAACTACAATATTTATCTTCAAATAAAATATATCATTTGATATATTTTTGTAAATTTACAAAGGGTGATCAATGATATATATATATATATATGCGACCAATGATGTTTATTTATCAAAATTTATGAATGAAAATTAAATTTCAAACGTATAGATGTGATCAATATCACTTGCGAATGTTATAAATTTAATTTCATGAAAAACAAAAAATTATATCATATGTATCTTGATACGTAAAAATAGTAACGGTCAATAATATTTACGACAAGTTTCATTGTGAAATAAATTTTAAAATTCGATTTTTTCGCATTGGATTTAATTTAAATTATATATGGACTTAGGATAAATTTTAGGAAAATTTTGGTTTATAAACCAAATAACTCTGATATTACTCAAAAATGGACAACCATGTTTGAAAATTAGGAAAATAACATCCTCGACATTTGAAATGTCGAGAGGTTTTGAAATGACCGACCTTTCAAAAGACGAGCGATTTTAATCTCACTTAATCGTACTTCGTCCTAATTATATTATGAAAAATGGTTTCAACCTTTCAAAAGTTGAACGAAATTGCTCAACCTTTCAAGCGTTGAGATCTTCAAAATTGAAGCATTTATGCATGTAACCCCTTATAAAACCAAAATTCAAAAAACAACCATATTTCTGATAATATTCAAAAAATGACCCATAACTGATTTTTAAATCTCGATGGAACCGGATTTTAAAATCGCGATGCTATAAATTTTCTTGAAATAAAAATACTGGGTTTTTAAAATGAGTTAGAATTTTAATTCAAAATATAATACATTTCTCCAGATTTTACCATAACATCCTCTATGTTCTAATTAGTATATTTAATTAACATAATAACTAGTACATGTTAGCTATTAACTTAATACATAATTAATCTTTATTCGAATCAGTGTTTTAAATTGCGGCGATATTGCGGATATTGCGGATTGAGATTTAAAACCGCAACTTCGCAATGAAATATTGCGACAAATATCGTTTTTGGAATATTGCGGATATTGCGGCGAGATTTCGGCGAAATATCGGTATTATTGCGGATATATCGGGTCAAAATTGCGGATAATATTCAAATCCTTGTAAATTTCTCATACTTCCACCAAATTACATGAAATTTATATCGAAATCGCTCTACTCGACCAGAGGAACGCAACCATGGCCTTGGATTTGTGAAATTTGAACTTTTTTTATTGAATTAATCACAAAACACACGTTAATGTAATTTCATCAAGAATGATTTAATATAAAGATTATAACATGATTTTGTGATTTGTTATTATTTAATTTCCATATTTTATTGTCAAAATATGTGACAAAATACACTCATAACGTATATAACTTCTAAAATGTGTCAATTTCATCTTTAAATGTATGAATTTCATAATTTTCAATGTATTCCGTTGATGTTTCAATATCACATTTGAGTCATATTGTTTTGATATTTTTAGGATGTCGATGAAAAATTCTATAACAAAACCTAAATTCAAAGATCCCGCATGGGAGTATGCTCATCGCGCGGACCCTATTAACTCGTTGTTATTGTCATTATTATTATTTTGAAATCTCATGTTTTAATTACGGACAATCAACTTTTGAGTATTTTAATTATGAACATTGAACTATTATTATTTAACCAAGTTATTGTTATTGCTATAGGATATTTAACTAAGTAAGAAATTTTAAATTATTGTTATTTTATTAAGTTTCTTGTAAAAGAAATGTAAAATGCCTTTGTCTCGAATTTCCATATTTATGTAAATCTTATGATCAAATTTTTTTGTCCCATGAAAAATGTCCCCGGGACAATAGAAATTTTTATTTCGTTTAGAAAAAAAAATTAATTTTTTTTATGATATTAATTGCGAAACAAAAAGTATTGTGAAAAAAAAAAAAAAAAAAAAAAAAAATATATATATATATATATATATATATATAGAGAGAGAGAGAGAGAGAGAGAGAGAGAGGGGGAGACTAACC
Organism: Luzula sylvatica; assembly: GCA_946800325.1. Classification (NCBI taxonomy): domain Eukaryota; kingdom Viridiplantae; phylum Streptophyta; class Magnoliopsida; order Poales; family Juncaceae; genus Luzula; species Luzula sylvatica. The sequence goes on along the minus strand of OX326961.1, from coordinate 60,299,572 downwards.
TACTTAATTAAGTACCAAGAATTTGGTACTTAATGTTTTTTAACCATTGGATTTGCTTTGAGATTTGTGCATTTAAAGATGTGCACAAAATTTTATGATAATCATGAAAAAACACAAATCTCAATGCAAATCCAATGGTTAAAAAGCATTAAGTACCAAATCATTGATACTTAATTAAGTAGGTTAGCCTCCCTTATATATATATATATATATATATATATATATATATATATATATATATATGCGACCAATGATGTTTATTTATCAAAATTTATAAATGAAAATTAAATTTCAACCGTATAGATGTGATCAATATTACTTGCGAATGTTATAGATTTAAATTCTATCATATCTATCTTAATACGTAAAAATAGTAACGGTTAATACTATTTACGACATGTTTCATCGTGAAATAAATTTTAAAATTCGATTTTTTCGCATTGGATTTAATTTAAATTATATATGGACTTAGGATAAATTTTATTATGTTTCAAGATTTTCTTCATGGAAATCCAAAAACTTACCGAAATGTACGGTTGCGCAAATTTGTTATTTGTTCTGTTAGATAAAAAAATACAAATGATACAAAATATATTTTAGAACATATTTAAATGATATATATTGTTGTTTAATTTAGACCTAGATGGAGGTGAATAGGAAGTCATAAGTTCCAATTTTCGCGGTAATGGAATGCAATTACAATTTGATGCGGAAGTGTAAATAAATTAGAGAAATAAATACAATACCGAAACAAATAACACACGATATTTGTTTACGGAGTTCGGTAGATGGTTGCTATGTAGCTTTAACTCACCGGCTACTTGCTCAATCGACCGATTCGATTGATTACAAGTACCTACGTCTCCGGGGTTGCTTTGCGCCTTTTCGGATTTCGATTGAATACCCAACTCAACTTTTACAAGGTTTTGCCTAGATCGATTTATACGAATCTATCGATCTATGGCGGGTTTTACAAATAATAATTAGCCTATTACAATTTACTTCAAACGAACTAATCGTGATCGGTCACGCAAGTTCGATTGATATTAATTTGCATTTAGAGATTTTGAGAAATAAGTTCGGTTGGCCAATGTTGGCCAAATAAGAATATTGGACATTAAATCTAGCCTAATATATATAGTAAAATAGTATTTTGATGTATAATACAATTTAGAGAAGAATACAACCGATAGTATTTTAGAGTCATTCAATTAGCTGTCCTGACAGGAATACACATTCTAATAAAATGAGAAAATTATAATGAAATCTTGTTTGAGAGGTGTATGTCCAACCAGTGCGAATCGACTGATTCCCATGAGACGATGCCGGCAAATACAAGTAGAAGAATGATTATTTCGAGGACTTCGGAACGAGATCTGGATCGTAATATGTATCTAGATATCGAGTTGAGCAAGTTCACACATTGGCTATTTGAAATGAACAAACGAGTTGATCTTCCACTGATTCCCATGAAACGATGACGGTAAATACAAGTAGAAGAATGATTATTTCGAGGACTTCGGAACGAGATCTGGATCGTAATATGTATCTAGATATCGAGTTGAGCAAGTTCACAAACATTGGCTATTTGAAATGAACAAACGATGACGTATATGTTATAACTATATTCCATATTTGGTATTTACATATTCATAATTAGTAAAACATGATCATTTTATTTATGAATATATTAGTGTGCAGTTATAGTTCGTTATTTCAAATATATCTATCTGATATAGGCATCATATACATGAATAAGGACATTTAAAATTGTATTATTTTAGTTTAACGATTTTATTATTGTAATCACGTATAATAATATTGTACAGATAATTATACAATTCAGCGTTAATTTAATATAGGAAATATTTATGTTAAGTAACAATCAAAATATTATTATATGATCAATTAATATGATAGGTAAATCAGTATCGTAATAAACACACATTATGTCAATATTGTGATCACACAATATTACAATTTAAATATATTTTGTCCTATGACATTACTTCTTTCACCTCTAATATTAGTATACACTGACAATAATGTATGTGCTACTATTTGGTAAATAAAAAATTCCTTATTTCCTAACATAATATACAATAACCAAAAAATATATAAAATGTTATATTGAGATGAGTTATAATGATATATGATAAGATTATTATATTGTAATATAACTTTTTTTCAGATAATATTATTGTTAACATTGTAAAAATAAATTTATATTGAAGTAAAAATAATTACAATATTTGCAGCGTCCTAATAATTTGTCTAAATTTTCTGACGGATTATTGTAGTAGCAAAATCAGTAAATCTATTCAGGTAACTTGTCGTTTTTCAAATAACTCAAAATAATGTAGTTTTGCAATTATTATTTTCACTATTTTGAAGTGGTGTGCATGTTCTGAACCCAATTTTATTTCATTGTACATTCTATTAACTTCTATTTTGATGCAGTAAAAGATATAATAGAGGCACTATATGTCTAGTTGAACTATTATTCATTGGCAGTGCGCGGATCTTGTTCTCCCGTATCAACGATGGGACGATAATCTAGAAAAAATTATCGTGAATTTTTTTAAAAACATTTATGAAAACGATGGTACAAAAAATTTAAATTTTATCATAAAATACAATAACATAATCATATAAATATATATTATCGTTCAAAAATCTAAGAAAATAGTTGCCCTTTCAAGTCCCCTACGCCTAGGGGTGTTCAAACGGTTCGGTTTATTCGGATACCGAACTGAACCGGTCGAATTCGGTTTAATCGGTTCGGTTTTTCAGTTTATTTGTTTCGGTTCGGTTTAAAAAATGGTATTGTTCGGTTTATTCGGTTCGGTTTGATTTTGATATGATTAAAACCGATCAAACCGAACCGACCGAATAACATCTCATTTTTCGTAATTTTTTATATAATAATGTTAAAATAATATAATGTTTCTTGTTCGGTTTAAAATAATATATATTTTATATTTTTTGATAAATAAAATATATTTTTTCGAGAAATTTATTTTTATTTTAAAGTTATAATGTTTCTTATTCGGTTCTTTTTTAATCAGTTCGAAAGTGAAAACGGTTCGGTTCGGTTTGAATTTAATTCGGTTCGGTTTAAATTGATTTGGTTTTATTCAGTTCGGTTTAAACCGAACCGACCGAATGAACACCCCTACACTACTATTCATCCGAAATATTTTACGCTACTCATGAAACATCAAAATTATTATCTTGCATTGTAATTTTTGGAACAACACATATTTTGAAGCAACCTTTTAACATTGTTATAATATCATTGAAATCCAAGTTTCTTAAATTTTGATCAAGTTCCCCAAAATCAAACATGCTTAAAAACTCTGCAAAAATATGTATTATGTCATTTTCCCTTGTTTTCGTGGGAGGCAAATTGTGGTGGACGCAGACCTGATGCCTTCATTGGCTACCACTTTGACTTGCTGCCAATTTCCACCATTGATAGCTACAATTAACTTCTTTAATCAAGTCTCTTGTGAAAATGATGTGATTAGTTTCTCTTCAATATTATATACCATAATTGGTAAATTTCAACTTGCCACTATCTATTTATATGTAAGATATTTTGATAAGTATTTATTTAATTATTAATTTACTTACTTTTTATACATACTATTGAGATCCACAAATATACAAAACTATAAGATAAGATAATGGATTATGGCTACTTCTATTTCTTTATTTACCAGTTTAAATACAAATTTACTTGTACTTGTCTAGCATTAAGTACTTTTGTGAGGTTGTTTGATTTCTAACATCAAATGACAAAATTGATAAATTACGAAAAGAAATAAAATAGCTCAATTGTTGATATAATATTAGTTTGTTACTATGCATAGTATCACAAATAATTGGGGATGAACTGATGATAATTGTTGATATGTCCACATACTTTGACAAATAATTACGTGAGATATTTGTGAAATTTTCGTTGAAATTTGGAAAGGCCAGCCAGGCCGATAAATGCCTCTTTTATTTCATTTACTGTATCCAAATAGGAGTTCATTATTTTCTAAAAAAATACATAAATAGGAGTTCATAGAATCTACAATGAAATAAAATTGAGTCCATAGGATATCCACACCAGAGTCCACATCATGGTCAAAAAATTAATTGTAGAACTCCGAATAGTTAGTTTTAAGTTATAACTTTATTAGGAAAACAATCAATTTATTCACATTTTTATTTTGCACATATTTTTAATTCCTTTCGCGAAACCACATCATCATGATTATTAGTCATTATATTTTGTAATGTGACATTATCATATTCATTAATTTTATATTTGATCATTCAAAATATTTGAACCGTTGGATGTAACGACGTGGTTTGATCTCATTCATTCATTTTTTTTTTTCTTTGAAAATCATATATATTCTATGTATTCGTTTGTGTGTGCCATTATTTTACAACAAATTTATACTCTTCTTAAACCATGTCATCCTTCATATTTTATATCCAGACCGTACGATTAAAATCGGATGGTTGATAGTAAATCTTATGTTCACATGACAAAAATATGAAATTTTTTGTTAAAATTTCTTTTGACACAAACAAGTTATACAATTTGTTATTTAATAAAATTTTTTATTAGTGTTTAATATTTGCATATGATTTATTTCTCTCTCATCCAATTAATAAATATATACTTTTTTCAATATGAAATATTATATATTTTGTTGTAAGTTATATTAATAATATTTAAAGAATTTTAATTTCAAAAATTTGTCAAGTATATTATTCACTTGATTTTTCTGTTTATTTTGACATCCATATTAATATAGTTCGTACATAATATTTTTTATTTAAATTTGTGAAAAAATTATGTAAGAAAATACAATGCAAAATAACACATATGAATATATAAATAATTAAATTTAAATAAATATTATTTTACGATAATTATAATAGTTAGAGTCATATATTACTAGTATGTTATATTTGCGTTTTTGTTTTTCACAACTTTAAAATATAAATAACTTCTTAAACTTATAAACATGTTTCGAATACTATTGTTATTTTTAAGTTGTAAATTTAAAAATAGCATATGATGTCAAATAAATTTTAATTACATTTTTCTAAATTAATTTTTAATACTATTTTCAATGTTTCATTGTTTCACTGGATTAGCCAAATTCGAGATAAATTTTTTGAAATTCTTCCTTCGTGTCTAAACAAGTTATACATATCCGCTCTCTAGGATTTCGGGTATGTTCAGCTTTGCAATATGAGTACCCCAAATCCTACCAAACTTTTAGTACATATAAACATAAAAGATATAACATATGGATATGTCGGACATGTGAATTAATTGGAAGGTCCCAACGAAGAATTGGTCCACACATATTAATATTTATATGGATATGTCGGACATGAATATTTTTGAGCTCTCACATTGAGCCACATCATCTTTGACTTTCTATCACACATATTAATATTTATATAATTTCCATATTTATTTTATGATTTGATTATATCCATTAATTTATATCATGTATCCATATATCATGTTTTACCCATTTAACCATTTAACCATTTATTTTACCTTAATTATATTAATATTGTTCTCCCTTTAAATAGTGGATGTTTTTGAGCTCTCACATTGAGCCACCTCATCTTTGACTTTCTATCACACATATTAATATTTATAAAATTTCCATATTTATTTTATGTTTTGATTATATCCATTAATTCATATCATGTATCCATTAATTTATATCATGTTTTACCCATTTAACCATTTAATAATTTATTTTATGATCTTTATATCATCTTCTACCTTAATTATATTAATATTGTTCTCACTTTAAAGAGTGGATATTTTTGAGCTCTTACATTGAGCCACCTCATCTTTGAATTTCTATTACACATTGTTCTCCCTTTAAAGAGTGAATGTTTTTGAGCTCTCACATTGAGCCACCTCATCTTTGACTTTATATCACATATATTAGTATTTATATAATTTCCATATTTATTTTATTATTTGATTATATCAATTAATTTATATCATGTATCCATTAATTTATATCATGTTTTACCCATTTAACCATTTAATAAATTATTTTATGATCATTATATCATGCTCTACCTTAATTATATTAATATTGTTCTCCATTTAAAGAGTGGATGTTTTTGAGCTCTCACATTGAGCCACCACATATTAATATTTATATAATTTCCATATTTATTTTATGATTTGATTATATCCATTAATTTATATCATGTATCCATTAATTTATATCATGTTTTCCCCATTTAACCATTTAAAAATTTATTTTATGATCTTTATATCATGTTCTACCTTAATTATATCAATATTTATATCATGTTTTCATATTTATTTTATGATTTGATATTCATTAATTTCTATCATGCTTTACGCATTGAATATTTTTTTCATATTTGTTTTGTGCTATTCATTAATTTATTTTATGATATGATTTCATATTTATTTTGTGATTTTATTAATTTATATCATGCATGCCATACACATTTAATAATTTTCATATTTTTTTTGTGATATTCATTAATTTATTTTATGACATTATATCAAATTACGCATTTAATAATTTTCATATTGGTTTTATGATATTTTTCTGTAAACATAACAAATAACAATTAATAAGTGAATACACAATCTTTTATCTAATACAAACAATTACATTAAAAATCCGCAGCGAAGCGCGGGCAAATTTCCTAGTTAATTGTAATTTTGCATAGAAGAATTGATATTCTGAGTTACATCTATCATCCGGACGATTAATTAATTGTAAGATTTTAGAGAAGCATTGATATTCTCGGTTACATTACATCTATCATTCGAACAGTACACCTTTCCGTTCGAACGATTAATGAACATATTATTTTTCAGAGAATTTTCTTGTGCACTTACGTTCGAACGGATATCTCTTTTGTTTGAAAGAACCAGATAATTTGAACATAAATGTTCGAACGATTCCTGCAAAATTGTAATGATTTCATTCCAATGGCTAGTTGATTAACGTTTCGTTCAAACGATACATATGTGGGCATGTTAAAAAATGATTCATATTTCATAAAATAATATATTTAAAAGTATTTCATTTCGCAATAAAAACCATATTTTTGAAAGAAATATTTTGTACAAGAAATTATTACATTAAGCATAAGTATGAATTATATTTTCATTGCGTTAAATAAAAAAATTATATCATAGTTCTTGTACATATTATATTTTAATATTCTCAGATAAATAATATTTTAAAATAATTTATGATATTTTTTCATTTTTTTTAATATTCGTATATATAAATTATATTTTAAAATATTTGCGGTGTTGTGAGTTATTAATCATACTAGGAGAATACTCGCGCTACGCGGCGAGCATGTAAATTATGTTTTTCATCGTAATACAATTATATATTTGTATGATAATATTAATAATATCATCTTAAAATAAATTTATTTGAATTCATTTATCTATGATTAATCATATATTTTGCAATTATTTTACATTATGATAACAAATTTTTTTTAATCAAATAATAATACTTATATTAGTGTCATTATATAATAATATATAAGAATAAAATACAATACAATTTTCTGAAAAACGTATCAACAAATATTATATCATTATTCACCACATTTCATACAATATCAAATATTAAAATAATTAATCATACAACATATGTAGTAACACATTATTAATTATATAGTAGTAATATTTTTTATTGATTCAAACTGCAATGGAAAATATAAAATAATATAAAACTTAATAGTGAAAATAATTTAATAAATAATATCAAAATTTAATTTATAATAAACATAAATACAAATTATTTTATATTATATGATTTTTTTAAAATTTAATTTATAATAAACATAAATACAAATTATTTTATATCATATGATTTTTTTTTTTTTACATTTTGTAAAATAACAATACGATTTGATATGTGTTTATAAGTATAAAAAGTTATTTAGATGGATAAATTGTTTTTTAATTCTATTATTTTTTGAAAAAGATTTGTTTTCTTAAAAACACAAATATAATCTACTTAGTATTATATGCAAATAAAATTCTTAAAAATATATTATGTAAATATGTATTTTTTTGCATTGTATTTTCTTATCTTTACAAATTGAAATTATGAAAAAACGGTATGTATGAACTATGCTAATATGGATGTCAAAATAAAGAGAAAAATAAATTGAATATATTTGATGGGTTTATAAAATTAAATTTTCAAAATAATACTAATATATGTTGTATTTTTTATAATATTACATATTAAATTATTAGTATTTCATATATAAACTTTTCATATTCCATTGAATTCACATTTGATCATGTAATCTTTTGTGAAATGTTAAACAATTGATTAGACTTGGTATAATATGATTCTAACCAATAATAATATGCCACATCATTAATGTTGGATGATGTGGCTTTCTAAGAATGCTTAAAACATGGTGTAAAATAATAACACATAAATGACTACACAAAATATGATCATAAAAAAATCTAACAAAAAAATAATGATTGAGATTAAACCACATCACTACATCTAATGGTTCAAAATAATACTTAAAAATAATAATACAAAATGCATGTCTTAAATGATCAAAGATAATATTAATGCATATGATGAAGCCACATCACCCAATCTAATGGTTAATAATCAAGATAAACATGATGATGTGGATTCATGAGGAGGCTCAAAGATAGGTGCAAAATAAGGGGGTGGGTAAATTTAGTGCCGGCTCATCACAATAGGTACATCTTTCAAGCGAACTAGAATCTATTTCGTAGAAAACCACATATGTTTTAATATACAAATAATATTTAAAGATACTATAACAAAAGGCAAAAATATTATAATTTATCTTAAAGTGTTATTAATATTGAGAATATTAAAACACAATATATAAAAAAAAATTAAACAAAATTTATTTTGTTAGATTATTGTGCTTGATTAACTTTTTAAAATTAAAAATTATTATATAATTCGCACTTATACTTTTAAGTGTAATATTTTTTTGTATACAAAATATTTCTTTGAAAATATGACTTTTAGTTGCAAAATAAAATACTTTTAGATATACATTTGTATAAGATATGGAATAATTTTTTAATAAGAACACATTTATTCTGTAAAAAAATATAAATTTTTTAAGATTTAATAATGAAATATTGTATTTATTTTGATGTTTAGTTTTTTAAATAATATAAATTGTAAATACATATTATGATGAAATATGGTATAATATATCAAGTAAAAAATATTTTTTATATTTCTCAACCTTTGAATGGCCGAAATGTCATTTTGACATGGCTACTTAAAAATATATAAAAAAAAGAGCAGATTCATATCTTTTCGCAAAAGAGATGCATCAATTTTGAGGAAAAAATTATTTATTTTGCAAAAATATTAGAGAAAATTCAATATAAGAAAGAATTGCCTCGTGTTATGGTCATCATTGATATATAGTTCTTCGAGAATATCATCTCTTGGATATTTCGAATAAATTCACATGCAGTAATTGTACATCCTTATACTTATTAATTATTGATATATTATATTTTATAAATGAATTGAGATCAAAATACTTAGGTCAAAAATCGAGTTCAAATTTATGTCGAGTTTAATCCGAGGTAATCGAGTCCATCTCAAATTCAAATCGACTCATTTAATTTCAAGTTGATATCAAACGAATCATTACTGAACAATAATGAAATCAAGCACGAACAAGTCAAAAACTACACTTAACACTTGCAACTCTCAACCACAAACATCACCAATAACTAAAAAGTATAGTTATGATTTGATCTGAAAACTTAAGAATTGAAATGAAAAGAAAAAAAAATCTACTATTGATCTCTTACTTTTTATAAAAAAATATGTCTTTAATATTTTAATTTGGTCAATTAACTTTTGTAATTTTTTAATTTTATCAATCAAGTCTTTTACATTTTTTATTTAGTCCAATTTGATCATTTCATTTATTAACTGATGACTGGACGGTTAAATTGTGACGTGTCAACCATGATTCATATTTGATGATGTGACAACATGATTTTTTTTTTTAATATTTAAGTTTTGACATGAGGCATTATAACGTCGTTTTTTAATAAATTACGAGAATGTGTTATATATATATATATATATATATATATATATATATATATATATATATATATATATATATATATTAGAAAAAATACATGGTCTAATAGATTTATTTCAATACTTTAAGAATTATATTCATATTTAATAGAATCGTAAATAAAATAATTTATATAGTCATGTCATCAAATATGACATGTCATAATTTATCACATCATCAAATCTGTAATGTCATAAATTATCACGTCACAACTTAAAGATCAAGCTATCAGTTAATTGATGGAAAAACTCAATTGATTCAAATTAAAAAAATAACAAAATTCATTGACCAAATTGAAAAAACAAGAAAGATAGATAACTAATCAAATCAAAACATTATAAATTTGAACGAACTTTTTGATGAAAAGTAACGGACCCAAATTCAAATAAAAAAATGCCGGTTTAATTATCTTTCAGAAAAGTTAGCGGCATTTAATACCGCTCTAAATCCCTAGCGCAAAAATTATGAGTTGATCATTGCATATGACTAGGCTAATTACTTTCTAAATTAGTTGGTTCGGGTTGAATTTAGTAGAGGAAATTACTAATTAGTGCAGAATGTTCCACATTTATGTTCAACAAAAAACAATAAACATCATAAAATTAAGGACATTTTTCAAAGAAACCTCTAAGTTTTTTGGATAGTGTGAAAAACTCTCTATTTTTTTAGGAACTCAATAAAACCCGATCTATCAAATTTTTATTTTGAAATATCCTTTATAGGAGTTAAAATTAATCGCATATGGTGTTTAATTTTTTTTTACCGAAATACCCTTCTATTTACGTACGTAGTATTTAAAAAAGTCCTACATTTTTTAGCATATAATAATTTAAAAAAAATAATTAGTATATGTTATATCTATGTAATTTTAATATTTCATACCGTATATAATTGATTTATATATTTTTTTTCTTCTGAAAACTAACATAAAATAATATTAAAAGAACACCTTGCAAATATTTAAAAAATAAAATTTCATGAAAGTATTAAAAAAATACATTAAAGGAGAATGAAAAAAAAACTAGATGTTTAAACAAATATTTTTCTATCAATATATTTTCAAGATGTTTATTTTATTATTATATGATATTAGTTTTTCATGAATAATAAATGAAATATTATATAAACAAAACATGTAATAATTTTATTTTTTTGAAATCATTAAATGTTAAAATAATTTATGAACTTTCTTAAATTAAAAAAATAACTAAAATATTTTACAATTACTACAAATGAAAATATAAGTCTATTTTGGCCAATTTTTTTTTTTTTACTATCATCTATGATCAGTTATTATTTTCCTAAAAATAATAAACAGTATGTGAGTGGGACACTGCTAGTACTCATAGGAAATATGCCACGCAAACAATGATGGAACCATACCGGCACCCCACCCTTCCACGTGGGACAGCCCACTGGTACACGACCACGTCAACTCATCTCATCTCAACTCAACTCAACTCAACACACAGGCGTGAAGCCAAGTTAGGAATCGTAGAACTAAAGTTTTTGGCCTAACCCATACTACGACCGAGTTCGTTCATTCATTCATCGCCCCTAGTTGGCCTTTTTTGACCCTACCGTTGGTTATTCTGTCACACACACCCCCATCAACCAGGGATGTCAACGGGACGGGTCGGATTAGGACAAGTCTTTTTCGTATCCGAATTCGAATTCGAATTTTCGGATATTATTCAAATCCGAACAAAAAAATATTCGCGGGTAAAAAAATCATTCCCGAGCCTGAACCCGTTACCCGAAAATTACCAATAAAAAATAAAAATAAAATTTGAAGAATTATTATATAAATATATAAAATCACCAACAATATTAGATACATAAAACAATCAACGTGTACAAATACATTAAAAATCAAAATATTTCAAATAATTGATCCATAAAACATCCAAAATGTTCGTATTATTGGATATTTTCGAATATTTTCGGGTATTATTTGGGTATTTTTCGGGTTCGGGTTTGGGTCGGGTATTTTTTCGAGTAACGGGTATATACTCCGGTAAAAATTTACCCCTGTATCCAACAGAACCCGAAGCGACTATTTTTTTGCCATATGACCATATCTTCGTGACTTTGCCTTGTCATGAACATAAATATAATTTATAATTTATAATTATAATATTTGCATATAAAATTTGTCCCCAACTAATTTTTTGTAAGATTTACATAATAATTTTTTCCATTGATTTAAATAGCAACACAATAACGTCGTTATAGCGCAAATTGCAGTAACAATCGCAATACCGCAACCTACTAAATACGTCGCAATATCGTCGCTATATCGAGCAATAGCGATAGTTATATGTAAATTACAGTCCAAACGCTACATACCGCTATATCGTAATTTAAAACATTAATTTTTTCAAATATATTTTTAAAATTTGCCTAATATTTTTCTTCGGATAAAAACCTCGATACTTGATACATAAAATACACTTAAACATAACACACATAAACATAAATTAGTACATAGCACACGCTAAAACATAACAGGCATTAAAACATAACGCACACTAAAACATAACACACTTGAGCAAGAAAATAAATAAATAAACACTCAATAAATAACGTCTCTTTGGATACTCGAAAAATCTTTTTACTTCATTCCCGAAAATGTCCACATATCTCATGACTTCCTTCTCGAAAACGTCCACATATATGTGTTTTGGTTTGTATGGGAGTTTCACTAGCATTCATTCTTGAAGCATTTGCATGAACGCAATATGTGTCGTATGCACATGCATAATCTTCATTTCTACCGAAACTCATATTTGGAACCACATATATGTTCAAGTGTGTGCTATGTTTTAGTGGCAGTTATGTTTTAGTGTGTGTGATGCACTAATTTATGATTATTTGTTATGTTTAAGTGTCTTTTAAGGATCTAGTATTGAGGTTTTACCCAATGTTATTAAATCTGGACATCGACCCGGCCGAGTCCCGGGTCACTGGTTCATTGGTTGGACCAGTAAGAAAACCGGTCGAACCGTTAATTTTGTCATGATATATATATATATATATTTGGAAACATAAACAAAATATGTAGTATAAATTTATAAATACCAAATACAATATTATTTGATGATTCCAAAAAATACTCAAAAATTGCATACATATAAACAAAGAATTTAAGAAGCTTTTTTTCATAACCAGAATATCTCGCAGAGAAGATAAAAGGAAAGGTTGGTTTTTCTTTATAAAAATTTCTATCGTGCAGCATAAGAAAAAAAGAAAGGGCTGATTTTTTATGTTGGTGCGGTTCACGGTTTTTTCAAAGAACCGGCCGGTTCAGCGGGTTTGGACGGTTCTTTTTGGTATTCCGGTATTATAATCTCCGATCATTGGTCTATGTGATGATTTTTATATCATCTAACTAATCGATAATCGATAATTAATTAATGTTAGTAATAGATTATGCATAGATTATGAGCTCCCGTGGAGCAATTTGGAAATATAACTTTTGGACGCTCAGAGTCCGAAAAGAGTCCGAAAGTTGTGCAAAAACCGAAGCCCGAGAGTCCGAAATTATTAGAGATGTAAATAACTTAAAAATTCGTTTTTTCTGATTAAACTCTGATAACATGTGTACTGTTTATTTATTTTTTTTCCATTTTTGTTACTTCATTATTATTTAAAGAACATCGTATTCTTATTACGGTTCGATTTCGTAAATTATTATTTGTAATTCAAAACGATAGTGTACTCGAAATGAATTTGATTAGGACAACAAAAATAATAAAATTAATATAGTGTTGAAATCAAATTTTGATTTTTTACAATAACTTGCTAGTTACTATCATATTTATTACATTTTGTGAGAGTGAGATGACACTGGTGATTTCAAATAAGAAACAGAGACCTGAATTTGGATAATAGTTTAATTTTATACTCAATATTTCGACTAAATTGATTTATTGAATTATTCAAAAAAAAAATCCGACACAACCCCATTTTGACTAATACTAATTTCAAAAAAAATATGAAACCAGAATGAACCCGCATCCGATTAAATCCGAAATCCTGATTTAACCCGTGTCTGAATCGCCCCAAAACTTGAAAACCCGGCCCGATTATAATTTTCAACTCAAAATTGATCCACCAAACATGACCCGATCAGAACTCCAGCCTGATCCGATGAGATTCGAACCAAAAATTAGTTGGAAACCCGATGGGATTTGTCCGAAATCGGCCAAACCCGCATGTTTGTCACTTCTAATTAAAACGGATATTACGTTATGACAACTTAACATATTTTTTTAACTATAAATATATAATTTGTAACATGAACAATATATATGATTATATTTAAACTTGATTTTACGGTTGTGATTTTAAATCACTCACAAATCATTAATTTATATATGATTTTTCAAGTAACATCAAATAAAATACATAATATATATATATATAAATAATATACGGATCCGGATACTCCAATTGGGTCCGGCCCCAGCTATCGGCCCAAAAGGTTCGAGATTCAGGTCCAAAATTTTAAGGAGTCAAAATTTTCGGAAAACATAATTTATCCAGTTAAAAATAAGTATAATTACAATAAAATGTTCAAGATCATGAAAAATCTTGTAGTTAATTGACAAAAAAAATATTTCTCTTATTAAAGGTCATGAGTTCAAATCTCGCAAGCCATAATGTTAAATTTTTTTTTTCAAAATACAATGAAAATATGAAAAAAAATTGGTGAAACTTGAATATATTGGAAAAATATTTAGAGCCTTAACCAATAAATCACACAATCAAATGTAACAAAATACGTTAACTTTTTTTCAAGTAAATTAATTATATACGGGTTGCACTTTCAAACTAGGATTTGGGTACTTGAAAATTTGAGACTGGGCCTGACTTGAATTCGGTTCCGAGTATCCGAATCCTAATATCCGGATCCGGATGTGGATCCGGTCCCGACACCTAAATCGAATACCGGCTTCGGTTTCAGATAAAAAAAATAATAACCATATTCATATTCGAATATTTCTTTCGAAATCGAATATTTCTCCATATACAATTCAAATCGGTTCGAACAATATCCACACCACAGACACTCCTAATGCTTCCCTCAATTTAATTTCCACCACAAACAACAGTACCAATTTCATGAAAAATATTTCATGTTGTGTCCTATCTCAAATTCTCAAGTTTTACGATATTCAACAAAACCAGGAAGAATCATTCCACCGTACAAAGTCCCCTAAACATTTTCACTGCCAACACCCTTAAAATACATAAAATCATAAAAAGGATTAAAAAGGATATTGTCTTGTAGTAAATGAATGGTGTTCGTTCGAGTAGCTGCCATTTGGCAGTGGTATCACGAGACGAGGACACCTTGTTAATTGTTATTTCCAAAAGTAATAATAACGCGAAAAATAAAATAAAGTAATGAAGGAGTTCGGTTGAACAGGTACAGAATACTGAGAATAGTGGGAACCACTGGTACTGTGGTAAGGGCTCTGTAGCATAGTGTGACTCGCCGGGAAAGCCAATGATGCCACGTTTGTACGGAGAAGGGGTGGCGTGGATGGCTCGTATTTATTCGGCTTTTTAAGTTTGTAACTTAACTCTGATTCTATTCTATTTTATTTCTTTGCTTTCCACTAACTATTGACTGGGATTTAAGCAATGTTTGGTTCCTACCTCTTAGGGCAGGTCGGCATCCAGATCTCCATGCACTTAGTGCATTCTCTGTTTCGTAATTTAATTTTTAAAATCACTATTATTGGGTTAGATATATATATATCTAAACCCTAAACCCTAAACCCTAAACCCTATATATATATATATATATATATATATATATATATATATATATATATATATATATCTATATTATATATTTGTTAAGGCAAATTCAAAAAGAAAATTAAAAAAAAATTCACGCATATAAAATATACTAATGAAATTAGTAAAATATAGTATTCAAATAAACAAAATATACTACTGAATCCAACATGTTAAATGATTAAGTATAAAATAATATATTTTCAACAGTATATTTTGCTAGGAACAATAATATATATTTCTTATTTCAATAATATATTTTGATACTTGAATTTTTTTTTGTATTCTTGTCAGAATCTCTCTCTCGCTCTCTCTCTCTATATATATATATATATATGACGAACATAATTATTTATGATTATGCAAAAAAAAATCGTTACAAAAATAAATGAATTATACAAATAATAATTATATTAAAAATTCTGAATCTGTACAAGAAATTGAGTCATAATTGATTTCATAATTTCCACATTTCTTCCATATGTTCATTTTTATATTCCAAATTCAGATTAACATAATGTTTTCATTATTGTAATAAAACAGATAAATTTTAATAGTTCACGCAAAACTAAATTTGAAGGATGATGTTGTTAAAAAAGATTTGTTATATTATGCTTTTATAATTATATATCAGACTGCTATAAGAGAATATAATTATTATTTCCGAAAATTAGATTAATTGTTTGTGTAATATTAATTAAGAGAGTCTTGGTTTTTGAAGCATAGTGCAGAATGCAGAATGCAGAATGCAGAATGCAGATGAGGTTAAGTGTGAGGAATGAATGGAGAAGGAGATGTAGCTAGAAACTGAAACAGTTGAAGTGTGGATATTGATGATGGTTGTATTATGAAGCTCCTTTGTCCTTTTTGTTTTGAGAGTATTGCCTTGCTAGCTTTCTTTGGTTATGGAATGGGGGGCCATGATGCCCTTTCTCTTTGCTTCCCTTAGGCTGTCACCTTATTCCCATCCATCCCAACTGAGCCGTGTCTTGCTTCCATATACGGCCTTGCCTTTTATAAAAAGCAAAAATTAAAATAAAACTAATCATATCTTCTCTTTTTCACAATAGATGTTCTGAGGCATATATGATACAATCTCTGCTTTCAAGTTCGCCATAATTACGTCCAAACTGTTAATGATTTTCAAAAATAAATTATTTTTAATAAAATAAATTTTGTTTTCAAATTTTTTATTTCAGAAACTGGATTAAATATCAACCCTTCATCTAATTGTTAATCCATGGTCGAGATTTGGACTAAAAATAAGGACTCAAAATAAAATTTCGACGGAACCGACACAATATATATATATATATATAAAATGTGAAAATTATGTGTCATGAAAAAAAATGATAGAAACATACAACTTACACATATGTACGTAGGTGTCATGAGCTAACATGCAAGTTACACATGCATGGCTATGTGTGATGATATGAATATAAAATAACATGAATATTGACACATGGATGTCAATGTGTCATCAAATGTTACAGAAATCGTTAGGCGCTAGTCGGACGGACGAACACCGTCAAGCGCATAGAGGGATTAATCGGAGATTAATTGGTTCTAGACGGATTTGTAATTTTACATAGTTTTTGTCATATTTTTTAATTTCTATATATTATAATTTGTGCTACAAATTTTTATACTAAAAATAATGTAAATGAATTTTATTTTAGACAACATTCAAATAAATCATAACATGAAATTTACAACATAACATTCACACAAATCCAAATAAACCACAAAATAAAGTTACTGACATATCAACACATTCTAACTGGAATCATAATATTTTCCATCCTCCTAGAGCGGGCTGTGGACCTAAAAAATACACAAAGCGAAATAAACTAAACATTAAAAAAAAATGGGTTGTAGGCCTAAAAAAATAGAAGTGAAAAAAAAAAACATAAATTTAAGTGGGCTGGACCTAGACGGAATTATTCGGTATTTAGCCGGGTTTAGGCGAAATTCAGCCTAGAAAGAAACAAATCGGGCAAACCTGGGCGTTTGGACAGCGCCGAGGCGGCCGCCTAGACCGATTTTTACAACCATGGTGTCATCACATGAATAAAGTATGACATACATGTTTACCTATGTATGTCTATGCGTCATGATATGGCATGATCTATATTGCACGGATACGGATACGGGTATCGTATCCGATACGATACGGATATGGTTATACGGCAATTTTCAAAAAAGCACGGATACAGATACGGCAATATGATTATTATTTTAATATATTTATATTGTATATAATAAATAAATAAATAAATAATAAATTAAATAATATTTTGAAATTAAATATCATGACAATAAATAAAATAAACATAACAATACAAGTATCATAAAAGTATTATAAATTTATCCTAGAAGTATGATTGAATTAATTTAGAAGTATCCTAGAAGTATCTTAGAAGTATCATATATAATTTATTTAAAAATATTATGGGCCAAAATATATAATAGGCCGAAGTATCCTAAATGGAGTATCCCAGCCGTATCCTAAACGTATCCCGGCCGTATCCTGTCGTATCCCCGCCGTATCCGAAAAAAATAAATATTAAAATAATCGGATACGCAACGCGACGTATCCGATACGTATTCGAGCCGTATCGTACCCGTATCCTCAGGATACTTCTGCATTTTTGAAGTATCCGCTTAACATAGGGCATGATCAATTTCACTACAAATAGGCCATGATTCTTGACAAATGAAAAAAGGAAAAAATCACACCAAAATTCTAGAAAGAAAAGAAGAAAAGAAGAGATATAATCTCATACAAGTCTTCTACTTCATTAGTTAATTTTCATACAGATTCACTTTGAACAAATTAATGCAGAATTTGTTTCGTAAGTTTTACAATAGTCCTGATATTCCGAGTAGTTGTTTGGGTCTGACTTCGTTTGTGCAAACGCAGTCAGAAAAGGTTATTGTATTATGGGAGGCTGTTCGTTGGATTCAGTGCACACCAAATAATATAAATGGTGGAGACGAATAAATATTTAAGGACAACGACATTGTAACGCGAACATAAGCCATCTCTAAGTATCATTTTCTCTAAATTACCCACATACCATCTATAAGTGCCATTATCTCTAATTAACCAAATTACCCACCGACAGAAACTTGGCGCGAGTTAAATTTCGACACTTGACTGGACGAGTCATGTATGAAATAGAACTGAATCAAACAACTATACTTATCCCTTGTCACGAAACCAAACTAGATGTGAGAAAATATGAAATATTTGACAAAAGAAAAAATCATTATTTATACAAAATATATATTTTCAAATTTTCATATTATAAAAATTTAATAACTAAAATTACAAAATTTAAAAGGAAAATTTCAAAATATTCCATGTAAACAAATACGCGACACACACACACACACACACACACACACACACACACACACACACACACACACACACACACACACACACACACACACACACACACACACACACACACACACAACTATCATGTCGCAGAAACAAAATGGCTTAGTGGCTAGAATTAAAAGTGCACTAAAATAAATAAGATGGAGGTTTCGCGATGAAAACAAAACCGTCGTACTCACACTCTACATACCCGCTGTTCTCGAAAAATTGTCCACCTTACCTAGACTCAAAACATTATTTTAAAATAAATAAAATGACAAAGTGAGTTTGTTTTGAGCTATCTTATTAAGATCGATAATATACAATCTATGTTACGCGGATACTTCAAAAACGCAGAAGTATCCTGAGGATACGGGTATCCGATACGGATACGGATACGGATACGATACGGCTCGGATACGTATCGGATACGCCACGTGGCGTATCCGATTATTTTAATATTTATTTTTTTCGGATACGGCGGGGATACGGCAGGATACGGCTGGGATACGTTCAGGATACGGCTATGATACTTCGGCCCATTATATATTTTGGCCCATAATATTTTTAAATAAATTATATATGATACTTGTAGGACACTTGTAGGATACTTCTAAATTACTTCTACGATATTTCTAGAATAAATTTAAAATACTTTTATGATACTTGTATTGTTGTGTTGATTTTATTTATTGTCATGATATTTACATTCAAAATATTATTTAATTTATTTATTATATACAATATAAATATATTAAAATAATAATTATATAGCCGTATCCGTATCCGTGATTTTTTAAAAATTGCCGTATCGCCGTAACCGTATCCGTGCAACATAGTATATAATGCTAGTCATAAGTCTTGCTCGAAAATAATCATATATATTGAGAAATACTCCTCAAAGTACTTGCCTCGGATTTTAGAAATCAAAATCACTTACATTCATTCATAACATACATGCGAAGTCGAGTCATGCTAACAAATCATTTTGCTCCCAGAACTGCTAACACAACATTTAAACCTGGACGAGCGGATACCTAAATAGAGTGTTAGAAAACACTAAACATAACATGCGTATAACAAACCGGATGAAATGTGTGGCACATAACATTTTGCTCCCATAATTTATATCCCAAAATTTCTGCCTCGACGACACGGATATCTACATAGAGTGTTAGGAAACACGAAACATAACATACGTATAACATACCGGATGAAGCGTGTGGTACATAACATTTTGCTCCCAAAATTGCTATCCCAAAATATGAGCCTCGATGGTCCGGATACCTACATAAAGTTGGTCTCCTGGAAACCCTCTCTAAAATCGTAAGTTGGCTTATGTTTTAGGCTAATTCAAATTATACACATGTAGAGTCTCTCGAAGATCCTCTCTAAAATCATAAGTCCGGCTTACGTTTTAGGCAAATTCAAATTATACACATGTACAGTCCCCCGAATCCCCTCTCTAAAATCATAAGCCCGGTTTATGTTTTAGGCTACTTCAAAGTATATACATGTAATGTCTTATGGAGACCCTCTCTAAAATCATATGCCCGACTTACGTTCGGCTAATTCAAATTATACGCATGCAGAGTCTCTCGGAGACTCTCTCTAAAATCATAAGTCCGACTTACGTTTTAGGCTAATTCAAATTATACACATATAGAGTCTCCCGGATACCCTCTCTAAAATCGTAAGCCCGACTTACGTTTTAGGCTAATACATATATAGAGTTAGTCTTTCGGAGACCCTCTTTCAAATCGTAAACCATGTTTACGATTTATCCAAATTCAAATTTGCATACCTACAAAAATATCATATCTACACAATATACAATTTTATGTGGTTGCACGGTTTTTAAAACAAAATACGGTTTCTAAAATAAGAATGCTAAACTAACAAGTAAGGTCTACAAATGCTGATACTTCAAATATGCAGAATATCATATTTCAAATGAGAATATCATATCTCCAATGTTACGCGGATACTTCAAATATGCAGAAGTATCCTGAGGATACGGATATCCGATACGGATACGGGTACGATACGGCTCGGATACGTATCGGATACGTCACGTGACGTATCCGATTATTTTAATATTTATTTTTTTCGGATACGACAGGATACGGCTGGAATACGTTCATGATACGGCTGGGATACTCCATTTATGATACTTCGGCCTATTATATATTTTGACCCATGATATTTTTAAATAAATTATATATGATACTTCTAGGATACTTCTAAATTAATTATATGATACTTCTAGGATATTTCTAAACTACTTTTAGGATACTTCTAGAATAAATTTAGGATATTTTTATGATATTTGCATTGTTATGTTGGTTTTATTTATTGTCATGATATTTAATTTAAAAATATTTTTAATTTCTTATTAATTTATTAATTATATACAATATAAATATATTAAAATAATAACTATATAGTCGTATCCGTATTCGTGATTTTTTGAAAATTGCCGTATCGCCGTATCCGTATCCGTGCCAACATAGATCATGTATGAATATTCTTGTTATGTTGTTCTCATTCATCTCTATTTATTTTGCAAACGGGGATGTTTCAAATCTCATTCATTTCATGGAGGGGTTATATATGCTGCCCCGTAACACAATTTTTTTTTCTCATTAGGTGGCAAATGATGATTAAGTGGGTTGATTAATATTGTTAATTGATTCAATTAACGATTTAATTGATCATTTAATTGAAATGACACGTCAATTACTATGTACTAATATAATTTATTAACGTATCAATTAACAATTAATTGAATCAATTAGAAAGACTAATTAATCCACCTTTTTTTTTCCACCTCATCAAGAAAATTAGGATGAGTTTGAAGGGACAAGTATATTTTCCCTTTTATCGAAGGCTGTTTTTCTTATGCATTTCAAGCCTTTTTTTATATGTACTAGGACAATATCCCGCGCTTCGCTGCGGGGTATATTATTTGATAAGAAATAATATAATAAGCAAAAGTAATAATTTTATATATTATTTGATATATTTAGAATTGGTACGAATCAAAAATATTATAATAAGCACAAAAAAACGCAGCTTGGTACCAATTATAGTATACAAATAATAATAAGCCAAAAAAAATAATAATACCAGCTCAGGCTAACAAAAAGTATTTGTGTGAATAATATTTTGTTAACAGTAAAATTATAGTATACAAATTATTTTTATTAATACGATGAAAAATTCAAATATTTTATTTAGAACACAAGACATATGTCAATTATATTTATTAATACGATGAAAAATTCAAATATTTTATTTAGAACACAAGACATACGTCAAATAAAATAAATTTTTAAAAAAAAAGAAAAAAGAACAGTACCGGGATGAACAGTAACGGGCTGAATAGTACAATAGTGAACAGTAATGGTTTGAACAGTAAAAGAGTTAAACATTGTCGATGAACAGTAAAAGGATGACGTGGCCTCACCATATGTCAAGTATTCAAAAATTAATGGGAGGGGAGATTCTCAAAATTGAATTTCAATTGAAACTTTTGTCAATCCCATACAAGACTCAACATTTGAGATAATATGTTATCCTCACAAAATTATATTTGATCAAATATATCACGAAAAATAAAAATTAAGATTACTCAATTATTTTTTAGCTTTTTTCTTATTGCACTAGGTTTCTGATAATTTTCGAGTGAAAAATAATCGTAATATGACGGATGGAATTTTTTTTGCAAATAATGTACAATTAAATGATTGGATAGTATTTTCTTTTCTTTGAAAATTTAAGTATGTTAAATACTTTTTGTTTTATATTTGTTTTTATTATGAAGAATATTTTTATAGCAATATTTTATGAATAAACTCTCAGGGTCGTCCCTGCTTCTAATCACTCCTCAATAAAGAAATGCAAAAATATATCACAGTAATTTATTAGTTTTCGGCCATGGTGCATTTAAAAGTAGAACGAAACAAATCTTACTAGTTAGTTGATTTGATTTTGGACATTGAAACTCAAACTCAAATGACAATTCCTTAGTGATACGTACATACTGCAGTGGTGCAGAATATTCACACATTCATTTCCTACCTTAGACATCAATTATATGAATTAGATACTTCATTGAGAGATTATGTTAACATGTTATATTCAATTCATACAAGCAATGATCCTACCGGACTTTTGTGCTGCTTTACGTTATTATCGTGTGTACTCTTTCAATCAATACAAGCAATCACATCAATTCTAGCTATCATCAATTTTCTTTATACTTGCTCCCCGGACTCATTCCAAGCCTCTCTTGATGAGGTCTCTTGAATTGATTAAATTAATTATCAATTGACGTTTCAATAAATTATATTAATACATATTAATTGACGTGCCAATTCAATTAAACGATCAATTAAATTTATAATCGAATTTATTAATAATAATACTAATTGACACAATTAACTTTCTCTTTTCACCTCATCAAGATTACTTTTTGAGTTCGAGAGGCTCCATATATAACCCCTTTACATAACTCGTTGAGTAATTAAAAAAAAAAACGAGTAAATGGAGAAGACTCGGTGATCTTCCATCCATTGATGTCAATGGGACTCGAACCCACAATCTCTCACAACATAAGATTTTTGTGTCTCACACCAAACCACTGGATCATAACTCGTTGAATAATTGGATTATACTAAAAGTAAAAGAGAAATTTTACTTTGCTCCCGTAATTTCTCTCTCTCATTTTCTATGCGTATTTCAAAAGAAAATTAGTGAAAACAATTAGCAATTCAATTAACACACAAAACGAATTAACTATTAATTTCAACGTACCAATAAAAATACATGATAATTAATCATTAATTTATTTATATACATATTTAATTTTAATTAAGTTACTAATTAATTTTAGATACTTTTCTCGAAACACGCATCGAAAATGATACAGAGGGATTACGAAAAATAGTATAGTAAATGCCCTCAAAAGTAAAATAGGCTCCCTCCCAAAACGCCATTGTTGCCGCTTTACACGGTGCACGACTCTTGCTTGGGAGACCGATGACCGAATGGACTGAAAACCTAACCTAATCTCTCACTTTATTGCCTTGCCATCTCCTCCATTGGTACACAAATGAAGATGACCTTTTACAAAAGGACTACCAAAATTGTTCCTAGATCAATAAATTTTCACTTGGATTGAATAAGTCTTTCAACATATATAATATTTTCAAATAAAAAATATTTTTAAATTTGAGTAATTTACATAAGAGCGGCGTTCAATGGCCAATACGGCCACCGAAACTAATTTGTCTAAAATTAATTATCAAAATAAATTTTAACTATATAAATATGATCCTTATCATTTAGAAATATTGTACATTTATGAAAAATAAAAATTTCCATCATATTCATCATAGCGCGTACAAAAATTGACGGTAAAAAAATGTTCACGATATGATTTATCAAATTTTTTTTTTGCAAAATTCAAACACTTTTCAATGGATTTGATTTATCGAAATAGACAGTTATGAAAATATGTTGTCGTTTTTGTTAGATAAAATTATGAAAATCTGACCAAATTTATTCTACAATGTGTTTGTACTTGAAATTTGATAGGCAATTTTCAATTTTAAAAAATTAGTCTGTCGTTAGCCAAACAAGGATGATGTCATCAAACCCCATCATTTACTTAAATATAATATTAATATTTATTGAAACGTAATGATATCCATGTGGCTTTTAGTTTTGTCCGCATAAGACACTTCATTTTTTTGGACCATTCATTGACATGACATCCATGTTCAACCGAGTACTTGAGGGTCATTAAACTAAAATGATCAAAATGACGATACAATATTTAAACTTGTTGATAAGCATAAGCAATAAATACAATACCCAATCCTATCAAAATTTTGGCTAAAAACTTAGCTACCAAACAGGCGGTTTTAGTGAAACATAATCTAAAGAAAATGGTGGAAATGAATGAGAACACATAATAAGTAGAGGAGGAGGAGAGTTATAAATGGAATCACAACGGTACGCCCATGCAAAAGTGGTGTTCCATTTTTCTTTGTTTTGTGTTTGTTGCTGGGATCCTAACAAAGCCACGAGGAAACCATACTCTTTTGTTTTTTCCTTGATCAATCCCGTTTACATTTTCCTATGCTAATATAATCATTTTACGGGCTATTTGCAATAAATTGATGGTTCAGGGTTTTTTTGGACTTCTTTTTGACACACAGTCTTGTCAAAAACCCAGTTTGCAGAATAAGCTACGGAATTAGGCGAATTATAAATTTAACTCTTTTGAGTACGTAGACGGCCCGACATTTTGGATGTCCTAGTTCGAATTTGTAACTGTTATTTATATAATTAAAAAATATTCTTCAAGAAAATAAAAATAAAAAATATTACCAAATTAATTGAATATGCGGTTATTTCGAAAAAGAATATTTCATACACTTGTCAATGTGTCATAGCCTATTTGGTTGAGTGTGATGAACAAAAAAACATATGTTGTGAGAGGTTATGGGTTTGATTTTCATTGGCATCAATGGATGAAGATATTAACCTTCTCCATTTATGATAAAAAAAATATATATTTGAAACACTATCCGTGGTAATTTTTTATAGATAAATTTTTGTTTAAAACAATCGAACCCATTAAAGGCAATAAAAATGATTTTTTTTATAGCCGATAAAAAAAATATCTAGTAAAGATTGAACAAAACATTTAAATTTTTTAGATGAAAATATTTGATATTTCAAGGTTTATAAAATATTTTTATAGTCATATTATAATAATTATTTTATTAACTAAGATTAAAAATTCAAATGAATCAAATAAAATCCTTAAAACTAAAAAAAAAATAATACAAGTTGAGTCTTGAACTCATGACCTATTAAGCCACACTTAAACTAGTTTTTTTTTTTTTTGAAAAAGTAGAAGCGAAGCTTCTTTTTGATATATTAGCGCAAGTTTAATACATCGTTTTGATTTTACATGATAATGTAAAAAAGGACCTTAAGAGAAACTAAAAAAGTAAAATTGAGAAGTGAGAGAAGCTATTTCCTAAATCGGCAACTAACAATAAAGTTTCCAATTTCTTGCCTCGGACGCAATCTTCGCTATCGTCGTGGATGATGGCGAGTTGTTTTGGTTGAAAATCCGGTCATTTCGCTCTTTCCAAATACACACTTAAACTAGTTACCAATTGTGCTACATCATATTTATGATATAAGTCAAAACATATTGTATATATATTAAATTTTAAAATGGTGTCTCCAACCCAACTGGTGTCCTAGCCCATGGGCTTGCACCGGGGCCGGCCCTGTATGGAGAGCCACGGGCCTCCCGGTCGCCAACAACCTTGCGGCCCCATCCTCCATTCTACATTTTTGGGAGTCAAGTAGAGTCCTCAAAGCCGGGGAGGACAAAAAGAAACTCGACTCCCATTTCATCGCCACCATTTGGGAAATATGGAAGGAGAGAAATGCAAGAGTCTTTAGGTCGCAACGGACCGCGGCGTCGGTCACGGCGGCTAGGATAATGCTAGAAGGCAATCAATGGCTCAGCTTTTGCTAGGATGGACCGCTCTTAGCTAACTTAGTTTAAGATTAGCTAACCTTTTTAACATTCTTCATGTAAAATCCTAACCCAATGTATTAAACCTCGCTTTAATATATTAAAAGAAGCTATACGCTTCCTTACTTCTCAAAAAAATAATATAAATTTAACTCTTTCGTCAGTGTTCCTGACGAAACAGTATGTATTTTTGTCAGGATATCAGGCGAAATAGTTTAGAGATCAATTTTAATTTTAATCATCAGATTAAGCACTGTTAAACTCTTTCGTCAGACACTCCGGCGAAAGTGCACATATTTGATGGCACCCTCCCCAGGGTGTTGGAATACATGAAAAATGTAAATTTGTGATCTTTTTGCCAAATCCTCCGGCGAAAGAGTATATTAAAAGAGCTGTTTTCATTTTATTTTTTTGCAATTTGAAACATTCTTTTTAATCAAAAGTATATGAATTGAAATATCCAAATATCCAACAAACATAATATCTACAATACGTCAAAACAAACGCATCAAAATATCCAAACTATATCAAAACATAATATCCAAACTAAAAAACACACATATAATATCAAAACATAACATCAAGTGCGTCCACGATCACGTCCATAACCACCTGCACCACGTCGAGGAACGGGAACACGTGCACGTCCACGACCCCGCATAGTGAGCTGTGTGTTATGTGCTGGGAATTCGCCCGTCCCCGGGCCCGCACAGCGGATACGAAGGTCCGGTCCGGTTCTCAAAATCCAAGATCACGCCATGACTTCGAGGGTACGATGCAATAGAAGGATAGACGATTACCAGCGTGAAATTGATCACGCACGACGGGTTGATCGCTCGCATCCTTTCCTTCTCCGGTGTCACATTGGTGACTAGCCCGTGCGTCCCATACCACACGTCTCCCACCATCTTGACACGCCTCCGGTTGTCTTTCGTGCATCCCACGTCCACACTCTTCCACAGCCCACAGTTTTGCTCCTTCGGTTTGATCACAATCGGAGAGCCACATGTGTCGCTCCTCTACTTGTATCCACCGTGAGTCGGAGTTCGTCGGTCGCGGATGCAACTGCCTAGACGATGCACCGGCGAACTTGCTTGATTATATCGATTCTCTACACCGAGAAAAACTTATTTTTCTCGGTCTTTCTCTCTTCACACTCTTTCACTCTCTTGAAATATGTCTATTTATATTTCTGGATTATTCTGAATAATACCACATATTCATCTGAATGATCTGATCTGGAGAGAGAGAGAGAAACATCCTATTTATATCATATAGGATAATGATGGGCCAAAATGCATGTATATCCAATATACACCCTTCCACACATAAAACTGCAGACACCCTTTCAGTATTCCGTTGAAACGAAAATATTAAATCGTCCCAACCGACTTTAAAACGTTCACGAAAGTTGTAGATAATCTTATTATTTTTCCAACCCAATTTGGCCTGGCCCAATTGGAGTTCGGATGCGAAAGTTACGGACGTTTTACTAACTGTATGTCAAACGGTCGCACCCTTTTGGTATTCCATTAAAACGAAAACGACACTGATACGTCGTTCAAATGAAAAATATTTCTACATAAAAGTTCTAGATAGTCTCATTATCTATCTAACTCAATTTGAACCATTCAAATTGGATTTTCCTACTGAAAGTTATGACCACAAATGTACGCTTACATTCGTTCATCCTTGTGTACACTTTTACGGTTGATCCGAAACTGTATTTCCTTCATTATGATCATCATCGTCTTCGCCTCTGTCACTAAGACGGTGTGCCGATGTAGTCATTGTGTGGTAGGTGTGTCAGTGACTCCTATCCCACGTACAAGATAAGATCAAACTCTTGCTAGTCCTTTTCAAGCATTTCTTCAAGGCGGGAGTGATCGATGTCCCTGCGTGGCATAACATTGAAGGGAATTGATCGACACCGCGTCCCACACAGCGGTCCGATTCTCAAATTTCGGGATCATGCCGTTGACTCGAGCGTACGAACACGAAAGAAGATGCAATCGTACCATACCAAATTGATGGTGAACGAAGGGCTGATGTGATTCTTTCTTCCTTTTGTCCACTCCGGCCGTTTCTTGTGCGTTCCACGTCACATGTCTCGACACCGTCGTGTTTTTCATCGTGCTTCTTGTTTCGGCAAAGCGTGCGTCCCATACCACACGACTCGACACTGTCTCAAACTGAAGGAAATAATGCCCTAGACTGAACGAAATAATGCCCTGGGCAGAACAGGATAATACCCTTGGCTGAGCTGTTTAGCTTGTATGTAAACGAATGATCATTATTATTTATGTTTGTTGATCTAATATTTTAATATTGAATTAAAGTTTTATTTAATACGTGTACTTGTTATTTAACATATTTAGGAATATGTGAATAAGCCTTGAATTGTATCACTAGTTTATACATCATCATAATATGTGATTATGATAGTAAAACTGTATCAATGAACGTAATACGATTCTAAATGTCCCTGGTCATATATATGATGTATATAGAGATATACATGTCTAAGGAAATAGAATACATAGAGATGTAGTGATGTCAAATATGGAATATAGATATGTGTTAGAGACTACATATTGGACTGACCAACTTATGAGAAAATAAATGGTTATTGTCATTATATATATTCTCATAAACAAATAGAATTTTAGTACTTTGACCTGAGGTTATCATTAGATTTCTCACCTGTGAATTGTGCTACTTAGATATGTTTCTTTGTTATCTTTAACCGGGTAATCAAGATCATCATTGGGTATTACATGAAGCATGTTGGAGGATGTGAATAACCAAGATGGAAGTTGTTCCTTTCATGATTGAAAGAGATATCTCTAAGGGCCCCCTGATGAATTATGATTGAAGGAAATGCGTGGCCACGCTCAATAAGATTAACATGTGTTGTTAATACTAATTGAACATTCAATCTAATTCTATATCGGGAAAGAGTTAAGTTGATTTAGAAAGGATGACATTTGACCATGTCTTTGATCAACATATATCGTATGAACAAGAGAGCTAGTAATTCGTCTATTTGATAAATATGTTATGATCACAAATCATTTATTTAATTTGGGTAGTCATAATGCCTTGCTAGAGGCCAATTATGATTTGCATATTTAAATAGAGATTTAATATGCTGCCAACATTAATAAACCTATAGGGTCACACACAAAGACAAGTTCGGACTGGACACAGAAAATCAAATACATAGATATTATTCAGTTTGAACGAGGATATTATTCTGTTCGAACGAGGATATTATTCTGTTCGAACAGAAGGTGTAAATCATTAATTGAATGCTACATGCATGTATGGATGCATGGTATTAATACCCAGGATATCATTCATTTGATAAAGATATTTTGTGGGTTGGAATCCTAAGAGTTTTCCACTTGATTTGGAATCCTAAGAGTTTTCGACTTGATTATTAATACACACCAAACCTCTTTATGAAAGAGATTGATTCAATCTTTGAGGCAGAATTTCTTTGTGAAAGAAAAGAGAAGCAAAGTAGATTTTCTGAAGGGAGGAAGGATCCGACTAGCATCGGAGGTCTTCACATCCAGTCTAGACGAGTCGCGTGTGGATACCGATAGAAGGTGGTGCCGGTTCGAGCACACCAACGTGATCTCTGCAAGTTTTCTTCAACCAGATTTGAACTAAATCTGAGGTGAAATTTTTGAAACTCTTCCTTCGTATCTAATTAGCGATACACATATCCATGGATTAAGGGGTTCGGGTAAGTTCCGCTGTGCAATATGGTTGCCCGAAATCCTATCAGTGGTATCAGAGCCACGTGTTTCATTTATTAGATCGATTTAGTTTATTAGATGTACTAGTTTAGAGTTTCTGAGAATTATAAAACTACATATGTAATTTTGATTGATATGATGCATAAGAAGGTGCACTGTCTTGATCAGAGATTTATTGCATGAGATGCAGGATATTATTCTGTTCAAACACAAAGATACACTGTCTCACGCTGAGATTTACTGCATAAGATGCAGGATATTATTCTGTTTGAACGAGGATATTATTATGTTGAAACAGAAGTTGCACTGTCTCACGCTGAGATTTATTGCATAAGATGCAGGATATTATTGCATGAGATGCAGGATATTATTGCATATGTATTAGTTGAAATGTATATATGTATTTTATAATTCAACGATATATGATATAGCATGGCCAAAATTTTGTGTTGTGATTGAATGATGTGATTGCATGTTGTAAATTTAATTTATGGCGACCGGTGAGTTGTCCAAGTTGTAATTTTAATTTATGGCGACCGGTGAGTTGTCCAAGTTGTAAAAGTAGAATAGGTTGTTATTTTATTTAAATGAAGATGAAGGAGTTCATCGACGCAACTATTCTCAAGATGAAGGAGTTCATCGCCACAAGCAATCACAAGATGAAGGAGTTCATCATCACAACCGATCACATGATGAAGAAGCTCATCGCCATAACCGGTCACATGATGAAGGAGTTCATTGCCACATCCACTGTTATAATGAATGAGTCCATTATAAGTAATTAATTAGAGATCTTTATAGTGGCTTATAAAGATCATGGTCATGCTATATCATTTAATTATTCTGTGATGTGTGATGTGATATGCTTGTACATGTGATAAATAAATTAGAAATTCCTCTACTAATTATTAAGTTGAGAAAATGCCTCCCATATTCTGAAATTCTCAGGGCCTTTATATCACTCACACGGGTCATGCCAAAGCTGGGTGTGTGAGCTTATATAGTTGGCAGGAGAATATGCATTGATTAATTACCGACATAGGTCATGCCAAAGCTGGGTGTGTTGGTTGATTAATTGGATGATAATCAGTTTTGGTCAGTACTTAACTAAGTAGCAAGTCGGACTTGAACTTAGGGCATAAGATGATTTATGTACACACGTGGATTTTGAGTTGGACTCAAAAACCACGATCTCATAAATGATCTCAAGAGTTGCATGGAGATGCAATTGGATTTGATCCTATCTAAATAACAGAATTCTGAGACGAGCCAAAGCACGCTTAGGATTTTGCGAAATATGGATCTTGAGCCACTATGGTACATGTAGTTGGAATGTATCCCAACCAACAAAGTGAGGGTTGTTGATTTGATAAAAATAGTGGGAGTATTTTAAATGAACTAAAACATAAATGTTATCATCTATAAATGTATTAATTTTGCGCATTTTATTCCATGTAGAAAAATGTCTTCAAACAGTTTAAATTTGCGATCTCTCCTTGAGAAGGAGAAGTTGAATGGTAAAAACTTTCTGGATTGGGAGCGGAATCTAAGAATTGTTCTTTGGGCTGAACATAAGGGTTATGTTCTTGATGAGCCTCTCCCAACTGAAGAACCACCAGCAGATGCTGACCATGTGGACCAAGAAATCTATGAAAAGTTCATAGATGATGATGATGAAGTAACTTGTCTCATGTTGGCTACTATGTCATCGGATCTTCAAAAGCAGTTTGTTGATTCGCATGCATATGTTATGAACAGACAGCTCAAGGAAATGTTCCTAAAGCAAGCCAGACTTGAGAGGTTTAACACCCACAAGGCGTTGTTCAACTGCAAAATGGCCCATGGTACATCTGTGAGTGCACACGTTTTAAAGATGAAGTGATATGTCGATCATCTTGAGAAACTAGGTGCGAAAGTCAGCCATGAGATGGAAACTGACTTGATTCTTGCGTCCTTGACTCCGAATTTCGCACAGTTTGTTTCTAACTACAACATGCACTCTATGGATAAAACAATACCGGAATTACATGGTATGCTCAAGAATTTTGAGGCTACCAATAAGTCCGGAGACTTCAAAGCATCCGATGCCAACGAAGTTTTGATGGTTCAAAAGGGAAAGTTCAAGAAGAAGTTCAAAGTCAAGAACAATGATAAGGGCAAGGTGTTGCCCAAACCAAAGATCAAGAAATCTGAACCGACTACTTGTTTCCATTGTCATAAGGATGACCATTGGAAAAGAAACTGCCCACTTTACTTGGAAGAAGTAAAGAAGAAGAAATCAGTGTCAACAAGTGCCTCAGGTATTGAAATTAATTTATCTACTTTGTCAAACTGGGTATTAGATACCGGATGTGGTACTCACATATGTAGAGATGTGCAGGCACTACGAAGTAGAAGAAAATTAGCTAAAGGAGAAATGGACCTACGCGTGGGGAATGGAGTAAGAGTTGCTGCATTAGCCGTAGGAGTTATCATTTAACTTTACCTACTGGATTTGTATTAGAATTGAACAATTGTTGTTATGTACCTGCTATGAACAGGAATATTATTTCTATTTCAAGATTAGCTTTGGATGGTTATAAATTTGTTATAGAAGATAATAATTGTACTATCCGTAAAGGAGAGATTTTCTATGGAAATATTTTATTAGAAAATGGTCTCTACGTGCTTGATCTGAATAATTACAAATCCATATATAATATCAATACCGAAAGGACAGTGTCTAATTTTGATAATCAAACCTACTTTTGGCATTGTCGTTTAGGCCATATAAACGAGAAACGCATTTCTAAACTGCATACTGATGGACTTTTAGACTCATTTGATATGAGATCATATGAAACATGTGAGTCTTGTTTATTAGGCAAGCTGACTAAGAAACCTTTCTCAAATGTTGGAGAAAGATCAAGTGATTTGTTGTAGCTCAGACATACTGATATATGTGGCCCAATGAGCATGGAAGCCAGAGGAGGTTATTAATTTACTTCGTAGGTGAAATTCAAGGCATATTTTTTCAATGTACATTTTTAACTACAATCCTTTTGAAGTCCAATTTACTTTTTCGGTTATTAATTTTAAAATACATATTTATAAATATATCATATATCGTTCTATTTGTGTGTTATGCCATTTTGTTTGTATAATAATATTCTTTTTTTAAACATAATGAATGTTTGATATCAAACACACCTTTTAAATGTACTTTAAATATATGACATATTCTATGGAGTAAAATACATGCTTGAGTTATAATTTCAGAAATATCTTTTTTTAGATATATGATATCCGTTTTTTTGTAGTGTAATATACGTTTTAAAATATGCGACATACCTTTTAAAATAATAATGTGATTATATAATATAACTTTTTGAGCTAGTAAATTTGTAGAAGTGTGATATATATTTTGGAACAACAATGTCTTTATACTTACTATTATGCATTAATAGAAGTATATATTTTTGTAAATATCCAGTATATATGTATAAAATAAAATAATGGGAAATTTTAACTCAAGGACAAATATAAATCAACAATTACAAGTATAGGCACTTTACAACGCAAATTATAAACTAACATTCTCGACAAAGGTCGAAATTTGTAAAATGTTATTTGTCTTCTTCTTATACTATCTAATATTGTACCATTATTTGTACTCAAAGTTTATATTATTCAAGAAAAACATAAAAATATCTTATTTCATTTTAGCATTTAAGAAAATAATACTTAAATTATAAAATATGAGCCCCCCTCTCTCTCTCTCTCTCTCTCTCTCTCTCTCTCGCGCGCGCGCTCTCTCTCTCTCTCTCTCTCTCTCTCTCTCTCTATATATATATATATATATATATATATATATATATATATATATATATATATATGAGGGAGGCTAACCTACTTAATTAAGTACCGAAGTTTTGGTACTTAATGTTGTTTAGCCATTGGATTTGCATTGAGATTTATGTTTTTTCATGATGATCATGAAAATTTGTGCACATCATTAAATGCACAAATCTCAATGAAAATCCAATAGTGAAAAAACATTAAGTACCAAAATGTTGGTACTTATTTAGTAGTTTAGCCTTCTCTCTCTCTCTCTCTCTCTCTCTCTCTATATATATATATATATATATATATATATATATATATACATATATACATACATGGGTGCTAAGGAGAATCCATAAAAAGAATCCGAAAAAAAAATCCACGTTCAAAATATATCGATGAAATTAGCAAAATATACGTTCGAACAAGCAAAATATATCGATGAATTTAACATGCTTGCACAACGAAATTGTTTCAAATTAACAAACGATAGTATAGGAGCGGAGGGGCCTTTTATAAATTTTCTAAAAGGCGGTGGGGCTTTTTTATAAATTTACTAAAACATTGTTTTCCCCTCCATTTCTCTAGCTTCTTCGCCATTCTCTCTCTGCTCTTCATTTCTCTACTCACAGAAGCAAGGGAGAGAGCAAATCGGCTCCCTTTCCTCTCGTTATGGACGATATGTGCTTGTAGCTAGCCATGGCGAACGCTTGGACCTTGGCGAGGATCTCTTCTCCGTCGTATATCCTTGCTTTCGAGTTATGAATGCAGCACAACCCTAATTTCTCTCTCTTCGTACAGAGTATCGAAGCAACAGACGATGTTCGTTCGCTCTATCTCTCTCTCTGTAAGAGAAACCACATGTCTCTCTTCTCTTTCTCTCTCTTCATACCTGATGCCACACAAGGTCTTTCTTTCTTCGAATTTATCGCTGATTTTGGCGAATTGGGACTGATTTTGGCCGAATTGGGATTGATTTCGTGATTTGGGGCTGATTTTAAAGAAGTCTGATTCGGGTGATTTTTCATACATTATGGTGATCAATTTTATTCATTAGGGCTGAATTAGGGATCGATGTTGTTAAATTAGGGTTCAATAGGGCAGCGATATGGTTTATTGTGGATAATTGAAATATTTTAATCTAATAATGGTTCAATTGAACAAGGTTAGGGTTTAATTTTGTTAAACTAGGGTTCAATTGCTGGTACGGTAAGATATCAGATTTTAGTGTCGGTACGGGTCAGATCTACTGCTGATACGGGTCAGATCTACTGCTAGTACGGGTCAGATTTTGGTGCCAGTACCGGCCAGATTTACTACGGGTCACATTTTAGTGCCGGTACGGGCCAGATTAATTGCTGGTACGGTCCAGATTACATGTAATTGATAAATATCTTGATGTCTTATGATAATTTTATTTTGAAATCTATGATAAATATCTTGATTACTTTTAATTGATATACAATTCATGAAAATTGTCTTCGTGTTTCATGTACTTATCATAAACATTACTTTTAATTGATATACAATTGATGTACGATTGAATGATTTTAATATATTCAATCGTATATTCTGTTAAATTTAATCATACATTTTGCTAAATTCAATTATATATTTTGCTGAATTATATGAAATTAATGATCGTATTCATCGGATAATTAACTATATTTTAGTAAATTCAATCGAATATTCTGTTAAATTTAATCATATATTTTGCTAATTTCAATAATATATTTTGCAGAGTATATGAAATTAATGATTGTGTTCATCGGATAATTAACTATATTTTAGTAAATTCAATCGTATATTCTGTTAAATTTAATCGTATATTTTGCTAAATTCAATCATATATTTTGCTGAATTATATGAAATTAATGATCGTATTCATCGGATAATTAACTTTATTTTAATATATTCAATCGTATATTTTGTTAAATTTAATCATACATTTTGCTAAATTCAATCATATATTTTGCTGAATTATATGAAATTAATGATCGTATTCATCGGATAATTAACTATATTTTAGTAAATTCAATCGTATATTCTGTTAAATTTAATCATATATTTTGCTAATTTCAATAATATATTTTGCAGATTATATGAAATTAATGACCGTGTTCATCGGATAATTAACTATATTTTAGTAAATTCAATCGTATATTCCGTTAAATTTAATCGTATATTTTGCTAAATTCAATCATATATTTTGCTGAATTATATGAAATTAATGATCGTATTCATCGGATAATTAACTATATTTTAATATAATCAATCGTTTATTCTGTTAAATTTAATCATACATTTTGCTAAATTCAATCATATATTTTGCTGAATTATATGAAATTAATGATCGTATTCCTCGGATAATTAACTATATTTTAGTAAATTCAATCGTATATTCTGTTAAATTTAATCATATATTTCGCTAATTTCAATAATATATTTTGCTGATTATATGAAATTAATGATCGTGTTCATCGGATAATTAACTATATTTTAGTAAATTCAATCGTATATTCTGTTAAATTTAATCGTATATTTTGCTAAATTCAATCATATATTTTGCTGAATTATATGAAATTAATGATCGTATTCATCGGATAATTAACTATATTTTAATATATTCAATCGTATAATCTGTTAAATTTAATCATACATTTTGCTAAATTCAATCATATATTTTGCTGAATTATATGAAATTAATGATCGTATTCATCGGATAATTAACTATATTTTAGTAAATTCAATCGTATATTCTGTTAAATTTAATCATATATTTTGCTAATTTCAATAATATATTTTGCTGATTATATGAAATTAATTATCGTGTTCATCGGATAATTAACTATATTTTAGTAAATTCAATCGTATATTCTGTTAAATTTAATCGTGTATTTTGCTAAATTCAATAATATATTTTGCCGATTATATGAAATTAATGATCGTGTTCATCGGATAATTAACTATATTTTAGTAAATTCAATCATATATTATGTTAAATTTAATCATACATTTTGCTAAATTCAATCATATATTTTGCTGAATTATATGAAATTAACGATCGTATTCATCGGATAATTAACTATATTTTAGTAAATTCAATCGTATATTCTGTTAAATTTAATTGTATATTTTGCTAAATTCAATAATATATTTTTCTGAATTATATGAAATTAATGATCGTGTTCATCGGATAATTAACTATATTTTAGTAAATTCAATCGTATTTTTTGCCCTTTTAAAACAAAAAATTAAATCTTATTTTTCGTCAAAATTCAGAAAAAACCAAACAACCCCCCTGCGAAAAACCATGTTTTCAATTTTTTAACATTCCATTAATTCCTTAATTAAGTAGAATTATAAAATAAAATATAATAAATTCAACTTCTCAAATAAGTTCAAATTAATTTATCAATACAAATTACTAATATTTATCAATTAATATTTTTTCATTAACAACAAATTAATATAGAAATCATGTTTTCAATTTTTTAACACAAATAAATACATAATTAACAAGATTAATTTCCATATTCAAAAATAATTTCACAATTAACATCAATTCAAATTACTAATGTTTTTTTAATTCAATTCAAATTACATCAATTCCATATTAAGAAATAATCCAAACAATCAAAATACAAATAAATTCACAAATGAAAAATTACGAAACACATCCAAAACCAGATCCGAACCGCATTTCGCATGCTCGAAACAGGGTATATATGATCAAACTCGAAAAGCTCAGGCTTGTCTGACGAGCTCTAAACTCTAACAAATGAAAAATTATGATTTAGTCGCAGAAATTTGCTCTTATCTCGATTTAATAAAACAAAGCAACTTACTGGCTTGACGATTAAATCTCAGTTTGTTTCTGGTATCGACCCAACAGCATGTCCCTGTTAGAATACTCCAAGCCCTCTCCATTTTTATCAACACTGGAGGGTTCCAGCGAAGAGAAAATACTTCAAGCCCTCTCCATTCTGAAATTCGGTGGAATTATCGCCTAATTGGTGTTTTTTGTTGGGAAATATCCTCGACCCCGGGCCCGCGCAGCGGAATGAAGGCCGGTCCGATTCCCGAGATCACGCCATGACTTCGAGGGAACGATGCGAATAGAAGGATAGATCTATACCAGTCCCAAATTGATGGCACACGAAGGGTTGATCGCCGCCTTCTATTTCCTGTCACGTTGGTGACAATCCGCGTGTCCCACACCACGCGTCCTTCACCAATCGTTTGTTACGCCGGTTCACTCGACTTCGTCCTCGTGCGTCCAAGCGTTTCCACCGTCTTTCTTACTCGAGTTGATCACAATCGAAGAGTCACAAACGTCACTCCTCTACTTGTATCCACGGTGATTCGTAAGACGTCGGTCGCGGATGCACCTGCCTAGACGATGCACCAGCAAACTTGCTCTATCTAATCGATTCTCTATTCCTCGAGAAACTCTTTTTCTCGATTTCTCTCTCTTCGCACCTTTTAACTCACGAAAGATCAAATCTGAATTTGCTCTTTTTCTCTTGTGTATTAGGCAGAATAATTCCGTAGAATTGCATAGTGAGGAGAGAGAAAGTATCCTATTTATATCTAATAGGATTAGGATTAGCCAAAATGTATGTATATCCAATATACACCCTTTCACACAAAAACTGTATGCACCTGGTCAGTATTCTGTCCAGACGAAATTGATAAATTTCTCTGACAGAAAATCACCTAACATGAAAGTCGTAGATAATCTAATTATCTACAAAACCCAATTTGGTCCAGCCCAATTGGAGTTCGTATGCAAAAGTTATGACTGTTTTACTAACTGTATGTCATACTATTGCACCCTTTCGGTATTTCACATAAACGACACTGATACTTCGCTCATATGAAATATATTTCTATATGAAGGTTATAGATAATCTAATTATCTATCTAACCCAATTTGAACCATTCAAATCGGATTTTCTTACTGAAAGTTATGGCTCCAAATGTACGCTTACATTCGTTCATCCACGTGTACACTTTTACGGTTGATCCGAAACTGTAATTCTTTCAGTCTCCCACTCAATTTCAGATCTACCTAAAAGGTACTCATGCATATCCAATATGCACGATTTTAGAGAATATAGCTCGCGTATCAAATACCAAGCTATGCACATCCAATGTGCCGATTTTATGATCAAGCCCGACTTAGTACGACTCGTTGTGTGACCATGTAGGTTCGACTTAACGATGGCAGTAGGTTGTTTCCAATGCCTACAAGCTCATGAGCGGGATCTAGTCACTCCATCATAGCTACCCATGTTAAACGAATAATGATTGTGATCATTGTGCCTATCTCGAATAGCGGTCACTAGTTCTCTTGTTTGCTATATCCGTTAATCAAAAGGCATGGTAATAGTCATCCTTATAATTTGATTAACTATACTTATTCCCCGATTCCGAGTTGATTTAACAAATTTCAATCGATATTAACCATTAATATCATTGACTCTTGCCAGAGATTTCATTAATCGACTCATCGAGCGGCGCCTAAGAGATATCTCTTCCTTTCGGAATAAACAATTCATATCTTGGAGACTCACATTGAATTCCGTGTTTCGGACAATACCCAATGATGACCCTTTTAACTCCCTGTTACGGTGAGCGTAAGATCATATCAAAGCATTGTGTTACGCACGTAACGCAATCAATGATCCCCTCAAGTATGAAGAACCTAAAACCCCATCCGTCGCAAGTTCATCTATAATGACTAAACCATGTCATGGACTCGCGGCTTCGGTCATATCCAATACATGTAACCTAACATATATCTACGTTCCCGATTCGACAAGCACCTTGTCCCATGATTAGCAAAACATAATCATCTCCTCGGCAAACGTACTAGTGTAAGCGTTCAGTCTATTATCTAATAATAGAAATGCTTCTCTCTTAAGCAAGCTGATCCGCGACTAGGGATGTTTAGAAATGACACTTTAAGTGTGACGGTTTTGCTGCACATGGTCCTCAACCGTGTTGACGTCCACACAAGTTCAAATCAAGGTTCATGTAACAATCATATTACACAACCCAGCACACAGTTTTCATATAAGGTGAACGCATATTAATTTAAGTAAACAAAATTTTTAAAAGGGATGCATTCATATGGACTAAGTATTTGGGTGATACAACGTTTACCTATGGGTATCTCCATACCCATAACCTGCGAGGACTATCGTATTAGATAACTACACTCTACTCTCTTCTTTCTCCTCTAGGTATCTCCATACTCATAGTCATCGCATGACAGTCACGTGCGACTAGAGAGAGCGTTTTTGTAAACGGGTCCGCACGTTCCCGCTAGTGTTAATCATCATCAGGATTGGAACATTTCCAATACCTACGATCACATCTTTTCACAAAATTTCATGGATCAAATGAAATTTTCTGAGTATTGGCTAGAAGTGGTTGTGACCTCGGCATTTTTGGCTTGTACTATTGCGTCTCACGCAATAAACAACCATAAATCCGATAACTCGTGACTACTAGAGTTTGGTCATGTATCCTTGATCCATACCACTTCCTTTTGCGATTAATAACCGCAATATACTCGCCTCCGTAAATAGAATCATAAACTATTGGTCTTGTGGAACCTTTCCACATAACCGTGTTTTCATTTAAGCAAAACATGTACACACTTTGTGATCGAAAGTCGTGCTACATATTTGGACGTGCTTAATCTTTGGAAACTGTTGTTTGTTATAACTCTTTATAACCAACACGTCCTCCACACCATTATAGATAATTAATCCTGAATTCTTTCGCAAAGTATTCAAGGATAAACTTTACCTCTATCAATACAAATCCCGATGGGTTTAAATATACATAACCATTATGTATATATTTGTATAACCATTATACATTCGCAAGAGTTAGTCTCATGTAATCGAATTACATTCAAACTCATGTGATTCCCATGAATTTTATTGACGGTGAATTAGACGCTATATTTGTATGACAGATAGCCATATACATATCATGACAGATATAATAAATCCTAACATCAAATGTAAGGCATCATATTATTACTTTTCGCGCTGCTTGATGTCTCACATCGAGCCGTTGAAAATTTCTGCCATTCGACATTTCGATTTAACTCCTCCAAGGAGTTTACATGTTGAAAACCATTTTCAACAATATGTCGATATATGTGATATAACATAGAACGAGGAATTTCTTAGATCTATCCTATAGATCTTCACGCTTAATTCATAAACGGTCTCGTCTAAATCCTTTGTCGTTACAAGAAATATAACGCAGCTCCCACTAACCTTCATGTGTACACAAAGTTTCCATTCGTTTCGACAATTTTATAACAGTTTATAATTTTGTCAAAACGAATATTCCAATTCCGAGAAGCTTTCTCTAATCCATCATATGGATCGTTAAAGCGTGCATATCTTATCCCCGATTCTTATGAATCGACAAAACCGTAAGGTTGTGTCAAGTACACATCCTTTCATAAAATTTCTGTCAAGAAATTCGGTTTTGACATCCATTTTGCCACATCACATAGTCATAATACGCGACCATGGTAAGAAGAATTTTGAGAATGGGAAAGCATGGCAACAAGCGAAAACATTTCTTCATAGTCCGACTATGAATTGCATGAAACTCTTCGCAAAAAACCTCGCTTTACATATATGCGTATTCCTATCCATGTCGGTTCTTCATCTTGAAAAACCCACTCATATTTCACGGGTCTAACCCAGAAAGTAATGAAATCAAGTTCTAAACTTGATAATTCACATGGATCGAATCTCAGATTTCATGACACCATGTCATGTGGAATCAACTTTTCATAGCATCCTTGTAGGATATCGAATCATCATATGATTTCGATCTATCATCATTAGCCACGATAAATCCGTATTTACCGGCTTATGATATAGCCTACTTGATCTACGAAAAATTCCTTTGTGTGTTTGACTTGCGTTCATCGACTCTTGATGAAGCCATGTCAACTTTTATCGGTACAATGTTCATTTTCAAATCTCGAACTCTTTCGAGATTTATTCTACTCCCACTAACCCGCATAAAGATAAATGGCACCAAGTTCCAAACTTGTGCGCATCTAGTCCTCCTCCAAGAAGGTATCTCTTCGAGCCACGAAAATCTCATTTTCGTCGGGACGTTAGAACTAATACCCTTTAGTTTCCTTAAGGATAAACGAATAATTTTCAGATTTGGAATTGAGTTTAACCGAAACAAATTTCGAAATACACTGACATCCTCAAATCTGTACAAGTGACAACTTCGGAACCATTCCGATCCATATCTCATATGGCGTCTTTTGTACCGATTAGAAGGTTTATGGTCCATATCTTATATGCAACCATTCATTAGTGCCGCTGTCTCAAGGGCATATTCCCAAAATATTTTTGGGAGATCCTATTGACTTATCATTTATCGAACCATGTCCAACATGCGTTCATTTCCTCTTTTCGGACACATCTCAATGTTCCAAATGAAGACAATCGTGAAACGATTTCACAATCATAAATGATCATCAATATTCATAACTCAAATATCGCCTCTTCGATCCTATCGAAAGGTTTAGCTCAAATACTCGCCTTCTCGATCCTATCGAAAAGTTTTGATTTTCTTGCTTAGTTGATTTCGTATTTCGTTTTTGAAACTCTTTGAACCTTTCAAAAGTCTCCGTTTCGGCACGCATTAAATAGATATTTCCATATCTACTTTAACCGTCCATAAACATAACAAAATACTGATAGCCTCCTCTTGCCTCGGAACTTATCGGATCATCTACATGTGAATGTAAGTTCCAATAATTCGTTGGATCTTTCTCCAACCATTGGAGAATGATGCCCTTTGTCGTCTTTCCTAATAAGTAAGTATCGCATTAATCAATCGAATATAATTCGAAGATTCTAGCAATCCATCATATGGAATCTAGATATGCGAATCTCGTTTATATGGCCAAGACGGCAATGCCAAAAGAAGCAATCAACTTCTTGGTTTAATCCTCCTCGGATTTCACCATTCTTTGAGTCATTAGTTTGGACAACTATTTGTCCGAACTCTCCATTTTGGAAAACATTTTCCCAAAATACCCTTAGACATACATTTCTTTCGATCCCGCTTTTGAATTACAAGGACATCCACGCATCTATATGCATTGGATTCCTTGGATACTCCGAGTATCTCCAATTCAAATTTAAATCGCATCTCATGCAATTTCGGGATCGACTTATCTATCGAATGCATATGATATTCGGTCACGACGATCAAATCTCGTACCATCAACACACGAGTGTTAATCCAAGACCCATAAGGCGTCTCAAAATTAACCTACTCTTTGAGCCGCATTGAATCATTCAACGCGCTCTAGCTCTTAAAACTATTTCATGAGCGCTGTGTTTTACTTTCATATACACCCGAATTCTCAAAACAATTTTGTGAATATGCGTCTATACATGCCACCACAAGGCACATAATATCGTTCGATTCCTTCTTAAAGTTTATCGAACCCGGCTTTCCCTAAAGCCAATGCCTCGAGCCCCGAATCTACCATTTCCGTGTCCAACACGTTCCTTTAAGTCTAAGAACTATTCTTTGACTATCAAGGTTAATAACGGTAATTCCGGCCCAAAAGCCATCTTTCATATCGATCTCATCGATATATTTGGTGTTGCTTGAAAACATAATTCTAAACGGATGATGAAGATTAACTCCTAACCGTGCGTACTTAATCTATATGATTATATGATGAATATATGACAGTGTTATTTTATCGAATCGATAACCCTCATACCGATACGGGACTCCAAGTCCATAACACTCAAGACCCATATTTCCGTTCCTCCCACAAGTGACTTTAGCCTATCCGGTGGGATCCCGTTATTTAGGTAGGATTATATCCAATCGTATCCAATACGACTCTTGAACCTTTATAGGATTTCGGTGATGGATCGTATCCCATACAATCCCAGTTTCGTGTGTGCATCCTATCTATGCCCCGAACTCTAATCGGATTAGCTTGGACGGTTAAGTCACAACCATCTCCAACGTATCGTTCAAATAAGCTACTAGTGAGTCGACTTTAGCCTGTGCCTCACAAGTCCCGATTTAACGCTTGCCACCCTTTCGATGGTTACAATATCACGTGCCCGACTTTAGCCTGAACCCACGTGAAACGTAATCACCAAACTCGGTGGTTGTGGATATGGAAGGCATTTCCATGCCTTAAATATTATGAGGGATCATGCCATTGCATGTTTCTAAATCCGTGACATAAACATATTATATCACTATCACAAGATTTTCAATATGCATATGATTTTTTTAGGGAGACTAATTATTCTAAATAATTAATTAT
Organism: Luzula sylvatica; assembly: GCA_946800325.1. Lineage (NCBI taxonomy): Eukaryota > Viridiplantae > Streptophyta > Magnoliopsida > Poales > Juncaceae > Luzula > Luzula sylvatica. The sequence goes on along the minus strand of OX326961.1, from coordinate 60,254,654 downwards.
CTAATATGCTAGTATGATAGAATTAATTGATTAGAGATAAAGATAGGCCTAAAGGTATGTATATCTCATATACACCTTTTCAAACAGAAAACTGCATATACCCTTTCAGTAATCTGTCAGAACGAAAATGGTAAATTCCTCTGACAGAAAATCAACTAACAAAAAAGTTGTAGATAATCGTATTATCTTTCCAACCCAATTTGGCCCAGCCCAATTGGAGTTCGGACCCGAAAGTTACGGCCGTTTTACTAACTTTATGTCAAACTGTCGCACCCTTTCGGTATTTCATTAGAACGACACTGATACTTCGCTCAAATAAAATATATTACGACATGAAAGTTCTAGATAATCTCATTATCTAACTAACTCAATTTGAACCATTCAAATCGGAGTTTCCGACTGAAAGGTATACCAGTTTTAGTAAAATACGGACAAATGAAAAGGTAAGTATATCCAATAGACACCTTTTCAACCAGAAAACTACAGACACCTTTTCAGTATTCTGTTAAAACGAAAATATAAAATTGTTCCACCCGACTTTGAACCTGAACGAAAGTTCTAGCTAATCTTATTATCTAACTAACCCAATTGGATTGGACTCAATTGGAGTTTCGATGCGACATATACGGACGTTTTAGTCTCTGTATGTCAAACAGTCGCACCCTTTCAGCATTCCATAAAAACGACACTGATAATTCGTTCAAATGAAAAAACTTTCTGTATCAAAGTCATAGATAATCCCATTATCTAACTAAGTCAATTTGATCCAATCAATTTTGAGTTTCTCACTGAAAATTATCTTAGTTTTACTCACTGTTTCGTATTCTAATTTTCTGCAGATTTTGCCGTTTCTTCCGTTTTCGCTCGTTTCCAAAACGATCAATCATGAAACCTTTTCACGATCATTCCTAGATACTCTCAATCAACCTTTGATCGATCTCTAGTGAATTCTACTTGTGATTTTTAACGAAATTGGAATCTCTATATCTATCATCATGCAAACGGGTACGAACTTTGATAACCCGTGCGTATATCGAATATACGACTATGATTCGACCCTCGAATCGATGACGATCGCTCTGATACCACTGTTGGGAAATATCCTCGACCCCGGGCCTGCGCAGCGGAATGAAGGCCCGGTCCGATTCCCCGATTCCCGAGATCACGCCATGACTTCGAGGGAACGATGCGAATAGAAGGATAGATCTATACCAGTGCCAAATTGATGGCACACGAAGGGTTGATCGCCGCCTTCTATTTCCTGTCACGTTGGTGACAATCCGCGCGTCTCACACCACGCGTCCTTCACCAATCGTTTGCTACGCCGGTTCACTCGACTTCGTCCTCGTGCGTCGAAGCGTTTCCACCTTCTTTCTTACTCGAGTTGATCACAATCGAAGAGTCACAAACGTCACTCCTCTACTTGTATCCACGGTGATTCGTAAGACGTCGGTCGCGGATGCACCTGCCTAGACGATGCACCGGCAAACTTGCTCTATCTAATCGATTCTCTATTCCTCGAGAAACTCTTTTTCTCGATTTCTCTCTCTTCGCACCTTTTAACTCACGAAAGATCAAATCTGAATGAAATTGCTATATAGTTGCTTCAACAGATTAGAGTGTCTAGATGAGAGAGAAAATATCCTATTTATTATCTAATAGGATTAGGATTAGCCAAAAGGCATGTATATCCAATATACACCCTTTCACACAGAAAACTGCATGAACCTGGTCAGTATTCTGTCCAGACGAAATTGATAAATTTCTCTGACAGAAAATCACCTAACATGAAAGTTGTAGATCATCTAATTATCTACAAAACCCAATTTGGCCCAGCCCAATTGGATTTCGTATGCAAAAGTTATGACTGTTTTACTAACTGTATCTCATACTATTGCACCATTTCGGTATTTCACATAAACGACACTGATACTTCGTTCATATGAAATATATTTCTATATGAAGGTTATAGATAATCTAATTATCTATCTAACCCAATTTGAACCATTCAAATCGGATTTTCTTACTGAAAGTTATGGCTCCAAATGTACGCTTACATCCGTTCATCCACGTGTACACTTTTACGGTTGATCCGAAACTGTATTTCTTTCAGTTTTCAGATAACTAATGACTAAATTGGATTGCATAGAAACTTCACGGCACCTTCACTATGCTGTCTAAACCCTTACCGGTACAATTTGGAGAATAATCAAGCGGAAACGATGATTTGCAACCATTGTCGCTGCTGCAACGAGGTGGCTCGAGAAAATAGTTCTCATAATTCTATTTACTATACTAGTATTCAGCAAATTTAATACAGAATATTCCTTGGTCGAGAAATCCCACGAAAAGATCCTCCACAAAGACAACATAATCGAAACCATAAAACGGACAATCGAAATCGTGCCAAACCCAATTCGAAATAAAATCAACACATCGTATATAAATATTTGAGATAAACACCTTTTAACTAATTTTACCATAAAACTTGTCGTGATTCAGATCGAACCAAACTCCACAGTCGAAACTCCAAGGGTCCAGATCGTCCCGATCCCAACTGAAAATTCAACTGAAATATCTGATACGGTATTCTCGTCGGCACAACTTTTGACCAAATCAACCGTACATGAGGGAGTTCAAACCCTAGAAGAGACAACCCAGATCGTCGCTAACCCAACCGAAAATGCATCGCAAGCCAAAATTGGCCGTCGCGAGCCAAAATTAGCCGTCGCATTTCAAAATCCTTAAAAATAGCCGTCGGAGACTAAAGAGAAGAACGCCGTCGCAAGCCAGCCGCACCCCGTTCATCTCTTGCCAGAACCACGATACTCCATCGCCAGCACTGCCGTCGCAACCCAACCGAAACCCTAAACGTCTATAGCCGGCGCCGTCGTACTCGAGGAAAGGAAACTAGTCTTCGCTTGCTCGGCGACTGGGAGAGAAGGAGAAATCGCCGGAGAGATCGCTTCGAGAGGGAAACAGAAGTAGCGTGTCGATCGAGAGAGAGAGAGAGAGAGAGAGAGAGAGAGAGAGAGAGAGAGAGAGAGAGAGAGAGAGAGAGAGAGAGCAGTGAGAAAGGGATAGGGTATCCGTATGGGGCAAGAATAATTATGAAAAGAACCATCAGTTATTTTCATTTCAACAAAAGTTTACAAAATTACGAAGAGGTCCCTCCGACTCTACATATATTTATCTTAGATCCTTGGATTCGTTTTGTGGATTCCTTTTGTGGATTCTAGTTAGCATTTCTCTCTCTCTCTCTCTCTCTCTCTCTCTCTCTCTCTCTCCCTCTCTCTCTCTCTCCCTCTCTCTCTCTCTCTCTCTCTCTCTCTCTCTCTCTCTCTCTATATATATATATATATAGTTCGACTATACACAACAACGTAAAATAAATCGACACACGCCGCCACTTGATTGGTGGTGATGGTCTTGTTCTTACAGAGATTCGCACTGGTTTTCAAATAAAAAAATATTTTGTAGGCCGAAAAATAACTGAAGGAAAGATAAGGGAAACTGACACTAGTCATCACAAAGCACGCGAAACACCGAAATACTTTCTCTTTTGACGCTAGGAACGAAAAAATAACTTGATGAAGCATCATGCATCGGTCCGTAGAAAACTTACTAATCCCACGAAAAGTCATTAGACATCTTAATAAGAAGCCCAAACAAATCGACTTACAACTTGAAATCCATTACTAAGAACATCCTCTCCTCGATGATCATTGAACTCATTTTTCACTCTAATAATTCACCAATGCAATAAAATAACTCAAATAAATCTCTCTCTCTCTCTCTCTCTCTCTCTCTCTCTCTCTCTCTCTCTCTCTCTCTCTCTCTCTCTCTCTCTCTCTCTCTCTCTCTCTCCACTCTAATATAGTTCACTCTAATAACTCACCCAACATCAATACAATAATTGAATCGACTAGTACATTCCATGAATACACGTTTCAAATACATGCTGTCAATAAAAATACGACACGTGACTACTTGGTAATACAGACTCATGGATATGCGGAGTGGATGTCAATGAAACTGAATCAATTAAAAAATTCGACTGTAATAGAGGGTTATAAATGTAAATAAGCAAGGTTAGATAACGGAGTTAGGTAGAGTAGTTACAGGTCTCTTACTATAAATAGAGACCCATACCTTTGTAATCATATCATCAATCAATATACAATCTTTATTCTATTTAGATAATTGTCTCATTTGCAATTGTCTAAACATCAATCTTTCGATTCTATTATGGTATCAGCGAAAAATTCAATCTGAATTTTCATAATTTCTCGAAAGATTTTCAAGAATTCACGATTTGCCTCAGATAATCTTGCGAGGATCAAAGGATCATCGAGGTTCTCCAAGAAGAGCTTCAAGAACCATCTCAAGCCCTGAATTTCCCCAGATGAGAGTTCCATCAAGCCGAGCCCTACTCATCGCAGTTTTCTCGTGCTCAAATCGAACTCTGACAGGCCTTCTGGAGCAAGATCATGTTGCTGCCTCTCTTCTCGCAACCTCTACCACCTCCAAGCTTCGTCACTGGCATTACCTCCACCCTCAGTAAGCAACCTTTCTTGCTGAACAATTTAAATTCCGTCACCTCTTCTTCCATTACTGCAATCTTGCACCAGTATCAGGTTTTGTGACTCAATTGAGTTCGAAATCTATTGAAATTTAATCAATTTGGCATCGTAGTTGGTCATGGGTGATAAAATCGTGACTTTCACGAACCAAATCAGTGCCATGTTTAATGGCACAAACTATAGGGTATGGAGCCCCCAAATCAGAACCCTAATTTGGGGGTTATGGACTTACAAATCACCTTGAAGGCGTTGATCAACCCTCCAAAACAATCTCAGAGTCAAGGCAAACCCTGCCTACCTCAAATGGCTTCGGCAAGATTTGTTCTTGCTTGGGTGGCTCCACTCGACCATGACTGAAGCATGCATCAACCAAATCCTCAATTGTGAGTCGACAACCACTGCATGGGAAACACTTCGAACCCTCTACAATACAACGACTTCCGCTCAGGTAATAAATACCTTTTCCAAATTAGTAACAACTCAAAAAGGATCGAAGTCGTGCAGTGAGTTTTTCAGAGAAATCAAGGCATACGGGGATTAATTGACCCAACTAGGGTTTGGCTTACCGGAGTTTGTGGCTCCGGTAGCACTACTTCGAGGACATGGACCCGAATACAACGGGTTTGTCTCTGCTATGTCAACGAGACCGCAACTACCGAGCATAACCGAGCTCCACGGGCAACTTCTCAACCACGAACAACATCTTCTCAAACAAACAGCAGTGGAATCGAGCTCGAGCTCACTTGCTCTCATGGCGACGAAGAAGCGAGAAGAAGATAATGGCCTCAGGATGTCCTCTCTCTCCATTTCGCTAGGGGTAGAAACATATCTAGTTGGGATGGATGCTCTCTTGATGGCGCTGCGCCATTTATCTCAGCCCACACCATCTGATAAAACCCCGCCCAATAACACTATTTCTGCTGGGCCAAATGCATTGCAGGCTTTTGCAGCCAATATGAACTCCAATTCTGCACAAGAAAGTGTGTATAAACCCATTTGTGAGGCTTTTGCAGACCACTTGTTCAAAAATAACAACTATAAAAATAACAAAAACAAAAATTCTAAAAATAATCGTGGCGACAAACCAAATACGAGCAACTCCAAAACGTGTCAATTTTGTGGTAAGCCTAATCATGAAGCAAACGAGTGTTATAAACTTCGAAAACTTCTCAAGGGAGGTCAAGCCAATCTCGTTGAAAACACTACTCCCCCATCCTCGGATGGATGGTACCTCGACTCGGGAGCCTCGAATCATCTCACTTCCAACCTCAACTCACTTTCTTCCTACGTGCCGTTCTTAGGTAAAGATCGAATTCGAGTAGGTAATGGTCAAGGTCTCGAAATTAAACACATTGGTGAAACTCTTCTTCCCTCTCAAAATTCTACAGTCAAATTATTGAATGTCTTGCATGTTCCTCAAATAAGCAAGAAATTAATTAGTATCTCTCAATTTTCGAAAGATAATAATATTTCTCTTGAGTTTAATCCAATTTTTTTTTGTCTTGGAAAGGACTGCCACACCAATAGATTGCTTCTTCGAGTGTTTCCGCAATCATTTGGCATCAACGTTTGTCTCATATTAATTTTGATGTTGTTAAAAATCTTGTTCAAAATGAACTCTTGAGTTGTAGTTCAAAGATAGTTGAATTTTGTAAATCTTGTAAAATGGAAAAATCTTGCAAACTTCCTTTTCGTTTAAGTCCAAGTCGTTCTTCCAAACCACTTGAGTTAGTTCATTCCGATGTGTGGGGTCCAACTCAAGTTGTGTCTAATTCGGGTGCAAAGTATTTTGTGCACTTTACTGACGATTTTTCCAGGTATACGTGGATCTACTTCGTTCAAACCAAATATCAAGTGGCGAATGTGTTCTCCGTTTTCAAGCAACAAGTCGAGAATCTCCTCTCCACCAAAATCAAGATTCTTCAAACCGATGGAGGCTCAGAGTACATTCCTCTACATTGACTATTTCCCGAGATCACGTTTCAACGCTCTTGTCCACATACGCCCGATCAAAATGGACTCGCCGAACGCAAACATCGCCATATCATTGAGCTTTCTCTCTCTTCCATGGCGCAAGCATCTATACCCTGGTTTATTGGGATATCTTCTATAGCATTGTCTATCTCATCAACCGAGTAACCAACAAGAACTCCAAGATCTCTCCATATCAATTTTTTTTCACAAAACCCCGATTATAACAATCTTCGAGTTCTTGGGTGCTTGTGTTTCCCATACACGAGGCTATACAATTCACACAAACTTGAGGTTCGGTCCATTCCTTGCGTATTTCTTGGCTACACACCTAATCACAAGGGCTACAAGTGTCTTCATATACCAACCAACAAGGTATACACGATTCGCCATGTGGTCTTTAACGAGACTCACTTTCCTTTTGAGTCCTTTTCGACAAAGACAACCGAGCACTCCTCACCCGTCTCCACCGAGCTTCAAATACTTCAACAACCAGTGTCGCCCCAATAGCACATTAGCATTGAAACCTCCTCACACGCCACCCAACATGAGGTTAGTTCTTATTTACATCCTATGATCACTCGAACGCGAGACAACACACGTCGGCCACGTGTGTTTTCCGACCATGAGGTTTACACATCCACCAAGCATCCGTTTTCTAAAACTCTTTGCTCAAGTGAACGTGACCTGACATGCTTTTATCGAAATAAATGCTCTTCTCCAAAATAAAAAATGGTCTCTTGTTCCGTCTTCGAATGAACAAAATGTGGTGGGATGTAAATGAGTGTTCAAAATAAAGCGCTATGCCGATGGATCCATCCAACGCTACAAAGCGCGCCTTGTCGCTATGGGATATCACCAAGAAGAAGGGATTGACTATACCGAGACATTTAGTCCCGTAGTAAAACCCAATACTATAAGGGCAATTTTCTCTCTCGCACTCTCAAAAGGGTGGTCCATTCGGCAACTTGACGTCAATAATGCATTTCTAAATAGGGATCTTGAAGAAACGGTTCACATGCAACAACCCTCCGGGTTTATTAGATCCCTCCAAACCCGATCATGTGTCTTCTCTCTAAAGCACTTTATGGTTTGAAGCAAGCGCCTCGTGCTTGGTTCAACAAGCTTCGACGAACACTTCTTGCTCTCGGTTTTGAAGGATCCAAAACAGACACATCTCTTTTCACTCGTTATTCTGAAAAAAAACTAATCTTGATTCTTGTTTATGTTGATGATATTCTCATAACAGAAAATCAACCAAGTGTTGTTGCAAGAATCATTCAAGATCTCCATAAAAAATTCTTTCTCAAGGATCTTGGTCCTCTTGGCTACTTTCTTGAAATCGAAGCGAAATCCGTCAACGATGCAATTCATCTTTCGCAATCGCAATACATTCTTGGTCTTCTTGAAAAATCAAGAATGCAAGAAGCTAAGCCGTCCTCTTCTCACATCATTGCCGGTGAGCAACTCTCAAAGTACAAAGGGGGGCCAATGGGTGATCCAAGTCTTTATCGAAGCATTGTTGGGGCTCTCCAATATGCTACGATAACTCGACCCGAAATCTCTTTCGCGGTCAACAAAGTTTCGCAATTCATGCATGCCCCTACCGAGGACCATTGGGTCTCGGTCAAACGAATCCTTCGCTACCTCAAGGACACTCTCACACATGGACTACCTTTTCGTCCATCTCAAGACCTCACATTACAAGCTTATACAGATGCGGATTGGGCGGGGTGTCCCGATGATCGAAAATCAACGACCGATTATTGTATTTTTTTTGGGACCAAACCTTGTATCATGGTCCTCAAAGAAACAACCCACCGTGTCTCGATTTAGTACCGAAACCGAATACCGTAGCCTAGCGATGGTAACTTCGGAATTAATATGGCTCCAATACCTTCTACACGAACTCCATATACCTTAATCCTCCATGCCTTCTCTTTGGTGTGACAACATTGGCACAACTTACCTCACGCACAACCCGGTCTTTCATGCGCGCACTAAGCATATCGAAATTGACTTTCACTTTGTTCGAGATTTAGTTGCAAACAAACGACTATTTCTTAACTATCTTTATACGAGTCATCAAATTGCGGATGTGCTCACGAAAGGACTATCCTCTCCTCGGTTCAAACTTCTTCGAGACAAGTTAACGGTATATCCTATATCCGTTACACTTGTGTGTGTGTGTGTGTGGTGTGGGGGGGGGGGGGGGTAATAGAGGGTTATAAATGTAAATAGGCAAGATTAGGTAACGGGGTTGGGTAGACTAGTTACGAGTCTCTTATTATAAATAGAGACTCATACCTTTGTAATCATATCATCGATGAATATACAATCTTTATTCTATTTAAATAATTGTCTCATTTGCAATTGTTTAAACATCAATCTTTCGATTCTATTAAACTGTCACGTATGACTTTGTTACTTATGACATGCAAATGAGAATGCATATACACGAATTGCACAATATTCTCTACAATAAGTAGAATAATTTAACTTCTAATTTTTCCGTGTTCTATTATTCCATGTTTTACCACCGAATCTACGCTGTGAGTTCAGACAAGGAAAGTTGGAATAACATGTCAAAAAGAGAGAACAAAATCATGGAAATTAAGAAATAAAAAAAAAACTATAACAAAGAAATTATTAGATTTGGTTTGGAGGTTTCAAAAGTGACTTATCTACTTGGGATTTTTGAGTGGTACTAAGGGGCCGTTTGATGTAAAAGACTTTGAAGGATATTGAAGGATTCTTGTATTTTCTAGAGAAAGTGAAATGAGGGTAAATATTTGAAGGACATAATTGTCTTGCATGTGTTGTTTGATGTGCTAGATTTAGATAATGGAAAGTGAAATCTATTGTTTGATGTAAAGGATAATTGAAAAGTAGTTATCAAGGATTTGAGATATATGAGATATGTTTTATTTAAAAAGTAGTTAGTTTGTATATATTTATTAATCAAACATTAATTTATTAACGCAAATTATTCAAAATAAATTAAACATAGTTATAAATTAATGCATATTTGAATTAATTAGTTTATTGTATAAATTATTGTCACATTTAAGTAATAATAATAATAATTTATTATTATTACTATTACTATTATTATCAAATTAATAATTTTTATCACAATAATAATAATTACTAATTATAATTATTACATTTAATAATAATAATATTATATTATATTATATTATTATCGCAATAATAATAATTACTAATTATAATTATTACTTTAATAATAACAATAATAATAATAATAATAGAAATATTAATATTAATATTATATTATATTATTATCACAGTTATAATAATTACTAATTATAATTATTATATGTAATAATAATAAAAAATATATTATATTATATTATTATCACAATATTAATAATTACTAATTATAATTATTACATATAATAATAATAATAATAATTATTATTATAATAATAATAATAATAATAATAATAATAATAATAATTATTATTATTATTATTATTATTATTATTATTATAATTATTTTTGTAGATTTTTTAATCTAATTAAATAATATTAATTATTAATTCAAAATATTATATATAACATTTGATTTAGTATTTGTACATATTAATTTATTTATATATTTTTTTTAATACTAAGTAATTACATTAATTGACTAATCCATATTACTTTTCCAGGAAAAGAGGGATACTTTGGTGTTGTCCCGAAAATTTGATGGAAAAATGCATGATGGACAAGTACACGAGAAATCAAAGTCTTGCTTTGTCCTACAAATCAAACACCAAAACATACTACTTGTCCAGAAACCGGCTTCTTTTCTTGCAAAATCCCTCTAAGTCCTTTGAATCAAACAGCCCCTAAGTTCTCACGTGCCAACCAAACAAGCTCTTGCCAGTGGGCACAAAATAATTATAATTGCTATGTGGGATGTAAATTATGTTTGGTTACCTACATTCCTTCTTATCCTGAGGACCACTTTAACATGCACGATCATACCTGCTAGAGTTTTTTTTATTTCTATAATAAGTGGAGAGGGAAATGTTAATAATACTTAAACTCACCATGTCTCACGCCGTACGATTTTTTATGTCTGAATCTCAACCAACTAAATTATGAACTTATTAAAACAAAAATCTTGAAATAAACCAAATAAAAAAAAATCTTTCTCAACTTAACATTATTTAATAAATACATATTAAACTTATCATAAGTATTCATTAATTTACAAATAAGTGTTAGGTAAATTCAAAATTTAGGTCGCACTCGCATTGTAGTCTTGAAATCTTTATTAAAATTCGTCACTAAATACAATATTTAAAACGTATATGTATCATTCATCAAATACGGATGAAATAGTGAATTCTCTGAATATCAAAGAAAATCAATTGAACGTGTCACGTCAAATACTGTTATTTTCGTGTCGGAATTATTTACAAGCAGTAGGCAAGTGACAAATGGATGGTTTACATTACAAACTTGTGCTCAGATGTGACTGCTTCAATTTTCAAATACTTTTGATTCATCAATCGCTTTTATATACTTACCCTCAAGCTAGTAGTGTTTCATTTTCACCCAATTTCAAGTGATAATTTCGATTCATTAATGGCTACTTTACATGTAAAGCCAAGTAGGATTTGTTGGCATCCTAATCTTGATCATTATCGTATCCTAATAAACTCATTACCTATCGTTGAAATAAAGTATACAAAAGTAGGTAATGAACTCATTACTTTTTCGTAAATGAGGAAAGAACATGCAGTTCATGCTAAGCCATGTACAATCTTGAATAAGACGATAATACTGTGTGAGAAGCCCACGAGGGCCACGACCACGAAACTCTCGTGACCCGTAGAACATTAATGTATCAAAAAGTATTAACATGAAATTGCACCATGGTAAATTAGGGTTTCTGACATGTGATGTGTACAGGGAAACCTTATCCTGTTTTTGCATTAATATTTAGGTGGTGTATACTGTATACTGTATAGTGTATAGTGTATAGTGTATAGTTAGTATGGTACATGCCCCACATGCCATGCATATGCTTAATGAGACCAACGAAGAGAAGATAATAAGCTAGTTAGGAGGAGACTTGGCACCTTTAGCGAAGTATAAATGTAACATTTATAAATGGGTTTATATATGTTACCCCGTTAAGCCATAACTCACTCGAACTCTTGATGAGGTGGCAAAATGTGTTTAGTTGAAATTAATTAGTATTCTTAACTGAAAAAATTAACGAGTTAATTAATTGTTTCATTTAATTAACATTTCAATTAATATGTATTAATATTAAGATATTAAAATAAATTAACATGTCACTTAATTCTTAGTTATAATGTTACTCAATTTATTTTTCATCTCATCAAGGAGGTGGGGATGAGTTTGGGAGGCCAAGTATATTTTCCCATTATAAATTTAATTCGATCTCTCTCTTGGTCGTGGTTGCACGTGTGCACAGAAAAATCTCGAAGGGGAATGATAATTTTATATTAGATTCGTTAATTAGTTTATATATATATTAGATTCTAGCTTATCCTAATTAAAGAGCTTAAACACCAAAAGATATTGTTCGATGCTTGTTAAGATGGGGCGTGAGATTAGGGTTATTGACCATGCAAATCCCAATGCTAAATGCATATCATTGATGAATTTGGAAAGGCATTTATCAAAGCCATGTGGCTTGAGACTGTTTCTTTTTGACAAAGTTATTATTATAACCAAAATTCTATATTTTGGGTCTTCCGAGTACATTACAAATTTGTAAAATACTGCAAACAAAAGTAAGAATTAGTATTAGTAAGCTTGTTAAAATATCTCGTGGATGTGGTGGTGTATTTTCAATTCCCTTTATTTGGAGAGCAGTCGAAAAAGTATCTCGTTTCATCAATTCTTTGATAGGCCGTTTCCCATATTAAAATGGGCCTGAATACTTGACGATATTAAAGCATAATTTTTTTATTTTTATTAGGCCAATACAAAATGAACAGGCGAAAACGAGAAAAGATCTTGCTTGTCATTCTGATCCAAAATAAAGTTCTTTCGACTTGTCATCCTCTCGGGGCCTATTCGGCAATGGATATCAAATTTCAAAAGAATATTTGATATTTGATTTCATTGCTTAATTTTTGAATTACATTGAAATATGAGTAATGATACTAATCATAATTTTTTCCCCACTTTTTTCCACGAATGGTGACGTGACACTTTGTGATTGGCTGCATTAAAGTTGGGTAAAAAATGCAACCAATCAGAAGGTGCCACGTCACCATTCGTGGAAAAAAGTGAGGACAAAATTATGGTTAGTATCATTACTCTTGAAATATACATATAAAATTCAAAAGTGGTTATACCCACTAATTACATGATAATTATAATTAACTTCAATCACTCATTAGCATACTTAAACTTTACCCATAGTACTGAAATTTAAAAAATATCAATTTATCCATAATTTTACCAAGTTACCTGAGCATGTACCTGTCAGGTACCCTAAACCGTACACAATTTCTAAATTTTTGAAATGCGAAGCTTTGAACCATCTCGGAATTTCGATAATTTTATTAAATCGTATATTTTTACGGGTGACACATATACATCCGGGTACAGAATTCACTCGTGAGTTCGATATGGGAATACAAATTATTCGTGATGATTTCAGATTTAGGTACGAGTATGGAGGAGATTTACCCATACCAGACACGCCTATTGATATCCCTTGTAAGGTTCGGTACATGCACATCAATATCCACATTTATCTTAATCGGATAATATTTATACTCAATTCGTTTGCCAAATGGATATTTTTACCGGTTCTATCTAGTACTCACGAGTTATCTCCCTCTATATTTACTTATAGTTGCTAATACAAAACAATTAAAAATATTAACAAAATATCGAAAAAATTTAACACAAATAATTTATAAAATTAAAATAACATAATAAAACACAATAATATTACTAAATAACTCGCACAAAATACATAATATTTTTTTAAGCACAAAAAAAAATTATGACGTCACTCCATTGTGCAAAATTACACTTTTTTTCTGGTAATATTGAAGAGAATATTGGTGAAAGTAACTAAAATAATCGGTGAGGAATAATATTTTCTTTAATTACAATATTATTTATATTCTAATGTATTATTTATACTAGGAGATTACCCGCGTTTCGCGGCGGTTTTGTTTCATTTGTTTTGCCATAGACATAATATAGAGTTATGATTTTTCAGGATCAAACATAAGATTTTGTGAAAATAAAATCATATTGATTAAGGAAGTTTGATGATGATAACTTATTATATTATTTTTTAATCCGACACAATGCGAAATATTTATTTAGTACTTTAATGCAACACATAAAAAAAATGTTACTATAATATAATTAAATAACATGCGTGGACATCAATAAAAAACAAAACCATATCTAAAAATAAGAATAATAATATTTTAAAAGTTCAAAAAAAATATTTGTGTCTGATAAATTTTATGTTTCATGTTGATTATTGAAAAATATTATATAAGTTAAAGAAATTATCTGTGTTTAGTAAATAAATATCTTTCATTTTTTTTAAAGATTAACATGAAATTATTTTAAGTAAAAATACAAATATAACATACTTAGTAGTATGTGCAACTTTTTTCAATTATAATTTTAAAAATAATAATAATTAGGCTTACAAGTCATTAATGTAATTACACTTACTTTTATATATTTTTTTACATAATTGTTTTCATAATTTTAAGTTAGAGAAAAATATTGAATATAAGATAATATGGAACTCAAAATAAAGGTAAAATTCAAGTGAATATATTTCTTAATTTTTTAAATTATATTATGAAAAATACTAACAATATTTGATGTATGTTTTATGATATTACATATTAATTTATTAATGTTAGATATTTAAACTCTTCACATTCTATTTGTATTCACAATTGATCATGTACCATACTGTGGAAAAATTAAATACAACTTTTCCAACATGAACATAACGAATAATATTTTGACACATCATCAATGTAAGGTGATGTGACCTTCTAAAATTGCTTAAAATTATGTGTAAAATAAGGGACACATACATGTCTACAAATAAAACATAATCACACAAAATCAAAAATTAATCCATGGTGCATATGTTGCCACGTATCATAATTTAATGGTTGAAATAATTGTGATGGTGTGGCATGAGGAGATTGCACAAAGATAGGTCCAAAATAAGGAGGTTGGTAAATTATTAATTTCTGATTTTTATAGGTGTATATAACTGTAGTCTAATTAAGAAAATTGGAAGGGCAATTTCTGCATATTGCGTCTAAGTGGTATAATATAATAATAATAATAATAATCATCATCATGACCATCATCATTAACATATCATGATCATCGACATTATTATTCATCATCAAAATCATCATCATTACCTTGTATGTTTCCGAAAAGTTTACAAAGACATATATACAACCTTAGCAAACATAAAAAATACAACATATGAAACGGCTCAGATAATGAAGTTTTGAAAATAACAAACATAGCAAAGATTCGCAGGGACGGGGCCAGGATGAATTTATAGGGAGGCCGAATTTTAAAATAAAATAAAAAAATTGTTGTATTAGATTAGAGGTTCGAATTTGAGACCTCTCAACTCATAAACATTGATTTTACCACTAAACTACTCAATTATTCATGAAATATAAGAAAATTTATTATAATAAAATTATTTTTTTTACAAGAAGAATCATATTCTTCAATAACAAATACCTAACGTGAATCAAATTTATTTAATCTTATGTATATTTTTAGACAAATTGCCCCTTTCTCATGCTGCCACGTGAGCAGCTTCTCTCACAAAACAATTTGGTGATTTTTTGTGGTTTGCTTGCTGTGTTTTGTGTGTTGTTTTTAATACTAGCCAATACATAAACAAGGTACACCTGCACCATGCACCAACAAGCAAATAAATGAACTCAGTGACTTGGACCACGGTACATCCACTCTACCCAATTAATCTTATATAAAAATTTGAGATTTTTTGTTGCTTTGGCCGTGTATTTTCTATGTTGTTTTCCTCCTTTTTCGATTTTGGCCCGCGCAATTGCGCGGGAATAAAGCTAGTGACATATAAAACCGCTCAAACTACTTGTGCCATCTACGTCAAACTCATGAAACAACGATGCAAATTCAAGGGCCTTAACTAAATTGACAAAATAAATCAACAAACATAACTTCACCGATGACATGGACCACTCATGTTCGGACTTTTCTGCTAAATTTGTGTTCTGTTCATAAACAATAATAAACCAATTCCATGAAAAAACTTGATCATTACGTTGATGTCTTTTTCGTGTTAAAAAATAATTTTATAATATTATTGTTGGCATGTCCTTATAAGAGATTCATTACTTTAATGATTCAATTTTGACTGTGTCGGAGAAAATATTAAAACTCAAAAAATATTTTAATTATTAGGATCAATAAACCTTGTAACATATGTCATCCATACTCATTACTGAGGATATTAGGCCATTAAACATCCATAATCATTTCATATAAAACTGTTACTTGACACAAATTAATTGGTCTATATTCATTATAGAAATATAAATAGAATAGTAACCGTAGAATTTCATGATTTGGTGCTATAATATATTTTGGACATAATCACAAAGAAATGAATGGAAACCAATTAATACATACGTTGTAAGTTGTAGGATGAGTGTGTGTATATATAGATGAATCAATGGTAAACATCTTTACTTGGCCAACAACGTTTATTTTTCAAAATATAAAAATGAAAATTAAATCTGAACCGTATATATGTGCTCTATATCATTTAGATATATTGTAAAATAAATTTTGTATCATTCGAATTTTTCTTTCTAACAAAACAAATAACAAATTTTCACAACCGTCCATTTCGGTAAAAATTTAGATTTCCAAGAAAAAAAACTCGAAACATAGTACAATTTTATCCTGACCCTATCTATATAACTTAAATCAAATCCAATGCAAAAAATCGAATTTTAAAATTTATTTCATGATGAATCATGTCGTAAATGTTATTGATCATTAATATCTTTACGTATCATGATAAATATGATAATTTTTTTATTTTTCATAAAATTGAATCTATACCATTCTCAAGTGATATTGATTACATCGATACGGTTCAAATTTAATTTTCATTCATAAATTATGAGAAATAAACGTTGCTGGACGCGTTGGCCAAACAATAATGTTGACAATTGAGCCTAGCCCTATATATATATATATATATATATATATATATATATATACTAACTAGAATCCACAAAAAAAAATCCGAAAAAAAATCCAGGGATCTAAGATAAATATATGTAGAGTCGGAGGGACCTCTTCATAATTTTATAAACTTCTGTTAAAATGAAAATAACTGAGGGTTCTTTTCATAAATATTCTCGCCCCATAACTGAGGGACCTCCAGGGATACCCCGTCCCTTTCTCACTGCTCTCTCGATCTCGATCTCGATCTCGATCGACTCTCTCTCTCTCTCTCGACACACTACAACTCTTTCCCTCTCGACGCGATCTCTCCGGCGATCTCTCCTTCTCTCTCAGTCGCCGAGCAAGCGAAGACTAGTTTCCTTTCCTCGAGTCGCCGGCGCCGGCTATAGACGTTTAGGGTTTCGGTTGGCTTGCGACGGTAGTGCTGGCGATGGAGTACCGTGGTCTGAGGCCATTCCTTTGTTCGGTTGTTCCCTTTTCTTTTCTTCTTTCTGCTCCAATTTCGAAATCTCACTATGTGCCTCTCTTGCGATGGCGTGGCGAAGGCGCTCCCACAGGAGATGTCGCCCTTGTCTCTAGACTCTACATACCCACGCTTATCGGTCGCTCTTTTCTCTTATCTTCTCCTCCCGCTGTTCATCTGGTCATGCTCTCTCTCTCTCTCTCTCTCTCTCTCTCTCTCTCTCTCTCTCATTATCTGCAGGGTGTAAACCTAATCCAATTTCATTGTTACTTTGAGGCTTAACACTTAATTTAGAATAATTGCTCTAAATTATGGCCATTGATTTGTAATTGGATTAAAATCGAGGGTTAATTAGGTCTCAATAACCTACAAAGAAAGATCAAATTTCATGAACCCTCAATGTTTCTTTTTCTTCATTGCTTCGGTGCACAGAACATGTTCGACGAAATGCTCGTCATACCTCTACATCATGGTACTCAATTAAATTTATAGAACATGAATATCATCATTCCTTCAAACAGTTTTTGTAAATTTCATTGCAAAACTTCACTGATTTGTAATTGATTTTGTGTTCTTTTCATTCAGAAATAGATGATGGCAATGAAAATTCGAAGAGGTAAAGTCATATAATTTTCCTCAAGAGGCCAAGCTAGCTCCAATTACAAATTAAGTGCCGATTTGAGTTCGAGTTGCATAAATTGGTCAAGCATGCTTACAATCCCAGTAGTCCGAATAGGATATATTGACTTGGATAATAATTTTGTCGAGGCATGCATGCATACAAGCCATGCAAGAGCAAGGCGACTTTTTTGGAGTGCGTTGCAATATTCTCAATGTTTTAAGGATTACTTCTCAGTGTTTTCAGGATTACTTTGCAAATTTATGATCATATGAGCATTGAGAAAAAATAAAATTGTATATACGAGTGAATGAAGGGTGTACTAATGTTTAGGATTGTAATTGTAATATGAATTGTTTCCGATGGTATTTAAGATTCTTTTATGAAAAATAACCAATGGATGATGTTATGTTTTGTGGTGAAATTGAAATGAAATGTTAATTTTAATGTGGGCACGGTTGAATTTAGCAAAATAGAATCAATTACCTTGCATGAAATTTGATCGTATTTTGCAAAATACGATCAAATTTTGTTATATACGATTGAATATAACAAAATATATTATTGAATTTAGCAAAATATATTATTGAATTTAGCAAAATATACGATTGAATATAGCAAAATATTGTTAATTATTCGATGAACATGATCATTAATTTCATATAATTCAGCAAAGTATATTATTGAATTTAGCAAAATATATGATTGAATATAGCAAATGTTGGGAATTCACCCGACCCCGGACCCGCGCAGCGGATATGAAGGCCCGGTCCGGTTCCCAAAATCCAAGATCACGCCATGACTTCGAGGGTACGATGCAATAGAAGGATAGACGATTACCGGCGTGAAATTGATCACGCACGACGGGTTGATCGCTCGCATCCTTTCCTTTTCCGGTGTCACGTTGGTGACTAGCCCGTGCGTCCCATACCAAACGTCTCCCACCGTCTTGACACGCCTCCGGTTGTCTTTCGTGCGTCCCACGTCCACACGCTTCCACAGCCGACAGTTTTGCTCCTTCGGTTTGATCACAATCGAAGAGCCACAAGTGTCGGTCCTCTACTTGTATCCACCGTGAGTCGGAGTTCGTCGGTCGCGGGTGCAACTGCCTAGACGATGCACCGGCGAATTTGCTTGATCGATTGATTCTTTATACCGGAAAACTCCTTTTCTCGGTACTCTCTCTTTACACCCTTTCACTCACTAGAAAGATGTCTCTCTATAATTCTGGAATATTATGAATAATCCGAATGATTGGACTGAATCAATTGTTTTTGGAGAGAGAGAGAAACATCATATTTATATCACATAGGATGAGGATGGGCCAAAATGCATGTATATCCAATATACACCCTTTCACACAGAAAACTGCATGAACCTGTTTAGTATTCTGTTGAAACGAAAATATTAAATCGTTCCAACCGACTTTAAACCTTCACGAAAGTTTTAGATAATCTTATTATCTTTCTAACCCAATTTGGCCTGGCCCAATTGGAGTCTGGATGCGAAAGTTACGGACGTCTTACTAACTATATGTCAAACGGTCGCACCCTTTCGGTATTCCATTAAAACGACACTGATACTTCGTTCAAATGAAAAATATTTCTACATGAAGGTTGTGTAGATAATCTTATTATCTATCTAACCCAATTTGAACCATTCAAATTGGATTTTCCTACCGAAAGATATGACCACGAATGTACGATTACATTCGTTTATCCTTGTGTACACTTTTACGGTTGATCCGAAACTGTATTTCTTTCAGCAAAAATATGCGATTAAATATAGCAAAATATACGATTCAATTTAGCAAAATATAGTCAATTATCTGATGAATATGATCATTAATTTCAAATAATTTAATAAAATATATTATTGAATTTAGCAAAATATACGATTAAATTTAACAGAATATACGATTGAATTTACTAAAATATAGTTAATTATCCAATGAACACGATCATTAATTTTATATAATCAGCAAAATATATTATTGAATTTAGCAAAATATTTGATTAAATTTAACAGAATATACGATTGAATTTACTAAAATATAGTTAATTATCCGATGAATACGATCATTAATTTCATATAATTCAGCAAAGTATATTATTGAATTTGGCAAAATATATGATTGAATTTAGCAAAATATACGATTGAATTTAGCAAAATATAGTTAATTATCCGATGAACATGATCATTAATTTCATATAATTCATCAAAATATATTATTGAATTTAGCAAAATATACGATTAAATTTAACAGAATATACGATTGAATTTACTAAAATATAGTTAATTATCCGATGAACACGATTATTAATTTCATATAATTCAGCAAAATATATAATTGAATTTAGCAAAATATATGATTAAATTTAGCAAAATATACGATTGAATTTAGCAAAATATAGTTAATTATCCGATGAACATGATCATTAATTTCATATAATTCATCAAAATGTATTATTGAATTTAGCAAAATATATGATTAAATTTAATAGAATATAAGATTGAATTTACTAAAATATTGTTAATTATCCGATCAACACGATCATTAATTTCATATAATTCAGCAATATATATTATTGAATTTGGCAAAATATAGGATTGAATTTAGCAAAATATACGATTGAATTTAGCAAAATATAGTTAATTATCCGATGAACATGATCATTAATTTCATATAATTCATCAA
This sequence comes from Luzula sylvatica, assembly GCA_946800325.1. Classification (NCBI taxonomy): domain Eukaryota; kingdom Viridiplantae; phylum Streptophyta; class Magnoliopsida; order Poales; family Juncaceae; genus Luzula; species Luzula sylvatica. Next base: position 60,234,054 of record OX326961.1, on the reverse strand, counting down.
AATATATTATTGAATTTAGCAAAATATACGATTAAATTTAACAGAATATACGATTGAATTTACTAAAATATAGTTAATTATCCGATGAACACGATTATTAATATAATTCAGCAAAATATATTATTGAATTTAGCAAAATATATGATTGAATTTAGCAAAATATACGATTGAATTTAGCAAAATATAGTTAATTATCTGATGAATATGATCATTAATTTCATATAATTCGGCAATATATATTATTGAATTTAGCAAAATATACGATTAAATTTAACAGAATATACGATTGAATTTACTAAAATATAGTTAATTATCCGATGAACACGATAATTAATTTCATATAATTCAGCAAAATATATTATTGAATTGAGCAAAATATATGATTGAATTTAGTAAAATATACGATTGAATTTAGCAAAATATAGTTAATGGGAAATATGTCTCATTAAAAAAAGAACAAATCAGATATTACATAGATCTCTTTGTGTACTCTTCTTTGTACAGTTTTGTAAAAGAAATCTGTGTGTACCCTTCTTTGTACATTTTTGTAAAAGAAAAATTAAAGCTAAATAAATAAATAACAAAAAAACTAATCTAAAATCCCACCAATCTGCATAAATTAAATATAAACAATATTAGAAAAAATAACAATGCGTAATTATCCAAAAATCAATTCCAATAATGAAAATAAGATTTGTGCCCTATTCACCAAATATCAACCCTAACTAATCCCCTCCATTGCAAACATGCCCCTACACTCGCAGCCCCCCTAGACTCGCAATCACCAAATATCGACCAAGAATTCCTTTCACGTCACCACTCTTGTAAACAGGAGATTCTGTACAAATTAAAGTAATTGAGTACATAAGATTGAAAAATGCTAATTCAAATATGAATTTCAAAACCTGATTCATTTGTTAAATTTTGTCCACCTGACACGCAATGCCCAACGAGCGAGCCAAATGTGTATGATATACACGACTACTAATCTCCACCTCAGCCTGAAACTATATCTGACCCTGTCCTCTCCTGATTTTCAATTACGAAATTGCAACCTCTCTACCGTTGGGCAAAACCCCTCCTTATGCACATCCCAGAAGTCGCCTTGGCACAACACATTCGAATCCCAAACCTGTTTGTGGCGAGCACGAGTTCAATACACTAATTAAATTATAAATGTTATATTTTTTTAATTAAAAAATTAATATTTGAGCAATTTATCCTTCAAAATAAATAAACAAGGCAAATAAAAATAAATGAATTTTCATAATTATATAACATCATTCATAATTTACATAATAAACCAGATGCTAACTCGACTTATAGTTCAAGTTTCATACAATATATTTTTTTTGTCAAATAAGTCTAATTGGCAAAGTGGTGCACAAATTTTTTGAGCCCTCCTCATAAAAAAAATCGCTTGGTCGTCCATGTAAAAAGCGAAATATAGGTCCCGATGAACACTGTACATGGAGGACAATGTCAGTGATTCAAGTTTTTGTCAAATAAGTCTAATTGGCAAAGTAGTGCACAATTTTTTTTGAGCCCTCCTCATAAAAAAAAATCGTCTGGTCGTCCATGTAAAAAGCGAAATATAGGTCCCGATGAACACCATACATGGAGGACAATGTCAGCGATTCAAGTTAGCTTGTGGCGTATTATGTAAATTATGAATGATGTTATATAATTATGAAAATTCGTATATTTATGTTTGCCTAGTTTATTCTTTTTGAAAGCTAAATTAAAAAATACAACACTTTGGATTTAATTTAGTTTAAAGAAGAGAGTATACAAGGGTAAAATGGTCATTAACGAAAAATATTAATTTGCTAAATTAAAAAATATAATATTTAGGATTTAATTTATGATTTAATTAGTTGAAAGAAGAGAGTATACAAGGGGAAAATGGTCATTAACGAAAAATAGTATCTCAAAGTTAATATATAATAGACAAATTTAACGGTAGAGGGTTATATAAAAAGAAAAGTTTGAGATATGGGTTTTTTTGGAGTTTCCAAGAAGTTGGGGTTTTTTTTATAAAATATCAAGAAAATATGGGCAGTTTTTTAAAAATTTCCCAAAAAAAAGAGCCAAAAAAAAGAAAGCTACGATGGCTCTCTATGGTATTCCGTTTCCATTGCAAATAGTATCTCAAATATTAATTTGCTAAATTAAAAAATATAACACTTAGGATTTAATTTATGATTTAATTAGTTTAAAGAAGAGAGTATACAAGGGTAAAATGGTCATTAACGAAAAATAGTATCTCAAAGTTAATATATAATGGACAAATTTAACGGTAGAAGGTTCTATAAAAAGAAATGTTTGAGATAGGGTTTTTTTTGGAGTTTCCAAAAAATTGTGGTTTTTTTTTTTAAAAATCAAGAAAATATGAAAAGTTTTTAAAAAATAGAGCATATATGGTGCCCCTCCATTTCCCTCACATCATGCCATGATATTGTTGGGAATTCGCCCGACCCCGGCCCCGCGCAGCGGATATGAAGGCCCAGTCCGGTTCCCTAAATCCAAGATCACGCCATTGTTGGTCAATTCTAACCTAGAGGGGGGTGAATAGGTAACCTAGTGGGCAATTTTTGACTAGGTATACAAATTCTACTTGCGGAAGCTAATTAATGAAATTTAAATAGAGTAGAAAATACCGAACACTTGAACACACAATGTTTATTACGGAGTTCGGTAGGTGGTTGCTCTGTAGCTTTAACTCACCCTTTACTTGCTTAATCGACCGATTCGATTAGTGGCAAGTACGTACGTCTCCGGGAATGCCTTGTGCCTTTTTGGCATTCGATTGAATTCCAACTCACTCGATTACAAGGTGTCGCCTAGATCGATTTACACGCTTTCTATCGATCTATAGCTTAGGCTCTTTACAATTTGTTGCACTAGCCTATTACAATTTTTCACTAATCGAGCTACAACGTGATCGGTCACGTGAGTGGGATCCGATTAGTGGAGGATTTCGAAAGTAGATCAACGATCTAAAGAGGGTTTATCAAGCTATCAATGGATATGGATAATCAAAGCTTAGGGTTTCTCTCTTTTGGTTTTGAAAGTTTGAAAGTGAAGAAGTGAGAGAGAGAAACCCTAGAAGGATTCTATTTATACTCTCTATAGAAATCCTTCAGAAAACTGCCAGTGCGTTCGAACGCACAATGTTCGTTCCGAACGCACTTGCAGTTTGTACTAGGCGTTTCAAAATAACGTGCAAGTATATTTGTGGGTCCGTTCGAACGAATAAAGTCCGTTCATAACGGACTCAATTATACATTGCATTTTGTGTTCACAGAAGGGATTGTCCGTTCAACGCACTTAACTGGTTGGTGAACGGATTCTAAATGTCCGTTCGAACGGACATGTTTGTTCGTTCGAACGCACACAATCCTGTGACATTTTTGGTTCTTATCAAGATATAATATTTTGATGTGTGGCAAGTTCGTTCTGAACGGACTTTAAGTTCATTCAGAACGCACTTCATGCTTGATTGAACTTTTTGTTATTTTGAACATGATTTTACTTGAGATCTACTAGGTTTCTACCTATGGTTTATTTGTGGCGCATCCCACTCACGGAGGCTTTCAACATCTTGATTCTTGATGTATTCCAATGACCTTCCTTGTGTTCTTCTTGTCTTGTTCATCTTGAGACTTCACAAGCCCTCCTTCATCTTCGTATCGTACCTATGTTATCCTGCACTTTTCTGGATGTATACGTTAGTAATGACAGTGTTTTGAAATGATCAAACTATCAGGAAATTTGATCCAACAAACTCTCCCTTTTGATTAATTTCAAAACACTGTCGGTTTGGAGAGTTTCAACATTTCATTGAGAACTTTCCGTACGATCGTTTCTCCCCCATTTTGAAAGAGATCAAAAGGGCCAATGAGACTTCATCGACGGAAGGCTCCCCCTAAATGCGAGCTCCCCCTCAAAGAATGAATTGATGAATGTATGAGCTCGTAAATATGATGGTATTCTATTGGTTTGAAGAGAGGTTCAATGAATGAGGCATGTGCGTTCGAACGTTCTCTTTGTTCGTTCGAACGCACTTGGACCTGTTAGAAATTAGAAAAGGCGCCATAATTTGAACGCATTGTTGACAATCCTTTATTTCATTTTTCCGTTCCGAACGCACTCTTTGTTCGTTCGAACGTACTTGAACCTGTTAGAAAAATGAGGGGTGCGCCATAATTTGAATGCAAGGTGACTACCCTACACTTCATTTGTCCGTTCCGAACGCACAGGTTGTTCGTTCGCACGGACTGGGTACTGAGATGTGATCACCGAACTGAAATAGGGATTTATTTACCAAGACATGGACCCTAGTTTAAACCTCGATTTACACTTATGATTATACACTTATGATGTAGCTACATGAGACTCGATCAATTATGCTAGAAATTAATTCTTGAGAGATAACATAACTAGCTTTAGTCGTAGATCGGAGAATGGAGCAAATGGCAACGGTTTTGTGAAAATATCGGCGATTTGATCGTGTGTACTTTCGGCGCGTAGATTAGATGCCTCGAAAAGAGAACGAATCTCGTCAAGAGTGAAGGATGGTTGTGTTCCTGAGCCAGAACTTTCACCCGGTTCTCCGAGGGCTTGGCGTTTCCTTGGTCGTGATTGGTCCGGTGGGTTATTCGTGTCTTGGGCCGGTGGATCGAATCGAACCCACTCGGCCGGGATTTCCGGAAAGTAGTAAGGCCCGGCTCGTCTCCTATTGATGATGTAATGATCCAACCGATCGCCGGACATTGGACTCTTTCGAGTGAGTCCAAGACTCTCAAGTCGGTCCGGATGCGCGAGGTTTTCGGTGGGAGTGACTCCTAGTGGCCATTCCGAGTCGGGTATGGTGATGCCCAATTTCACGCATGCCAATGAAATGATGTGGCCATACGGGAGAGAAGAGGTGTTTACTCGTGTGGCGTACTCCATGTGTCGAATGATGAGGTTTGGGATATGGATGGTGGGCGAATCTTGATACCAAAGGTTGTATATCAAGACCTTGTTTCGTCCGTCGATATTTGTTTTGAGTTTGATGACGGGAGCGAGAATGTTGTTTCCGATTTGCCATGTGAATCGGAGATTCGGTTCATATTTGGTAGAGTACTCGTACTCGCGATCGTTCATAGTGATCTTTTCGAGTTCGTCCGAGTCGTTGCCGTGGTACGAGTCATCGCGACTAATGTAGAACCTTTCACCTACATTGGACAAACCCAACCATTGACGCAAATTTTCTTCGGAAATGACAATTTCCTTAACAAAGAGGTAACTCCGTATGAGATTATTGTCGTCGTCATGAGTCGCATGTGCGTAGAATAGACGAACTACTTCTTTGTAGTACGGGTATTGAAGGTCACACAATCCTTGAATGCTCCAATTGGTGATTCGAGGTCGCACGGTATTGCGTAGCGAAATGGCTTCGGCCGGGAAGTCAACGTAGAAGCACGCGCCTACCGCGCGATTTGCGAAGTCGTTTTGATATCTTCGAGCTTTAGTGATTGATTCAAATAGATAGTGATTCTCCGTGTTGTGAAACTCGAACCGACGAGCACCGGTGGGCATCGGACACTTGCTTCTACTCTTTGCTCCGGTCATGGACCCGAGAACCAAGCTTACGAAAGAGAGTTCTTTTATCGAATTCTAGAGCTCATTTTTCCTCTACAGTAGATCGTGAATCGTTGTATAAGATGAGCTATTTGACTTTTCTCTTCGTTCTTGTGTGCCTGCATGGACATACAACACCTTTCTAGGCCTTTTGTAAGTGTTTAGAAAAAAATAGGGAATTCATATTGGAAGTTAATCTATTATGAATTCTTGTACTCGTATTCCCCCTCAATGTTTGGCTTATGGTAGAGAGGCGAGGGAGTGAGTTTTCCACACATGATTTATGTCCTTGATGGTCCAACACCCTTTGAGGTGGAGGGACCCATGGTGTGTCTATCTTTACGCATCCATACAAATTTTGTAGTGAATTTTGGGTGGCGAAGATCACAACTCGTGGATATGTGTCCTAACTTGCAACAATAATTGCAAAAAGCAATTGTCGGTTTGTTGATGGTTTCGGAACTCTTGACAAAATAATTTGAGAGTTGGTTTGTTAGGGGTTTCTTTTGAGGTATCGGTTTGGTTGAGTTGACACAATTGTTTTTCGGTTGAAAAGGTTTGCGCATATAGTTGTAAGGTCTAGGAGCCGTCGGTTGATATGGACGGTTGGCGGGGTAATTCACCTCATAAAAATACCCATTTGATCCTTGTTGAAACAAACATTCGGGTCGTCCCAAATCGGTACGTCTATGGGATGATGGTTGCGTAACATGGTTATCCCTATGATAGAACCGATTATGTGTAGGGTGTTCCTTTCTAACATTTGTATCTTTGTTTTGATCACGGTATATGAATGCATTTCCGCGATTATTTCGTTGATTGTTCTCCCGTTTACCTTTTTGATCATTTGATTTTGAGAGGCCGGGTTTACTTTCCTTTTTGAACCCGAGACCCGACTTATCGTTTGGCTTTTGTCCCACTAACGCCCCATTCAATATTTGATCCAATGATGGGGTGCTCGATGCACTCGATATGCAAGCCTTCTTCAAGGATTCATTTTCTATTTTGGAGTTTTGGAGTTCTAATCTTAGGTGTGACATCTCAAGGTTGAGGGTTTTGCATTCGCACTTTGAGAAGCCTTGGAATTCCTTTAATTGTGCTTGGTATGCTTTAGAGCTAGAATTGTGCTCTTGACTTTTCTCTCATTTGAACATGGTTCATCAACGTCTCTTAAGAGGTCGTCGAATGATTCAAGTTCGAGTTTCGTGTTGAATTTTGGTGAGGAACAAGAACTCGAGGTTGGACTAATTGAATGGAGTATAGGGTTGAGAATTACCTCATTACCTCGGTTATGTGGTAAACTAGATGAGTATGAGTGAGAGGTGATGCTCGGAGAGTGCGGTGCACATGGTTTCGGCATTGAAGCTCGTTGGAGGAGCATAGCTTGAATTGCTCTTTCTACCACATCATCCATCGAACAAGGCCTTGATCGTTATACAAGTTGTCACTTTACTCAAAGAGACGGTTAGTATTTTGCTCTGATACCAATTGTTGGTTAATTCTAACCTAGATGGGGGTGAATAGGTAACCTAGTGGGCAATTTTTGACTAGGTATACAAATTCTACTTGCGGAAGCTAATTAATGAAATTTAAATAGAGTAGAAAATACCGAACACTTGAACACACAATGTTTATTACGGAGTTCGGTAGGTGGTTGCTCTGTAGCTTTAACTCACCCTTTACTTGCTTAATCGACCGATTCGATTAGTGGCAAGTACCTACGTCTCCGGGAATGCCTTGTGCCTTTTTGGCGTTCGATTGAATTCCAACTCACTCGATTACAAGGTGTCGCCTAGATCGATTTACACGCTTTCTATCGATCTATAGCTTAGGCTCTTTACAATTTGTTGCACTAGCCTATTACAATTTTTCACTAATCGAGCTACAACATGATCGGTCACGTGAGTGGGATCCGATTAGTGGAGGATTTCGAAAGTAGATCAACGATCTAAAGAGGGTTTCTCAAGCTATCAATGGATATGGATAATCAAAGCTTAGGGTTTCTCTCTTTTGGTTTTGAAAGTTTGAAAGTGAAGAAGTGAGAGAGAGAAACCCTAGAAGGATTCTATTTATACTCTCTATAGAAATCCTTCAGAAAACTGCCAGTGCGTTCGAACGCACAATGTTCGTTCCGAACGCACTTGCAGTTTGTACTAGGCGTTTCAAAATAACGTGCAAGTATATTTGTGGGTCCGTTCGAACGAATAAAGTCCGTTCATAACGGACTCAATTATAAATTGCATTTTGTGTTCACAGAAGGGATTGTCCGTTCAACGCACTTAACTGGTTGGTGAACGGATTCTAAATGTCCGTTCGAACGGACATGTTTGTTCGTTCGAACGCACACAATCCTGTGACATTTTTGGTTCTTATCAAGATATAATATTTTGATGTGTGGCAAGTTCGTTCTGAACGGACTTTAAGTTCGTTCAGAACGCACTTCATGCTTGATTGAACTTTTTGTTATTTTGAACATGATTTTACTTGAGATCTACTAGGTTTCTACCTATGGTTTATTTGTGGCGCATCCCACTCACGGAGGCTTTCAACATCTTGATTCTTGATGTATTCCAATGACCTTCCTTGTGTTCTTCTTGTCTTGTTCATCTTGAGACTTCACAAGCCCTCCTTCATCTTCGTATCGTACCTATGTTATCCTGCACTTTTCTGGATGTATACGTTAGTAATGATAGTGTTTTGAAATGATCAAACTATCAGGAAATTTGAACCAACAGCCATGACTTCGAGGGTACGATGCAAAGTAGGATAGACGATTACCAGCGTGAAATTGATCACGCACGACGGGTTGATCACTCGCATCCTTCTCTTCCTTCGGTGTCAGGTTGGTGACTAGTCCGTACGTCCCATACATCACGTCTCCCACCGTCTTGACATGTCTCGGGTTGTCTTCGTGCGTTCCATCCCCGCATGCTTCCACAGCTGAAAACTCATTTTTTAAGCGTCGTTTATTTCTTAATTTGAGTAATTCAACAATATTTAATTTCTTCCTAAACTTAGCAAAATGGCAAGTTAGGGTATCGATCCACAGGGAGATTACGGTAATTCTAGAGTTTAATGTTCTAATTCAACTTTCACAGTCCCAAAAATTATCCTAAATTTCACACAACAAATTCAACACTGAGAGAGACTATGTTCCAATTTTCAGCACTTTTTATCCAGCCAATTAATTATAAAAATTCCTCAAACAAAGGGTGTTCAGAAACTCGATCACAGAAATAGTTCAACTTCAATAATTTTTACAGCTCAAATTAAAACTCCAAATTATTTGAAACTTTTATCACAGATCAATAATCAAACAAACAAGACATAATAATTTTTATAGATTTTTATATGCAATAATAAATTAACTAAAAATGCAAGACTAATTACTGGACAGAAAACACAGAGAGGAAATGATTAGATCTAAACAAATAGGAAAATTGATGAAATGACATGAACTAAATTACTAATTAAACTAGACATCATAAGGATTCAGAAAACTATTTTTATGAGTTTTTATCAGATCTAAAACTATTTTATTTCTATTTTCGAATTAACACAGAACAGAAAATCAGAGATTAAATGCTTCAACTTTGAAAATGCAGAACAATTAGGAAAATGCATGAAATTAGGTGAAACAAATTTGTACATAAACTAGAGAGATCCAAGATTAATAAACATATTTTTATGAGATGCAAACAGATCTAGAAATTCTTATAAACTAATATTAAAAACAGTTCAGAATAAAGGCAGAAATGATGAACTAAATCTTGATTCAAGCAAACAATTCACACAATTCAAAAAATAACAAGTAAAAGAAGGGGGGAATGAGATCAAATTCTTTCAACAAACAACTTAAACAACTGAATTGAATCTAAGAACAACTTAAACAAAGTTCTAAAATATCAAAAATATCCAACTTGGAGAGAAGGTACCAAATCTGAGAATGGAGGTTGGAGAAGGAGGTGGAGATGATCTGGCTAGCTCCTATGGTCTGTTGTCACCCCAATGAAGATGCCAGGAGGGATAGAAGGAGCTCGAAAGTCTCTAATGGCGGAGATTGATTCTGTCACGAAGCCAAACTGAGAAAGCTCGAAGCTTGGGCTTGAATCAATCTAATTGATGCTTGAGACACCTTCTGGGAGTGGGTATGGTGGTGTAGAGAGGTTCAATTGAGACTAGAATGGGGAGAGGGAGGAGATTGGGTCAGCACTTGGGTGATGATGATCTGACCTGAGCAAAACTCGAAAGTCTTGCTCAAACCAACAATGGAGAGAGGTGAGGGAGTATCAGGGAGGGTGATAGAGAAGAGAGAGGGCCAAAAGGCCGCTCGAAAAGGGTTATTTGAGAGTTGAGGTATCGGGCTCGTTTTATAGCCATAGATTGAATGGATGATCCATTTCTGATCGCAACTGAGAGGAGAGAGAGGTGGTAGGGGGTCCCAGGGTGGTTACGACGTGGCTGGTGGAGAGAGAAGTGAGCCACGTCGCCTGTACGACGAGCTCGGATGCTCAACACCCATGGAGCTGTTATTTTGGAAGAGATGAGTTGCTCTCCATTGGATTTCAGAGGAATAATTGCAGGGAGAGATTTACTTCACTATTTCTGTACACGATTGCAAAATGGAGAAGGCAGAGATCATGAAACTGGAGAAGAGAGTACGGAGCTTGGAGCCAAACAAAGTTGTTTGAACTGCCTGGTGGGTTTCATTGTATTCATTCTTGTGTAGTCGATCGTGCAGTAGCTGATGTTGAGAGAGAGGGTAAAGTTTCAGCGTGGGCTGTAGATTGGGCCTGTCACAGAGAATCAATCATGGATAAAGGGTTTGGGCTGTGAACTGAGTTGTAACGAGTCAATCCTGACCCTATGTGGTCTTACGTGTGGTGAACTGTATTAAGGGTTGGCAGGATTTGCTGAGCTGGTTTCTGTGTAGCCAATTGTGTAACGGGTCACTTGAATAGGATTTCTGACCCGTTTCACCAGAGATTTTGCGACTTTCTCGTCCTTCCACCAAATGGCATGATCTTTATATCCAAAACGCTCGGCTCGAAGAGAGGAATTCAGCCATGAGGTTTATTTGTGGAAATTTGGCCATTTTTACCTGAAATAAACATAAATTCATCATTAAAGTATTTTCCTCAAGAATTAATGAATATAAAGATTATAGCGTGTTTTTATGTTTATTTAATGTCATTTTGCATGATTTTAAACCCTAAAAATGTGCTTAATTATGCTCGTTACAACAGCCCGTTACTCGATTCGCTCGTTTCCGTCTCCGGCAGATTTTGTTCCTACGAATCGATCACAACCGAAAGAGCCCCAGATGTTGCTCCTCTACGTGTATCCACCTTGACTCGTAAGACGTCGGTCGCGGGTGCAACTGCCTAGACGAAGAACCGGCGAACTTGCTCGATCGATTGATTCTCTTCTCCGAAAAAACTGTTTTTCTCGGTTCTATCTCTTTACACCCTTTCGCTCAATAGAAAGACGTCTCTCAATATTTCTGGAATATTTTGAATATTCTGAATGAATTCACATCTGGATTGACCAGAGAGAGAGAGAGAAACATCCTATTTATATCACATAGGATGATGATTGGTCAAAAGACATGTATATCCAATATACACTCTTTCACACAGAAAGTTGCATGAATCTGTCCAGTATTCTGTCCATACGAAATTGGTAAATTTCTCTGACTGACAATCAACCAACACGAAAGTTGTAGATAATCTTATTATCTACACGACCCAATTTGGCCTGGACCAATTGGAGTTCGTATGCAAAAGTTATGACTGGTTTACTAACTGTATGTCATACTGTTGCACCCTTTCGGTATTTCATAGAAACGACCCTGAGACTTCGTTCATATGAAATATATTTCTACATGAAGGTTGTAGATAATCTTATTATCTATCTAACCCAATTTGAACCATTCAAATTGGATTTTCCTACTGAAATATATGACCACGAATGTACGCTTACATTCGTTTATCCTTGTGTACACTTTTACGGTTGATCCTGAAACTGTATTTCCTTCAGTCTCCCACTCAATTTCAGATCTACCTAAAAGGTACTCATGCATATCCAATATGCATGATTTTAGAGAATATAGCTCGCATATCAAATACCAAGCTACGCACATCTTATGTGCCAACTTTATAATCAAGCCCGACTTAGTACGGCTCGTTGTGTGACCAGGTAGGTTCGGTTAACGATGGCAGTAGGCTATTTCCATAGCACTACAAGCCCATGAGCGGGATCTAGTCACTCCATCATGGCTACCCATGTTAACACGAAGAATGATTGTGATCATTGTGCCTATCTCGAATAGCGGTCATTAGTTCTCTTGTTAGCGATATCCGTTAATCAAAAGGCATGGTGATAGTCATCCTTATATTTTGATTAACTATACTTATTCCTCGAGTCCGAATTGAGTTAACAAATTTCAATCGATATTAATCGTTAATATCATTGACCGTGGCCACAATTTTCGTTAATCAATTCATCGAGTGGCCAAAGAGATATCTCTTCTTTTCGAAATAAACAATTCCTATCTTGGAGACTCACATTGAATTCCGTGTTTCGGACAATACCCAATGATGACCGTTTTAACTCCCTGTTACGGTGAGCGTAAGATCATATCAAAGCATTGTGTTACGCACGTAACGCAATCAATGGTCCCCTCAAGTATGAAGAACCTAATACCCTACTCGTCGCGAGTCCATCTATAATGACTAAACCATGTCATGGTCTCGCGGCTTCGGTCATATCCAATATATGTCACCTAGCATATATCTACGTTCCCGATTCGATAAACACCTTTGTCCTATAATTAGCAAAACATAATCATCTCCTCGGCTAACGTACTAGTGTACGCGTTCAGTCTATTCCCTTGTAATAGAAATGCTTCTCTCTTAAGCAAACTGACCCGCGACTAGGGATGTTTAGAAATGAAACTTTAAGTGTGACGGTTTCGCTGCACATGGTCCTCAACCATGTTGACGTCCACACAAGTTCAAATCAAGGTTCGTGTAATCATATTACACAACCCCGCACACAGTTTTCATATAAGGTGAATGCATGAAAATTTAAGTAAACAAAATTTTTAAAAGGGATGCATTCATACGGATTAAGTATTTGGGTGATACAACGTTTACCTATGGATATCTCCATACCCACAACCTGCGAGGACTATCGTATTAGATAACTACACTCTACTCTCTTCTTCCTCCTCTAGGTATCTCCATACCCATAGTCATCGCATGACAGTCACGCGCGACTAGAGAGAGCGGTTTTGTAAACGGGTCCGCACGTTGCCGTTAGTGTTAATCAACATCAGGTTGGGAACATTTCCAATACCTACGATCACATCATTTCATAAAATTTCATGGATCAATGAAATTTTCTGAGTATTGGCTAGAAGTGGTTGTGACCTCGGCATTTTTGGCTTGAACTATTGCGTGTCACGCAATATACAACCATAAATCCGATAACTCGTGACTACTCGAGTTTGGTCATGTTGGGGAATATCCTCGACCCCGGGCCTGCGCAGCGGATATGTAGGCCCGGTTCGATTCCCCGATTCCCGAGATCACGCCACGACTTCGAGGGTACGATGTGAATAGAAGGACAGATTCATACCAGTGCCAAATTGATGGCACACGAAGGGTTGATCGCCGCCTTTTATTTCCTTCGGTGTCAAGTTGGTGACTAGCCCGTACGTCCCATACCGCACGTCTCCCACCGTTTCGACACGCCTCGGGTTGTCTTCGTGCGTTCCATGCCCGCATGATTCCACAGCCCGTTACTCGATTACTTCTCCGGTTTGATCACAACGAAGAGCCACATGTGTCGCTCCTCTACCCGTATCCACCGTGAGTCGTAGCACCTCGGTCGCGGATGCACCTGCCTAGATGATGCACCGGCGAACTTGCATGATTGCGTTTCGATTCTCTAGACGGAGAAAATTCTTTTCCCCTTCTCTCTCAATCTCTTCGCACTCTTTCATCAAGTGATTAGAGTCTCTTAATTTCTGGATTAATTCTAAATTAACTCCATTAATTTTCTGGTTGAACTAATCAAATTATTCAACTGGTTGGACTGATGAGAGAGAGAGAAACATCATATATATACTCCATAGGATAAGGATGGGCCAAAATGTATGTATATCTTCTATACACATTTTCAAACAGAAAACTGCATACACCCTTTCAGTAATCTGTCAGAACGAAAATATTAAATCGTTCCAACCGACTTTGAACATTTACGAAATTTGTAGATAATCTAATTATCTTTCCAACCCAATTTGGCCCAGCCCAATTGGAGTTCGGACCCGAAAGTTACGGCCGTTTTACTGACTGTATGTCAAACTGTCGCAACCTTTCGGTATTTCATTAGAACGATACTGATACTTCGCTCAAATGAAATATATTACAACATGAAAGTTCTAGATAATCTCATTATCTAACTAACCCAATTTGAACCATTCAAATCGGAGTTTCCTACGGAAAGTTATACCAGTTTTACTAATCTGTTTCGTATGCCCACGAACGCGTACGTTCGTTTGTCCTACGTACCATTTTAGCGATGATCCAAAACTGTATTTCCTTCAGTCTCCCACTCAGTTTCAGATTTACCTAAAAGGTACTCATGTATATCACATATACACTATATCAGAGAATCTGGCCCGCGTATCAAATACGCTAAACCCATGCACATCCAATGTGCAAAAACTTGCAATCAAGCCCGACATAGTACGACTCGTTGTGTGACCGTGTAGGTTCGTTTAACGATGGCAGTAGGCCGTTTCCAGGGCACTACAAGCCCATGAGCGGGATCTAGTCACTCCATCATGGCTACCCATGTTAAAACGAAAAATGATTGTGATCATTGTGCCTATCTCGAATAGCGGTCACTAGTTCTCTTGTTTGCTATATCCGTTAATCAAAAGGCATGGTAATAGTCATCCTTATAATTTGATTAACTATACTTATTCCCCGATTCCGAGTTGATTTAACAAATTTCAATCGATATTAACCATTAATATCATTGACTCTGGCCAGAGATTTCGTTAATCGACTCATCGAGCGGCGCCTAAGAGATATCTCTTCCTTTCGGAATAAACAATTCCTATCTTGGAGACTCACATTGAATTCCGTGTTTCGGACAATACCCAATGATGACCCTTTTAACTCCCTGTTACGGTGAGCGTAAGATCATATCAAAGCATTGTGTTACGCACGTAACGCAATCAGTGATCCCCTCAAGTATGAAGAATCTAAAACCCCATCCGTCACAAGTCCATCTATAATAACTAAACCATGTCATGGACTCGCGGCTTTGGTCATATCCAATATATGTAACCTAACATATATCTACATTCCCGATTCGACAAGCACCTTGTCCCATGATTAGCAAAACATAATCATCTCCTCGGCAAACGTACTAGTGTATGCGTTCAGTCTATCCAATAATAGAAATGCTTCTCTCTTAAGCAAGCTGATCCGCGACTAGGGATGTTTAGAAATGACACTTTAAGTGTGACGGTTTCGCTGCACATGGTCCTCAACCATGTCGACGTCCACACAAGTTCAAATCAAGGTTCATGTAACAATCATATTACACAACCCGCACACTGTTTTCATATAGGGTGAATGCATATTTAATTTAAGTAAACAAAAAATTTAAAAGGAATGCATTTATATGGACTAAGTATTTGGGTGATACAACGTTTACCTATGGGTATCTCCATACCCATAACCTGCGAGGACTATCGTATTAGATAACTACACTCTACTCTCTTCTTCCTCCTCTAGGTATCTCCATACCCATAGTCATCGCATGACAGTCACGCGCGACTAGAGAGAGCGGTCTTGTAAACGGGTCCGCACGTTCCCGCTAGTGTTAAGCATCATCAGGATTGGAACATTTCCAATACCTACGATCACATCTTTTCATAAAATTTCATGGATCAAATGAAATTTTCTGAGTATTGGCTAGAAGTAGTTGTGACCTCGGCATTTTTGGCTTGTACTATTGCGTCTCACGCAATAAACAACCATAAATCCGATAACTCGTGACTACTAGAGTTTGGTCATGTATCCTTGATCCATACCACTTCCTTTTGCGATTAATAACCGCAATATACTCGCCACCGTAAATAGAATCATAAACTATTGGTCTTGTGGAACCTTTCCACATAACCGTGTTTTCATTTAAGCAAAACATGTACACACTTTGTGATCGAAAGTCGTGCTACATATTTGGACGTGCTTCATCTTTGGAAACTGTTGTTTGTTATAACTCTTTATAACCAACACGTCATCCACACCATTATAGATAATAAATCCTGAATTCTTTCGCAAAGTATTCAAGGATAAACTTCACCTCTATCAATACAAATCCCGATGGGTTTTAAATATACATAACCATTATGTATATATTTGTATAACCATTATACAATCACAAGAGTTAGTCTCATGTAATCGAATTACATTCAAACTCATGTGATTCCCATGAATTTTATTGACGGTGAACTAGACGCTTTATTTGTATGACAGATAGCCATATACATATCATGACAGATATAATAGATCCTAACATCAAATGTAAGGCATCATATTATTACTTTTCGCGCTGCTTGATGTCTCACATCGAGCCGTTGAAAATTGCGGCCATTCGACATTTCGATTTATCTCCTCCAAGGAGTTTACATGTTGAAAACCATTTTCAACAATATGTCGATATATGTGCTATAACATAGAACGAGGAACTTCTTAGATCTATCATATAGATCTTCACGCTTAATTCATAAGCGGTCTCGTCTAAATCCTTTGTCGTTACAAGAAATATAACGCAGCTCCCACTAACCTTCATGTGTACATAAAGTTTCCATTCGTTTCGACAATTTTATAACAGTTTATAATTTTGTCAAAACGAATATTCCAATTCCGAGAAGCTTTCTCTAATCCATCATATGGATCGTTAAAGCGTGCATATGTTATCCCCGATTCTTATGAATTGACAAAACCGTAAGGTTGTGTCAAGTACACATCCTTTCATAAAATTTATGTCAAGAAATTCGGTTTTGACATCCATTTTGCCACATCACATAGTCGTAATATGCGACCATGGCAAGCAGAATTTCGAGAATGTGAAAGCATGGCAACATGCGAAAACGTTTCTTCATAGTCCGACTATGAATTGCATGAAACTCTTCGCAAAAAGCCTCGCTTTACATATATGCGTATTCCTATCCATGTCGGTTCGTCATCTTGAAAAACCCACTCACATTTCACGGGTCTAACCCAGAAAGTAATGAAATCAAGTTCTGAACTTGATAATGAACATGGATCGAATCTCAGATTTCATGACACCATGTCATGTGGAATCAACTTTTCATAGCATCCTTGTAGGATATCGAATCATCATATGATTTCGATCTATCATCATTAGCCTCGATAAATCCGTATTTACCGGCTTATGATATAGCCTACTTGATCTACGAAAAATTCCTTTGTGTGTTCGACTTGCGTTCATCAACTCTTGATGAAGCCATGTCAACTTTCATCGGTACAATGTTCATTTTCAAATCACGAACTCTTTCGAGATTTATTCTACTCCCACTAGCCCGCATAGAGATAAATGACACCAAGTTCCAAACTTGTGCGCATCTAGTCCTCCTCCAAGAAGGCATCTCTTCGAGCCACGAAAATCTAATTTTCGTCGGGACGTTAGAACTAATACCCTTTTGTTACCTTAAGGATACACGAACAATTTCCAGATTTGGGATTGAGTTTAACCGAAACAAATTTCGAAATATACTCACATCCTCAAATCTGTACAAGTGACAACTTCGGAACCATTCCGATCCATATCTCATATGGCGTCTTTTGTACCGATTAGAAGGTTTATGGTCCATATCTTAATGCAACCATTCATTAGTGCCGCTGTCTCAAGGGCTTATCCCCAAAATATTTTTGGGAGATCCTATTGACTTATCATTTATCGAACCATGTCCAACATGCGTTCATTTCCTCTTTTCGGACACATTTCAATGTTCCGAATAAGGCAATCGTGAAACGATTCCACAATCATAAATGATCATCAATATTCATAACTCAAATATCGCCTCTTCGATCCTATCGAAAGGTTTAGCTCAAATACTCGCCTTCTCGATCCTATCGAAAAGCTTTGATTTTCTTGCTTAGTTGATTTTGTATTTCGTTTTTGAAACTCTTTGAACCTTTCAAAAGTCTCCGTTTCGGCACGCATTAAATAGATATTTCCATATCTAATTTAACCGTCCATAAACAGAACAAAATACTGATAGCCTCCTCTTGCCTCGGAACTTATCGGATCATCTCCGTGTGAATGTAAGTTCCAATAATTCGTTGGATCTTTTGTCCAACCATTGGAGAATGATGCCATTTGTCGTCTTGCCTAATAAATAAGTATCGCATTAATCAATCGAATCTAATTCAAATGATTCTAGCAATCCATCATATGGAATCTAGATATGCGAATCTCGTTTATATGGCCAAGACGGCAATGCCAAAAGAAGCAATCAACTACTAGGTTTAATCCTCCTCGGATTTCACCATTTTTGAGTCATTAGTTTGGACAACTCCTTGTCCGAACTTTCTGTTTGGAAAACATTTTCCCAAAATACCCTTAGACATATATTTCTTTCGATCCCGCTTTTGAATTACAAGGACATCCACGCATCTATATGCATTGGATTCCTCGGATACTCTGAGCATCTCCAATTCAAATTTAAATCGCATCATATGCAATTTCGGGATCGACTTATCTATCGAATGCATATGATATTCGGTTATGAAGATAAAATCTCGTACCATCAACACACGAGTGTTAATCAAAGACCCATAAGGCGTCTCAAAATTAACCTACTCTTTGAGCCGCATCGAACTATTCAACGCGCTCTAGCTCTTGAAACTATTTCATGAGCGTTGTGTTTTACTTTCATATACACCCGAATTCTCAAAACAATTTTGAGAAATTTGCGTCTATACATGCCACCACAAGGCACGTAATATCGTTCGATTCCTTCTTAAAGTTTATCGAACCCGGCTTTCTCTAAAGCCACAGCATTGAGCCCCGAATCTACCATTTCCGTGTCCAACACGTTCCTTTAAGTCTAAGAACTATTCTTTGACTATCAAGGTTAATAACGGTAATTCCGGCCCAAAAGTCATCTATCATATCGATCTCATCGATATATTTGGTGTTGCTTGAAAACATAATTCTAAACGGATGATGAAGATTAACTCTTAACCGTGCGTACTTAATCTATATGCTTATATGATGAATATATGAATGTGTTATTTTTATCGAATCGATAACCCTCATACCGATACGGGACTCCAAGTCCATAACACTCAAGACCCATATTTTACGATCCTCCCACAAGTTGCTTTGGCAGACGAATGGGATCTCGCTATTTAGGTAGGATTATATCCAATCGCATCCAATGCGACTCTCGAACCTTTATAGGATTTCGGTGATGGATCGTATCCTATACAATCCCAGTTCCGTGTGTGCATCCTATCTATGCCCCGAACTTCCAATCATGTCGGCTTTGGCCTCAACCCTTACTGGCTTGAACGGTTAAGTCACAACCATACTCATCGTATCGTTCAAATATACTACTAATAAGTCGGCTTTGGCCTTAACCCTTATCAGTCCCTATTTAACGCTTGCCACCCCGTCGATGACTACAATAACCCATGTGAGACATAGTACCGATCATAGTGGTTGTAAATATGGAAGGCATTTCCATGACTTAAATATTATGAGGGATCATGCCATTGCATGTTTCTAAATTCGTGACATAATCATATTATATCACTATCACAAGATTTGTAAATGCATATGATTTATTTAGGGAGATTAATTATTCTAAATAATTAATTATCTAATATGCTAGAATGTTTGATGCCGATCAAATCGATATAAAGAACTCAAAATTCCGAGCTTCGTAGCCAAAGTTATCGCGAAAACAAAAACAGCATCCAGAGAAGGGTCCGTTATAACGGACTTCCCCATCCGTTGTAACGCAAGGGCCGTGGGGCGCGAGAAAACCTCGCCCGGGACGCGTCCGGGGCGCCAAAAACTGCCCCCGGGGCGGCAGAAAAACTGTTTTTCTGCACCCTTTCGTTATTTCATTAGAACGACACTAATACTTCGCTCAAATAAAATATATTACAACATGAAAGTTCTAGATAATCTAATTATCTAACTAAAACAATTTGAACCATTCAAATCGGAATTTTTTACTGAAAGTTATACCAGTTTTAGTAAAATACGAACAAACGAAAAGGTAAGTATATCCAATATACACCTTTTCAACCAGAAAACTACAGACACCTTTTCAGTATTCTGTTGAAACAAAAATATTAAATTGTTGCAACCGACTTTGAACGTGAACTAAAGTTCTAGATAATCTTAGTATCTAATTAACCCAATTGGATTGGACTTAATTAGAGTTTCGATGCGACATATACGGACGTTTTAGTCTCTGTATGTCAAACAGTCGCACCCTTTCAGTATTCCATAAAAACGACACTGATAATTCGTTCAAATGGAAAAACTTTATGTATCAAAGTCATAGATAATCTCATTATCTAACTACGCCAATTTGATCCAATCAATTTGGAGTTTTCCACTGAAAATTATCTTAGTTTTACTCACTGTTTCGTATTCTAACTTTCTGCAGATTTTGCCGTTTCGTCCGTTTTCGCTCGTTTCCAAAACGATAAATCATGAAACTTTTTCACGATCATTCCTAGATACTCTCAATCAACTTTTGATCGATCTCTAGCGAATTACACTTGTGATTTTAACGGAATTTGACTTTCTCTATATGTAACATCATGCAAACGGGTACGAACTTTGATAACCCGTGCGTATATCTAATATACGACTATGATTCGACCCTCGAATCGATGGCGATCGCTCTGATACCACTGTTGGGAATATCCTCGACCCCGGGCCCGCGCAGTGGATATGTAGGCCCGGTTCGATTCCCCGATTCCCGAGATCACGCCACGACTTCGAGGGTACGATGCGAATAGAAGGACAGATTCATACCAGTGCCAAATTGATGGCACACGAAGGGTTGATCGCCGTCTTCTATTTCCTTCGGTGTCACGTTGGTGACTAGCCCGTATGTCCCATACCGCACGTCTCCCACCGTTTCGACACGCCTCGGGTTGTCTTCGTGCGTTCCATGCCCGCATGATTCCACAGCCCGTTACTCGATTACTTCTCCGGTTTGATCACAACGAAAAGCCACATGTGTCGCTCCTCTACCCGTATCCACCGTGAGTCGTAGCACCTCGGTCGCGGATGCACCTGCCTAGACGATGCACCGGCGAACTTGCATGATTACGTTTCGATTCTCTAGACGGAGACAATTCTTTTCTCCTTCTCTCTCAATCTCTTCGCACTCTTTCATCAAGTGATTAGAGTCTCTTAATTTCTGGATTAATTCTAAATTAACTCCATTAATTTTTTGGTTGAACTAATCTAATTATTCAACTGGTTGGACTGATGAGAGAGAGAGAAACATCATAT
Source organism: Luzula sylvatica (assembly GCA_946800325.1). Classification (NCBI taxonomy): domain Eukaryota; kingdom Viridiplantae; phylum Streptophyta; class Magnoliopsida; order Poales; family Juncaceae; genus Luzula; species Luzula sylvatica. The sequence continues at coordinate 60,212,829 of OX326961.1, read as the reverse complement.
ATATACTCCATAGGATAAGGATGGGCCAAAATGTATGTATATCTTCTATACACATTTTCAAACAGAAAACTGCATACACCCTTTCAGTAATCTGTCAGAACGAAAATATGAAATCGTTCCAACCGACTTTGAACATTTACGAAAGTTGTAGATAATCTAATTATCTTTCCAACCCAATTTGGCCCAGCCCAATTGGAGTTCGGACCCGAAAGTTACGGCCGTTTTACTGACTGTATGTCAAACTGTCGCACCCTTTCGGTATTTCATTAGAACGATACTGATACTTCGCTCAAATGAAATATATTACAACATGAAAGTTCTAGATAATCTCATTATATAACTAACCCAATTTGAACCATTCAAATTGGAGTTTCCTACGGAAAGTTATACCAGTTTTACTAATCTGTTTCGTATGCCCACGAACGCGTACGTTCGTTTGTCCTACGTACCATTTTAGCGATGATCCAAAACTGTATTTCCTTCAGGTCATGTATCCTTGATCCATACCGCTTCCTTTTGTGATTCATAACCACAATATACTCGCCCCCGTAAATAGAATCATTATTGGTCATGTGGAACCTTTCCACATAACTATGTTTTCGTTTAAGCAAATCATGTACACACTTTTTGATCGAAAGTCGTGCTACATATTTGGACGTGCTAAATCTTTGGAAACTGTCGTTGTTATAACTCTTTATAACCAACACGTCCTCCACACCATTATAGATAAAATAAAATCCTGAATTCTTTTGTAAAGTATTCAAGGATAACATTCACCGCTATCAATACAAATCCCGTTGAATTTAAATATACATAACCATTATGTATATATATATATATATGTATATATATATATATATATATATATATATATATATATATATATATATATATATATATATATATATAACCATTATACATTCACAAGAGTTAGTCTCATGTAATCGCATTACATTCAAACTCGTGTGATTCCTTCGATTTTATTGACGGTGAATTAGACGCTTCATCTATACGACATATATCCACATACATATCATGACAGATATAATAGATCCTCACATCGAATGTAAAGCATCATATTTTTATTTTCGCCCTGCTTGATGTCCTACATTGAGCCGTAGAAAATTTCTGTCATTCAAGGGTAAAGCATCATATTTTTTTTTTACTGTTTTTGGTTGTAAACCCTAGAACCGCCGCAACTCGGGATTTTTATGTTGTTTTTCATCGATTCTCAGGGTTTTGTGAGAGATTCATTGCTATGTGTTGGGATTTTTTTTTTTTTTAATTTCATGCTGTTAATTCAATAGAATTTTATGGCTAATCTCGAGTTTACTGTTTTGATCGATTTCTGACTTTACTATTTTACTGTTAATTAACAATTTATTCGAATTTTGAATTTGTGTAAGTAAGATGTTTGAAATTAATTATTAATTCTTATATATTGTTAATTCCAGGATTTTTGGATATATTGATTAATTGTTGATTCGATTTTTTGATATATTGATTACTTATTAATTAATTCAAATTTCAGAGTTTTTGAATTTTGTTAATTTCAGATATGGAATGAAAATTACTTATTAATGAAGAAAAAATTAAGTATATTACTTTTCGAATTGACAAATTAATGAAAATTACTTTATTTAAAATTATTGGTTAATTCGAGGATTTATGGAATGAAAATTACTTTTTGAATGTTGAATTTTATGGATTAGCTGTCAATTACTTGTTAATTCTTGTCTTAATCGTCAATTTTGAATGCTAATTTTGAATATTAATTATTTGGATTAATTGTTAATTCTATTCTATTTTATCAGGGAAGTTGGTGCTAATTGATCACTGATGGACTATTAGAGAAATATTAATTAGCTGTGATAATTAGGGACTGTAAATGGACTGTATTTTGTGTGACAAATGTTTATATTCGTAGTTTGATTGCATTGTTCATTAAACTTTGTTAATTTTGCACCAAATGAATTAGTTGTTAAATGGCAAGTGCAAAATCAGAAAATTAGTATGGAATTTATTAGTTAACAGATATAAATAAATATGCCATTTATTAGTTGCCGAATTAAAAAAAAAATACTTAGCATGAATAGATTGTCAATTAGGCATGTGATTAATGTACAAAAAATGTTTCCATGTTAAGTGTATCATTAAAAAAAATTAAATTATAAATAGTATTTACTGTACAACTCAATTGGAAAGAATAATTTGAAAAAGTAATTTGTGTTAATTGTGATTAATGTATTACCTGTTAATTCAATATTTGAATATTATGTTTATTTGATTGTGAAATTAAATTATTATTAATTGTTAATTACTATGTTTATGCTAATTAACTGGTAATTTCGGAATGTGATTAATTAGTTAACAAACAAATTTGATTTGTCAGCTTATTTGTTAATCAAATTATCATATATGGAAATTTCCATATATTTGTTAATCAAACTATCATATAAGCCCAATACAAATTTTCATATTATGATATATTTCTTAATTAGTTATTGTTATTATTCAATTAATTAAGTTTTAAAAAAAAAAATTCATCAATAAACAAGTTAAATACATTATTATATATTAATATGTTGTTAATTAATTGAATTGTGTAATTTTTATTAATTATTACTTTTAAATGTTAATTCAAATGTATTGATTATTTTATTAATTATATTTGAGTTAATTATTAATTGGAAGTTTTGTTAATTCGTTTGGAAAATTGGGGGGGTAAATTGGGGGGACCAATTAACCTAAGCATGATTCAATCAAGGGGTGTGTGGTGTGTGTGTGTGTGTGTGTGTGTGGTGGTGGGGGGGGGGGGGGGGGGGGGGGGGGGATCTCGGGGGAATAATAAAATGGGGGGGGGGGGGGGGGATCTCGGGGGAATAATAAAATTTCTCTTTTAAAAATTTCTCAAAAAAAAGAGCCCAAAAAAAGAGAGCTACGTGGCTCTGTATGGTATCTCCTTTCCCTTGCAAATGTAATGGGAGGAAATATTTTTACAAATAGAAGAATGTTTTTTCAGGCCCGTTTGATTCGAGTCATTTCACGTGACTTTGCAAGAAAAGAAATGCATTTCCGGTATAAATACCAAGTCTCATGTTTGATTTGAAAGAATCAAGAAGACTATCAATTCTCGCTTGGCTGTCCTTCAGACCCATTTTCCCTCATTTGTTGTGTCGTAAAAAAGTCTCTCGTTTCACGTTTCTTCCCGCCAAATAACATATTTTTCTCCCCCATCTTCTTTCTCACGGAACTTTTCTCTCTTGCCTGTGAAGAAAGCATGGCACCTCCATCACAGCCTTCATCGCAGCCGCAGGTCCGTTTTCCTTTCTTGTGGTCGGTCTAGGGTTTTTTAGTATATACCTCTCTCTCTCTCTCTCTCTCTCTCTCTCTCTGAGTGACATTTCCCTTTCTGTGGTCGGTCTAGAGTTTTTTAGTATATGCCTTTTTCTCTCTCTCTCTCTCTCTTCTCTCTCTCTCTCTCTCTCTCTCTCTCTCTCTCTCTCGTTGGGAAAGACATTTCCCTTCTGTGGTTGGTTTAGGGTTTTTAATACATGTTTTTCTCTCGTTGTGAAAAACATTTTCCTTTCTGTGGTCGGTCTAGGGTTTTTAATACATGCTTTTCTCTCGTTGTGAAAAACATTTTCCTTTCTGTGGTCGGTCTAGGGTTTTTAATACATGTTTTTCTCTCGTTGTGAAAGACATTTTCCTTTCTGTGGTCGGTCTAGGGTTTTTAATACATGCTTTTCTCTCGTTGTGAAAGACATTTCCCTTTCTGTGGTTGGTCTAGGGTTTTTAATAAATGCTTTTCTCTCGTTGTGAAAAACATTTTCCTTTTTGTGGTTGGTCTAGGATTTTTAATACATGCTTTTCTCTCGTTGTGAAAGACATTTCCCTTTCCGTGGTCGGTCTAGGGTTTTTAATACATGCTTTTCTCTCTTTCCCCCTATGAAATGTGTTATCTTTTATTGTTTCTAATTTTCTTTGAAATTGTATGCCTTTTATGCTTTCCTATTTTCTGTGAAATGTCTTGCCTTCTATTCTTTCTAATTTCCAAAATTACATACCATCAATTGTCAATCAATAATAAATTTGTATTACTTGTTTTGCTAGTAGTTAATTTGACTGGTCTTGCTTTTTAAATTTGTATTACTTGTCTTGTCTTATAATTAATTTCGAGAATATTGATAATTGACTTGATTAACTGATTGGCCATTCTCACTAATTGATTCTTTCTAAGAATATTAATAATTACCTTAGAATTTCACAGTAAACTAATTATTAATTGATTGGCCACCCTCTTTACCAATTACATACCTTAACTAATTGTTCACTGCCACTGATACAGAGTAAACTAATTATCAGGCACTACCTATAAGTGTAGTATAATCAATAGTTATGAGGACAATTGCAGACCTTATTTCATTATAATTGAATTGTTCATCATAATATGTACTAATTGAATTGTTACAATTGCAGAGCTTATTTCATTATAGTGTTTTAGAATATGTACTAATTGAATTCAATGTTAATTGGTATAGGAGTCCGAAGGAACATCTCCGAATTCTAAAGGAAAAGCTCCAGAGAAGCATCGTAGTTGGACCCCATTAGAAAGTGATTTTCTCGTGAAGTTTTTGGCAGAATAAGCTCGAAAGGGAAAAAAACCTGAGAAGGGGTTCAAAAGTACCATGTATAAAGTCGTAGCTCGTGAAATCAATGAGAAGTATTTTCGGTGAAATCAAGCTCGAAAGGTGGCGTTTTCGGTGATTTTGGTGATGGTGCCGGAGATGGCGTTTTCGGTGGTAGTTTCGATAGTGATATGTGATTTAATAGTATAACTTAGATATTTTTATTTTTTGTGGTTTATATTTTGTTAAATATAGACATATCATTTATAATATATTGGAAACGTGTATGGTGACTTATTTTGTTGTTTAAGCTTGGCGGACACTAAACCGGTTTCTTTAGATATTTTGATATTTCGGTGATTTATATTGGAAACGTATCATTTTTTATTTTCAGATTTTTCAGATTTTTTTTTTGTGAATTATTTTCTGTTATATATTTTTCCTAAATTTTGAAATTTAATTTTGTATTTAATTTTTTGTTTTTTCAATTGTTCAAACCAACCAAATACTTTTTCTGATTTTTCAATTATTTAACTATCTCATGTGTATACCTTTTCCAATATATCCTTTAAGCAATTATTCAAACCAACCAAATTCATTTTCAACTACTTTCTAATTTTCCTTCACATCAAACAATTAACCAACCCCTTATTTTAGACCCATCTTTATGCAATCTCCTCATGTCGCATTATCATCATTATTACAACCATTAGATTATGATATGTGGCAAAATATGAACCATGGATCAATCATTGATTTTTTGTGATTATGTTTTATTTGTAGAATTTTATGTGTCAATTATTTTACACATAGTTTTAAGCAATTTTAGAATTCCACATCAATTTACATTGATGATGTGTCAAAATATTATTCGTTAGGCTCATGTTAGACCGGTTTTATTTAATTTTGAATCATTTCACAACATGTTACATGATCAATTGTGAATACAAATAGAATGTGAAGAGTTTAAATATCTAATACTAATAAATTAATATATAATATCATAAAACATACATCAAATATTGTTAGTATTTTTGAAAATATAATTTAAAAAAATATGAAATATATTCACTTGAATTTTATCTTTATTTTGAGTTCCATATTATCATATAATCAATATTTTTCTCTAACTTAAAGTTATGAAAACAATTATGTAACGAAAATATAATATAAAAATAAGTATTAATTACATTAATGACTTGCAAGTCTAATTATTATTATTTTTAAAACTATAATTGAAAAAACAATTGTGCATATTACTAAGTATTTTATATTTGTATTTTTACTCAAAATATTTTCATGCCAATCTTTACAAAAAATTATAAAATGAAAGATAAACATGAAAGATAAATTTTGCCAGACATAAATAATATTTTTGAAATTTAAAAATGTTGTTATTTTTATTTTTAGATATGAAAATTAAATAAATATTCCTCATTGTGTCAGATTAAAAAATAGTATAATAATTTTGTCATCATCGAATTTTTTTAATCTATATGATTTTTGGAGTGACAAAGGATACAAGTCAGAGAAAGCACATCCAAGTGAAAAGTGCCAAACACGTGTGTGAGGGTGTCCCCGTTCATCGATGACAAATTAATCTTAGTTGTCTAATATTTCCCACATTTGTGGATAATATACGGAGATACATTTTCATGCTAACCATTGGTCCCAAATTGAGTCATATTTGGTTTACTAATACCCACGTTTTGCTTATTCATATTACTTGAGCAGCTTTTTTGCACAAAAAAAAAAAAAAAAAATACTACTTGAGCAGTGACTAATTTAGACAACTTTTAAGAAGTGAAATACAAAACATCTCCTAAAACTGTATTATAATTCTTATTGAAAAAACCAAACATTAAAATTGATCAACTATACTGAAATACTGATTGTACATGTCACTTTATTTTAATATATTAATGTTAATAAATATTAATTGACGTGTTAATTAAATTAAATAGTCAACTAAACCGTTAATTGAATTAATTAAAAATACTGTTGGCATGCGCTTTATTCCATGGCTTCTTATCTCAGCACACTCACACTCGCAGTCAATAAGCCTTCTCTTTCCCGCCTCCTCTTTCCATTTTGATCTTCAGCGCCCACAATCTTCAGCGCCCACAAGGTATTCGACTCTGAGGGAGAGAGTATGTAAGCGAGAGAAAGGGGAGAGAGAGAGAGAGCGTGTGAGAGAGAGAAGTATTTAACGGGTCGGGTTAAATTTGATGGGTCGGGTTAAATTATTTTCGGGTCGGATAGAAAAAAAGTATATAAAATAATATGATTTAACGGTTAAATAACTGGGGGGCATAACTTATTTGACGGAGGATGCAATTAGCACAAAAATAACAAGTTTAGGGGGCAAAATGAACCAAAAAAAAAATCAGGGGACAAGTTGAATATTTCGGTATTTGTTAGGGATCAAAAACAGACTTTTTCCTAATATCAATGAATGTATAGACAACTATAAATACATGTCAATGTCCCGAATCATGTAAAAAGACACGACTATGCACATAAATAAATAAAAACATGACTTTACACATAAATTAACATATATGCGAGCATCATGAATGGATTTACGTAATTTCTTTTTTTTATTGTGTAATATCAATGAATGTATAGACAACTATAAATACATGTCATTTTTCCGAATCATGTAAAAAAAACACGACTAAGCACAAAAATAAAAAAACACGACTTTACACATAAATTAACAACTAGAGATACAATGAATGCATACGCAAGCATCATGAATGGATTTGTGTAATTTTTTTTTTTATTGTATAATATCAATGAATGTATTGACAACCAGAAATACATGTTGTTATTGTGAATCGTGTAAAAAAATAACATGACTTTGAACATAAATAATAAAAAGAATCATGTGAAAAAAGCAGATGTAAAAAATGGAATCATGACAAGAAAGCATTTATGTAGTTATTTATAAATGTGTAATATCAATGAATGTATAGACAACTATAAATACATGTCATTCTTCCAATCATGTAAACAAATACGACTTTGGACATAAATAAAAAAACGCAATCATGTGAAACAAACAAAATGTGAAAAATGGAATCATGACAAGAATAAATTCATGTAATTTTTTTTCAATGCGTAATGTCAATGAATGTATAGACAATTATAAATACACACCATTGTTCCGAATTATGTAAAAAAAACACGACTTGGCATATAAATTAAAAAATGGAATCACATGAAAAAAAAGGATATGAAAAATGGAATGTTCTCACCATCGTAAATTAACATAACATGATTTTACGCATAAATAAAAAAACGACTTTGCACATAGATTAACATATAGACGAGCATCGTCATCGTCGTCATCATCGTCGTCGTCATCACCACCACCACCATCATCATCATCATCATCAACATCATCATCATCATCATCATTGTTTTTTTTGAATTAGGTCAGCAATTGCTGAGCCTTGGTTTTATATATTAAAATAAAAGGTGAAAGAAGGAGTTACAGAGAAAAGAAAAGAAAAAACAACAAGGTATTTAAGGTCTCTATCTTATCCTAACAACTCTAGACCTAATGACTAGTGGACTTAATTCCTGAATCTCGACCAAGTGTTGGCTTCTTCGATGGCCTTCAGTGCAATCCATTTCGGCGACTTCTTTTTGGATTGGAAGATCCGCCGGTTCCTCTCCTTCCATAGATTCCAATTAGTGGCCATCCATAGGGTGCTCCATCGTGATCGGTTGGATTTGTCTAATGATTTGGAGACCACCTCCCATTTGTCAAAAGGGTCAGATCCAGTACAATAGGAGCCTGTGTGCGCCCCTGTTCTTCTAGCAATCCTCCAGACTGCTTGCGCATAAGAACATTGTAGAAGAAGATGATCTCGAGTTTCGGAGTGTCTATTGCAGAGAGTACAAATTGGAGTGGGGGGCCAACCTTTTCTTTGTAGGATGTCAGCCGTATTAATTTTGTTGTGAGAGGCTATCCAATGAAAGAAGCGTACTTTTAACGGAGCTCGCGTTCTCCAAATGTGTTTTTTCCATTTATTCCTAATACCCGGATTTCTTTTAAAATTATAGGTTGACTTGGTCGAGAATTGACCTGATTTCTCCCATTTCCATACTGGAGGTGAGTCATCCAATGAGGGAGACACCGAGGCATTGTAGATTGGGAGTAGATTGCCTAGCGTTTTAATAAAGGGGGAGGCGGAATTCGATGATATAGTGGCCAGGCCTCGAGCCTTGTGCAACCCCATAAAGGGAGCGGATATAATGCGACCATATGTTACCATTTTCGCCTATATCAATCTTCCACAAGAATTTTTTGTAAAAGAGCATCATTCATTGTATCAAGGTGGAGGAGACCGAGCCCCCCATTGGCTTTAGGCATACATACCGTTTCCCAATTTAGTAGGCATTTTCCTTTTGCGCTTTGATCGGATCCCGACCATAGAAAAGTTCTCATCAACCGTTCTATTTGTTTTATGATCCACACAGGTAGCTTGCAAGTCTGCATTAGATAGATCGGGAGGGCATTCAAGGTTGCTTTGACTAAGGTTAGCCGTCCTCCCATCGAGAGAAGGCGTCCTTTCCAACTGGCCATGTGGTTTTGTACCTTAGTGATTAGAGGTAAGAAGGCGATTTTCCGCAACTTTTTTATAGACAAAGGTACTCCTAAGTAATTGATCGGAAATTCTTGTGGGATCGCGATTGGAGAGAACGTAGTTTTCTGAAAATTTATGGCCAACCCCGATATTTCCGTAAACATGGCCAATGCGTGAGAAATAAGCAGCAAGTTATGTGGATAAGCTTCGACAAAGATAATCGTATCATCCGCATACTGTAAGACAGGAGTAACGAAAGAGGTACTTCTTAGAAGGTGCGGTTCGAGTTCTTGTATGATGTCTTGAAGTATGTCAACCGCTAGATCAAAGAGAAGCGGAGAGAGTGGGTCGCCTTGTCGCAGGCCCCTTCGGTGGGTGAAGAAGGAGGAGAATTTGCTATTCATCTTTATTGTCGAGGAAGAAGAGGAAAGGAGGTCTTCGATCCAACGGATCCACTTTGGTGGAAAGCCCCTCATATGGAGTAATTTGAATAGAAAGGACCACGATATGTTATCGAAAGCTTTCCGAAAGTCAATATTAAGAAGTACCGTTGGAATTCTTTTCCTATGATAAAAAGATAATTGCTCTCTTGCCGATGCGTAAGAGTTCACAATGGATCTCTTTTTTATGAAGGCAGTTTGGTGGCTGTGAATGAGCGAAGGGAGAACCGTTTGAAGCCTTGTCGCTAGTATTTTGGTCCACAATGGATCATCATCATCATTGTTGTCTCTGTTTTGCCGATGATGTATACAAAATACACATATTTTACAACAAAAATTGTTTGAATTGTTCAAGAAAGTCGACTCTTCAACAATTCAAACGGTACTTGCTGTGAAATTTATAATTATCATAATTAGTCGGCTCTTCAACAATTCAAACGGTACTTGCTGTGAAATTTATAATTATCATAATTTACTGAGGCAAACATATAATTCTTAAAGATTTTATTCTTGAATGAAAATATTTGTTTGTTCCTGTGTAATCAATTGTGTAACATTATAATAATGCAATGAATTAAAATTGTATTTTGTTGTAATTCTTTCGATTATTTTATTATTAGAAGTTATTTGATCTTATATGTTTCCTTAGTTGCGAAATATTTATATTTTGGGTATTGTATTTCTTTGTGTTCCATACAATGAATTAATAATTTGTCGACACCATGTGCATATGATATATTCATTTAAATTCGAGAAATTATAATAAAATACAACATTAAATATAAAATGAAATACCACAAAAAAAAAATCAATATATCAAAAAAAATTGCAAATTTGAGAACAACCACGCAACTCCCGCGCAATTGCGCGGGAGAAAAAGCTAGTTGTATATAAAACTAGATATGCTATCATACAAATTGATAAATACTTTAAACTATATATTTTCAGAGTTGATATATACTTCATAAAGAAAGTTGACGCCTTAATAAGATAACCATTTCCAAGGTTATGTGAATCTATCAAATCTTGTAGACCTTTCATACAAGTATAAAACTATAAGGAATCAACATAAGTAAAGCAAAAAGATTCACCATTAGTTTTGGCTTTTCAACAAGTTGCTAATAATAGAAAAGATAATAATTAACTACTGTATGAAGTGATTTGCATTGAGAGAGAACTAATTACTTAACTATAAACATTCTGTAGTCCATGGATACATAACTTACTTGGTTGAGTGTGAGACACAAAAAAATATAAGTTGTGAAAGATTATGGATTCAATCTCCATTGACATTAATGTATGAACGACATATGAAATTTCTCCACTTATTATCAAAAAAAAAAAAAAAATTCTATAATATCTGCTGCAAATTATAAGATAACAAGTCACTCTTCTTTAGGTAATTAATTATGAGAAAATATAATTGGACTTCCAAACTCATCCCAACATTCTTGATGATGATGAGGTGGCAAAAATTAGTTAAATGGATTGATTAGCCTCTCTAATGGACGTTTAATTGACGCGTAAATAATTTATAATATGTTAATATTAATACATGTTAATTGACGTGTCAATTAAATTAAACTATCAATTAAATTGCTAATTGAGTCGATTAATAATACTAATCAATTAACTTAACCATTATGAATTAATTGATATTTGATTAAATCACTTGTGTTAGGTATGAATATGTTACAGTACAAATTATTGAATTCTGCACACGTTTTTCATTCAGTGGTGGGGGTACAAAGTCGTTCTCAAATTGCATGTCATTCTCAAATTGCAAATCACTTCATTGCACCAAATTCTTTTCAATGTCAACATATCCCACCATTTTTACACCAAATTTATACTTTCCCAAAGTTGCATAATTGATATTCTTTATTAGGAAAATATATCCTTAATTACTAAACCCACAATCCAATTAAGCGTCTAGATCTCAAAACCCCTTAATTTATGGCTGATTAAACCAATGATTAATTAGGTAACCCTAATTGTTCCCTTGAAAATATTTCTACCACTTGAAGTGGTTTCATGACCAGATTTATTTGAGAAGGGGGCAATTGAGAGCTCCAAATCAGGGGCTTCTGTGTAAAATGTTGGATTTGAAGGGTTGAGAGAGAGGGAAGGGAATTGAAGTTCTGAGAGAGAAGATTCATCCTTCAAATTGGGAGATTGAATGAAACTTGTAATTGGTGTTTCACCCCCTTGAACCTATAACAAGAAATTCAACAACCAAATTTGTTAAAATATTTCTTTTTTTTTGAAAAATTGTTAAAATATTTCTTACAGGATGAAATGATATTTTTTTTTCTCAAAAACTTGTTTTATATAAAATTTTGAATAACCATATTGTATTGTATTATATTGTATACCACGTCAAAGAGACTCGATCTTCGTTTCTTTTGCTTGAGGGTGGTTTGTCTAAGGAAGTACTTTTGCGCGTGACTTGCTACTTGAGTCGGAGTTCTCGTCGCCACGAAGTGACGCGAAATGCCTCGCCAATCTCCCTTTCCGAGTTTCTCGAGACCCGCGAGGAATTGTCGGTGCTCTCCTTCCGTCCATGGAGTACCTGTGTAATTCATTTCATGCACGAGAGCATTGAGTATGATTGTAAAATTGTAAGATTAGATTATAAAGTACCTTTCTTTCGCTCTTGAGTTCTTGCCATGAGACCATCCGAGACATAGCCACCAGAAAGCCTCTCTTGAGCTTCATCAATTGAGACAAGAGAAGACGAAGGAGAAACCGAAGGAGAGCACGAAGAAGAAGAACACGAAACAGGGAGGCATGGAGAAGGAGAGAACAGAGACTCCATACTGAAGCACTTTTTCATGGTAGTCGAAGAAGAATTATTCCCTAGTTGTAATTGCACACCAAATAACCTCAAGCCCTCTCCGCTCTCTGATAATCCTCTTGGGCCGTTGCATGTCCTTGAATTATGGCCATTGTTTCCACAACTCGAGCATTTTCTAGCCATGGGAGAAAGGAAGAAGAGGATAGAGCGAGAGAGAGAAAGAATGGGGTTGGGGGTTAATTAATAACGAGAAAAGAGAGAGGTTAGTGGATACAATAACGCAATCTCATATTATTGGGTGTGTGTATGTCCACAGGAGGCACACAATTTGGTTGGTGCTGCTTGTGTTCTGTTTGTGTATATTATAAGCAAAATACTCAAAAACGTATACTAATTAAAAACTCTTAAGACTTGATAGTTAATAGTCGATCCATTCAAACATCAATCATATGAACTATTTGATGATTTAATCGTGTCGACTAGGAATATAGCAAACACGAGTAATATTAATTATTGAGGGGACACCCTTCAATTTTCTGCTGCCAAAAAGATAAACCATGAGATATGGCCCCGGATTACATCTCAAATCATAGCATAGTATACTTGAACTCTTGGACAGAGTCCTAAATTGAAAATATTCTACTTCTAGAAATTGATAAAAATGATTAATCATAAAATGGAACTTTTACTTTATCCTCGCAACTCTTTTTTTCTATTTTCTACTCTATTTCGAAGTGTGGTTAGTCGAAATAATTAACAACCCAATTAAGACAAACAAACAAATTGATTGTTGCACTACTACAAAAAAATGCAGTTATAAACAAACGTGTTTAGTTCCTGAAACACGATTTGGGATAGCTGTAGATCTTTAGGGACTACATTTAGTCGTTAAGATTTTGTTCTAACATCGCCGACGCAGCAAGTCGTCGCGACAAATTTTTTTTTGCTTTTAGTCTCTATAAGACAATTTCTTGCAACAAGAATAATTTCCGATTTTTTCTCTCGTTTTCTTCGGTAGTCCCTGAAGATGAACTTTATGTGTTGAATTATTGTCGGGGAAAATGGTCTTTATGTGACTAAATGTGGTCCCCAACTATGATTGTGCTGTGACTAGACTTTGTTTCTGAATATTCACTTTATGGGATAAATGTTTGTTTCTGAAGATATAATTTATTTAGCTAAATTTCGTCCTTGTTATAGTCTTTCTGTGACTAGTTGTTGTCTCTAAATATTATATTAGTGTGACAAATCTTAGTCTTGAATATACTCTTTTGGGAATGATATTGGTGTCTGAATGGTTCTTTGTGACTAAATTTCATTCCTGAATATTGTACTTCTGTGACGAGACTCATCCGTAACCAAGTCTTTCATTCCCCCCATGCTTTTTTTCTGTTATGGCGCACTTGTTTTCCCGTTTACGCATTTTGAGATAGGTTTTTAGTCCCTGAAATCAACATATGTAATATATTAATTAATAAAATATGACAATAAAATTTTCGCCATTTAAATAAAACAAAAATATCTCTACAAACCAATTATCGTTTAATGTTTACGACACTAACTCGAGTACTACAAAAAGGACATACATGTAATGTCATCATAAAACAAAAGAAAACAACAATATTAAATAATTATCTTGCATCTTCATCTTCGTCTTCATGTTGATCTTCTCTGTTCAAAAGATCAATTTCGGTAAGTTCCTCTTGATAATTTATACCCGTACAATAATCTTGTTGATATGCTTCATCGCCGACCAACACATCCTCTTCAATTGATGTATCGTCAATACAATTAAACAAAGACGGATCAAAAAAATGCCGTTGATGTGCCTTTTGCACCACTCGCCAGTCCCCTCCCAACTTCGTATCACGGACATAAAAAAACTTGAATAGCTTGACTTGCCAGGATAAATGGGTCATCATTATACCAAGTTCTACTAATTGATGAGCGGGTTTTCGATCACTTTTAATTCGAGATATCGTTGTATGTGAAAACCAATTCAATCAATAAGTTTGGAAAATATATGTGTATAGTGGAAATATAGAAGTTCGTTCCACGAGGAGTATATGCGTCAAATAATGAATAAAATTCAGATCTTTAAAATAATTATTTCGAAGTTTCCAAAATTAATGAAAATTAGTCTACAGAGAGGTCTGAATATTATCAAATTTATCCTAAAATTTCAAACAATTTGGACAACGGAATAAAAAGTTATTAACGAATTACAATCAGGTCTCTGAAAAACTGTCCCTGCAAACAGCAGGTTTTCAATTTAAGTTACAATTTTCAAAGACTCATATCAATTCGAATATTTCATGGAATTCAACGATTCAAAAAGTTCCCGAAACTAGAAATTAATATCTACGCAATAAAAAAAACAATTTTAACTTTCCTGATCTAGAATATACTAAATTAGGTTAAACGATCAGACCTAATATTTATCAATTTTGGTCTGATTTACGATTAAGTTTGGAATTGATGGGGAGCAAATTGCAAGTTGAAATTGATCTAAAAAGAACAAGATTTAGATCACAAACAGCAAGTAAACAATCATAAGCAAGGATTCAAACAAAGATTCATTCTTCACACAACAAAATCCAATCAAACAACAAGTAATCAAGTAATTGAAAAGGAGTACACCTAATTGAGAAAGCCTCGAAGTGAAGCTCCTTGTCTCCTTGCCTCGCACCGAAAGATCCTTGCTCCTTGTCTCGAGAGTGAACGATTGTACCGAAAGGAGGAAGCTCCGAGTCACGGATCGCAATCACCTCGAAGAAACGCGGATCGAGTCACGGCACTTCTTCTCAAATCCACCGTAGGGAATAGCTCCTTGTCACGGTCCGATCTTCGAAGGATGAGAAGGATTCGTCGAAGGGATGAGCTCCCTTGTCTCGACTAGTCCTCGAGAGATTTTTCTTGATTGATCTTGAAGTATCTTGAAGGTTCTTGATTGTGCTTGGAAGAGAGAGAGAGAAGAAAGGGGAGGGAAGAAGAAGCAAATCCTGCCCAAGGGCCTTTGGGGTCTATTTATAGTGCATTTGGAGCCTTCTCATTGGTCAAGAGATGGTTGAGAGGATTGAGGGTAGTTTGGTAATTGTAGGTGAGGAAGGTGGGCTGAATGGTGGTTAAAGTGTGAGTGGTTTTCGTATAGAATTTGGTGTAGACTTTTGTGTGGTAGATTACTTGCCTCCTTCTTCATACGTGTACCGAAATGGGCAGTATAATATATCGATTTTATCGGCGCGAGGAGAGGAAGACAACTACACTGTTGGAATGTCGAAAACTTTCGCCAAAAAACCTGAAATTATCAATAAAACACACTTAGTGAAGAAATATTCTTGCAATCTTAAATATGAACAATTATATATATAAAGTTGTGATTCAAAAGGGCTAAAATCCCCAAATTAGATATCAAAAAGGTGCTTTATTTTCCTCTTATCACTAATATTTATACTTTTGAAATCTTGGTCATTTATCACCGGCTTATTACGCTCTAGATCATACCATTTACACTTCAACAAAACGACATGAAAACCTTTATTGTAACTTAACCTTATCATCGAATCCAACACACCATAATAATGAATTGGTTTACCGTTATGATCTCCTTCCACGGATATACCACTGTTTTGAGTCGATCAGCGATTATCACGTTCTATTTTACTCCATTTACAATACATCCCGAATACGTATTTGCTCGATTATTAGGGCCAATTGCTAGTGCATAAATTTCTTTACCAACATCTGGAGAATCCGAATCATAAAGTCCTTTCATCTGGAAAAAAATTGAATTGAATTAAACTAGATTAAAATTAAAATCTGGATAATGCAAATTTCATACTTATTTTCTTACCTTTTTCTTAAACCATGAAGGAAATTGTTCTCTTTGCCTTCTCGCAATATTATCACTGCTTTCTTGTGCAAGAATACGTTCGTGCTCCCTATAAATTTTTATAAATTGTATTAATAACAAATAAGCAGAAAATCAAATAAGATGTCAAACTTACTCTAAATAAGGTCGTATCTCTTCACAATTATTCAAAATATGAAGGAAATACAGTTTCAGGATCAACCGTAAAAGTGTACACAAGGATAAACAAATGTAGTCGTACATTCGTGGCCATAACTGTCAGTGGGAAAATCCGATTTGAATGGTTCAAATTGGGTTAGATAGATAATTAGATTATCTATAACCTTCATGTAGAAATATATTTCATATGAACGAAGTATCAGTGTCGTTTATGTGAAATACCGAAAGGGTGCAACAGTATGACATACAGTTAGTAAAAACAGTCATAACTTTTGCATACGAACTCCAATTGGGCTGGACCAAATTGGGTTGTGTAGATAATGAGATCATATACAACTTTCATGTTGGGTGATTTTCTGTCAGAGAAATTTATCAATTTCGTCTGGACAGAATACTGAACAGGTTCATGCAATTTTCTGTGTGAAAGGATGTATATTGGATATACATGCCTTTTGGCTAATCCTAATCCTATTAGATATAAATAGGATACTTTCTCTCTCATCCAAATCAGACTATTGAGATTATTATTCTGCTCAATACACAAGAAAAAGAGCAAATTCAGATTTGATCTTTCGTGAGTGAAAATGTGCGAAGAGAGAGAAATAGAGAATCGATTAGATCGAGCAAGTTCGCCGGTGCATCGTCTAGGCAGGTGCATCCGCGACCGACGTCTTACGAATCAACGTGGATACAAGTAGAGGAACGACGTTTGCGGTTCTTCGATTGTGATCGACTCGAGTGAGAAAGACGGTGGAAACGCTTGGACGCATGAAGACGAAGTCGAGTGAACTGGCGTAGTTAACGAGTGGTGAAGGACGCGTGGAATGGGACGCGCGGATTGTCACCAACGTGACAGGAGGAATAGAAGGCGGCGATCAACCCTTCGTGTGCCATCAATTTGGCACTGGTTTAGATCTATCCTTCTATTTGCATCGTACCCTCGAAGTCGTGGCGTGATCTCGGGATTTAGGGAACCGGACCGGGCCTTCATTCCGCTGCGCGGGCCCGGGGTCGGGGTGAATTCCCAACAGTGGTATCAGATCGATCGCCATTGATTCGAGGGTCGAATCATAGTCGTATATTAGATATACGCACGGGTTATCAAAGTTCGTACCCGTTTGCATGATGTTACATATAGAGAAAGTCAAATTCCGTTAAAATCACAAGTGGATTCGCTAGAGATCGATCAAAAGTTGATTGAGAGTATCTAGGAATGATCGTGAAAAAGTTTCATGATTTATCGTTTTGGAAACGAGCGAAAACGGACGAAACGGCAAAATTTGCAGAAAATTAGAATACGAAACAGTGAGTAAAACTAAGATAATTTTCAGTGGACAACTCCAAATTGATTGGATCAAATTGGCGTAGATAGATAATTAGATTATCTATGACTTTGATACAGAAAGTGTTTTCATTTGAACGAATTATCAGTGTCGTTTTTATGGAATACTGAAAGGGTGCGACTGTTTGACATACAGAGACTTAAACGTCCGTATATGTCGCATCGAAATCCCAATTGAGTCCAATCCAATTGGGTTAGTTAGATAATAAGATTGTCTAGAACTTTAGTTCACGTTCAAAGTCGGTTGGAACAATTTAATATTTTTGTTTCAACAGAATACTGAAAAGGTGTCTGTAGTTTTCTAGTTGAAAAGGTGTGTATTGGAAATACTTACCTTTTCATTTGTTCGTATTTTACTAAAACTGGTATAACTTTCAGTAGGAAATTCAGATTTGAATGGTTCAAATTGTGTTAGTTATATAATGAGATTATATATAACTTTCATGTTGTAATATATTTCGTTTGAGCGAAGTATTAGTGTCGTTCTAATGAAATACCGAAAGGGTGCAGAAAAACAGTTTTCTGCCGCCCCGGGGGCAGTTTTTGGCGCCCCGGACGCGTCCCGGGCGAGGTTTTCTCGCGCCCGTTGGGCCCCAGCGTTACAACGGATGGGGGCAGTCCGTTATAACGGATCCCCTTCTGGATGCCGTTTTTGTTTTCGCGATAACTTTGGCTACGAAGCTCGGCATTTTGAGTTATATATATCGATTTGATCGGCATCAAACATACTAGCATATAGGACAAGTAATTATTTAGAATAATTAATTTACCTAATTAAATCATATGCATTTAGAAAATCTTGTGATAGTGATATAATATGATTATGTCACGAATTAAGAAACATGCAATGACATGATCCCTCATAATATTTAAGTCATGGAAATGCCTTCCATATCCACGACTACCGAGTTCGGTGTTACGTTTCACGTGGGTTCAGGCTAAAGTCGGGCACATGATATTGAAACAATCGAAAGGGTGGCAAGCGTTAAATCGGGACTTGTGAGGCACATGCTAAAGTCGACTCACTGGTAGCTTATTTGAACGATACGTTGGAGATGGTTGTGACTTAACCGTCCAGGCCAATCAGATTGGAGTTCGGGGCATAGATAGGATGCACACACGGAACTGGGATTGTATGGGATACGATCCATCACCGAAATCCTATAAAGGTTCAAGAGTCGTATTGGATACGATTGGATATAATCCTACCTAAATAACGGGATCCCACCCGATAGGCTAAAGTCACTTGTGGGAGGAACGGAAATATGGGTCTTGAGTGTTATGGACTTGGAATCCCGTATCGGTATGAGGGTTATCGATTCGATAAAATAACACTATCATATATTCATCATATAAGCATATAGATTAAGTATGCACGGTTAGGAGTTAATCTTCATCATCCGTTTAGAATTATGTTTTCAAGCAACACCAAATATATCGATGAGATCGATATGATAGATGGGTTTTGGGCCGGAATTACCGTTATTAACCTTGATAGTCAAAGAATAGTTCTTAGACTTAGAGGAACGTGTTGGACACGGAAATGGTAGATTCGGGGCTCGAGGCTTTGGCTTTAGAGAAAGCCGGGTTCGATAAACTTTAAGAAGGAATCGAACGATATTACATGCCTTGTAGTGGCATGTATAGACGCATATTTCTCAAAATTGTTTTGAGAATTCGGGTGTATATGAAAGTAAAACACAACGTTCATGAAATAGTTTCAAGAGCTAGAGCGCGTTGAATGGTTCGATGCGGCTCAAAGAGTAGGTTAATTTTGAGACGCCTTATGGGTCTTTGATTAACACACGTGTGTTGATGGTACGAGATTTGATCGTCGTGACCGAATATCATATGCATTCGATAGATAAGTTGATCCCGAAATTGCATTAGATGCGATTTAAAATTTGAATTGGAGATGCTCGGAGTATCCGAGAAATCTAACATAACTTTTCACCAAATTTCACAAACACTAAGAAAGTTTGTTTTTCGATTCAAAACAAGATTTCAACGCTTTCAGGAGTTCAAATAACGTGTTTTTAGATAAATTGTATCGTATCTTTTACTACATAACTTTTCACCAAATTTCACAAACACTAAGAAAGTTTGTTTTTCGATTCAAAACAAGATTTTAACGCTTTGAGGAGTTCAAATAACGTGTTTTTAGATAAATTGTGTCGTATCTTTTACTACATAACTTTTCACCAAATTTCACAAACACTAAGAAAGTTTCTTTTTCGATTCAAAACAAGATTTTAACGCTTTGAGGAGTTCAAATAACGTGTTTTTAGATCATTTGTATCGTATCTTTCACTACATAACTTTTCACCAAATTTCACAAACACTAAGAAAGTTTGTTTTACGATTCAAAACAAGATTTTAACGCTTTCAGGAGTTCAAATAACGTGTTTTTAGATCAATTGTATCGTATCTTTTACTACATAACTTTTCACCAAATTTCACAAACACTAAGAAAGTTTGTTTTTCGATTCAAAACAAGATTTTAACGCTTTGAGGAGTTCAAATAACGTGTTTTTAGATCAATTGTATCGTATCTTTCACTACATAACTTTTCACCAAATTTCACAAACACTAAGAAAGTTTGTTTTTCGATTCATAACAAGATTTTAATGCTTTGAGGAGTTCAAATAACGTGTTTTTAGATAAATTGTATCGTATCTTTTACTACATAACTTTTCACCAAATTTCTCAAACACTAAGAAAGTTTGTTTTTCGATTCAAAACAAGATTTTAACGCTTTGAGGAGTTCAAATAACGTGTTTTTAGATCAATTGTATCGTATCTTTTACTACATAACTTTTCACCAAATGTCACAAACACTAAGAAAGTTTGTTTTTCGATTCAAAACAAGATTTTAACGCTTTGAGGAGTTCAAATGACGTGTTTTTAGATCATTTGTATCGTATCTTTCACTACATAACTTTTCACCAAATTTCACAAACACTAAGAAAGTTTGTTTTTCGATTCAAAACAAGATTTTAACGCTTTGAGGAGTTCAAATAACGCGATTTTAGATCATTTGTATCGTATCTTTTACTACATAACTTTTCACCAAATTTCACAAACACTAAGAAAGTTTGTTTTTCGATTCAAAACAAGATTTTAACGCTTTGAGGAGTTCAAATAACATGTTTTTAGATTATTTGTATCGTATCTTTTACTACATAACTTTTCACCAAATTTTACAAACACTAAGAAAGTTTGTTTTTCGATTCAAAACAAGATTTTAACGCTTTGAGGAGTCCAAATAACGTGTTTTTAGATCAATTGTATCGTATCTTTTACTACATAACTTTTCACCAAATTTCACAAACACTAAGAAAGTTTGTTTTTCGATTCAAAACAATATTTTAACGCTTTGAGGAGTTCAAATAACGCGATTTTAGATCATTTGTATCGTATCTTTTACTACATAACTTTTCACCAAATTTCACAAACACTAAGAAAGTTTGTTTTTCGATTCAAAACAAGATTTTAACGCTTTGAGGAGTTCAAATAACATGTTTTTAGATTATTTGTATCGTATCTTTTACTACATAACTTTTCACCAAATTTCACAAACACTAAGAAAGTTTGTTTTTCGATTCAAAACAAGATTTTAACGCTTTCAGGAGTCCAAATAACGTGTTTTTAGATCAATTGTATCGTATCTTTTACTACATAACTTTTCACCAAATTTCACAAACACTAAGAAAGTTTGTTTTTCGATTCAAAACAAGATTTTAACGCTTTGAGGAGTTCAAATAACGTGTTTTTAGATCATTTGTATCGTATCTTTCACTACATAAATTTTCATCAAATTTCACAAACACTAAGAAAGTTTGTTTTTCGATTCAAAACAAGATTTTAACGCTTTAAAGAGTTCAAATGACGTGTTTTTAGATCATTTGTATCGTATCTTTCACTACATAACATTTCACCAAATTTCACAAACACTAAGAAAGTTTGTTATTCGATTTCAAAACAAGATTTTAATGCTTTGAGGTGTTCAAATAACGTGTTTTTAGATAAATTGTATCGTATCTTTTACTACATAACTTTTCACCAAATTTCACAAACACTAAGAAAGTTTGTTTTTCGATTCAAAACAAGATTTTAACGCTTTGAGGAGTTCAAATAACGTGTTTTTAGATCAATTGTATCGTATCTTTTACTACATAACTTTTCACCAAATTTCACAAACACTAAGAAAGTTTGTTTTTCGATTCAAAACAAGATTTTAACGCTTTCAGGAGTTCAAATAACGCGATTTTAGATCATTTGTATCGTATCTTTTACTACATAACTTTTCACCAAATTTCACAAACACTAAGAAAGTTTGTTTTTCGATTCAAAACAAGATTTTAACGCTTTGAGGAGTTCAAATAACGCGATTTTAGATCATTTGTATCGTATCTTTTACTACATAACTTTTCACCAAATTTCACAAACACTAAGAAAGTTTGTTTTTCGATTCAAAACAAGATTTTAACGCTTTGAGGAGTTCAAATAACATGTTTTTAGATTATTTGTATCGTATCTTTTACTACATAACTTTTCACCAAATTTCACAAACACTAAGAAAGTTTGTTTTTCGATTCAAAACAAGATTTTAACGCTTTCAGGAGTCCAAATAACGTGTTTTTAGATCAATTGTATCGTATCTTTTACTACATAACTTTTCACCAAATTTCACAAACACTAAGAAAGTTTGTTTTTCGATTCAAAACAAGATTTTAACGCTTTGAGGAGTTCAAATAACGTGTTTTTAGATCATTTGTATCGTATCTTTCACTACATAAATTTTCATCAAATTTCACAAACACTAAGAAAGTTTGTTTTTCGATTCAAAACAAGATTTTAACGCTTCAAAGAGTTCAAATGACGTGTTTTTAGATCATTTGTATCGTATCTTTCACTACATAACATTTCACCAAATTTCACAAACACTAAGAAAGTTTGTTATTCGATTTCAAAACAAGATTTTAATGCTTTGAGGAGTTCAAATAACGTGTTTTTAGATAAATTGTATCGTATCTTTTACTACATAACTTTTCACCAAATTTCACAAACACTAAGAAAGTTTGTTTTTCGATTCAAAACAAGATTTTAACGCTTTGAGGAGTTCAAATAACGTGTTTTTAGATCAATTGTATCGTATCTTTTACTACATAACTTTTCACCAAATTTCACAAACACTAAGAAAGTTTGTTTTTCGATTCAAAACAAGATTTTAACGCTTTGAGGAGTTCAAATAACGCGATTTTAGATCATTTGTATCGTATCTTTTACTACATAACTTTTCACCAAATTTCACAAACAATAAGAAAGTTTGTTTTTCGATTCAAAACAAGATTTTAACGCTTTGAGGAGTTCAAATAACATGTTTTTAGATTATTTGTATCGTATCTTTTACTACATAACTTTTCACCAAATTTCACAAACACTAAGAAAGTTTGTTTTTCGATTCAAAACAAGATTTTAACGCTTTCAGGAGTCCAAATAACGTGTTTTTAGATCAATTGTATCGTATCTTTTACTACATAACTTTTCACCAAATTTCACAAACACTAAGAAAGTTTGTTTTTCGATTCAAAACAAGATTTTAACGCTTTGAGGAGTTCAAATAACATGTTTTTAGATCATTTGTATCGTATCTTTTACTACATAACTTTTCACCAAATTTCACAAACACTAAGAAAGTTTGTTTTTTGATTCAAAACAAGATTTTAATGCTTTGAGGAGTTCAAATAACGTGTTTTTAGATCATTTGTATCGTATCTTTTACTACATAACTTTTCACCAAATTTCACAAACACTAAGAAAGTTTGTTTTTCGATTCAAAACAAGATTTTAACGCTTTCAGGAGTTCAAATAACGTGTTTTTAGATCAATTGTATCGTATCTTTCACTACATAACTTTTCACCAAATTTCACAAACACTAAGAAAGTTTGTTTTTCGATTCAAAACAAGATTTTAACGCTTTCAGGAGTTCAAATAACGTGTTTTTAGATCAATTGTATGGTATCTTTTACTACATAACTTTTCACCAAATTTCACAAACACTAAGAAAGTTTGTTTTTCGATGCAAAACAAGATTTTAACGCTTTAAGGAGTTCAAATAACGTGTTTTTAGATCAATTGTATCGTATCTTTTACTACATAACTTTTCACCAAATTTCTCAAACACTAAGAAAGTTTGTTTTTCGATTCAAAACAAGATTTTAACGCTTTGAGGAGTTAATTACGTGTTTTTAGAACATTTGTATCGTATCTTTCACTACATAACTTTTCACCAAATTTCACAAACACTAAGAAAGATTGTTATTCGATTTCAAAACAAGATTTTAATGCTTTGAGGAGTACAAATAACGTGTTTTTAGATCATTTGTATCGTATCTCTTACTACATAACTTTTCACCAAATTTCACAAACACTAAGAAAGTTTGTTTTTCGATTCAAAACAAGATTTTAACGCTTTCAGGAGTTCAAATAACGTGTTTTTAGATAAATTGTATCGTATCTTTTACTACATAACTTTTCACCAAATTTCACAAACACTAAGAAAGTTTGTTTTTCGATTCAAAACAAGATTTTAACGCTTTGAGGAGTTCAAATAACGTGTTTTTAGATCAATAGTATCGTATCTTTTACTACATAACTTGTCACCAAATTTCTCAAACACTAAGAAAGTTTGTTTTTCGATTCAAAACAAGATTTTAACGCTTTGAGGAGTTCAAATAACGTGTTTTTAGATCATTTGTATCGTATCTTTCACTACATAAATTTTCACCAAATTTCACAAACACTAAGAAAGTTTGTTTTTCTATTCAAAACAAGTTTTTAACGCTTTGAGGATCTCAAATAACGTGTTTTTAGATCATTTGTATCGTATTTTTTACTACATAACTTTTCACCAAATTTCACAAACACTAAGAAAGTTTGTTTTTCGATTCAAAACAACATTTTAACGCTTTGAGGAGTTCAAATAACGTGTTTTTAGATCATTTGTATCGTATCTTTTACTACATAACTTTTCACCAAATTTCACAAACACTAAGAAAGTTTGTTTTTCGATTCAAAACAAGATTTTAACACTTTGAGGAGTTCAAATAACGTGTTTTCAGATCATTTGTATCGTATCTTTCACTACATAACTTTTCACCAAATTTCACAAACACTAAGAAAGTTTGTTATTCGATTTCAAAACAAGTTTTTAACGCTTTGAGGAGCTCAAATAACGTGTTTTTAGATCAATTGTATCGTATCTTTTACTACATAACTTTTCACCAAATTCCACAAACACTAAGAAAGTTTGTTTTTCGATTCAAAACAAGATTTTAACGCTTTGAGGAGTTCAAATAACGTGTTTTTAGATCATTTGTATCGTATCTTTCACTACATAATTTTTCACCAAATTTCACAAACACTAAGAAAGTTTGTTTTTCGATTCAAAACAAGATTTTAACGCTTTGAGGAGTTCAAATAACGTGTTTTTAGATCATTTGTATCGTATTTTTTACTACATAACTTTTCACCAAATTTCACAAACACTAAGAAAGTTTGTTTTTCGATTCAAAGCAACATTTTAACGCTTTGAGGAGTTCAAATAACGTGTTTTTAGATCATTTGTATCGTATCTTTTACTACATAAGTTTTCACCAAATTTCACAAACACTAAGAAAGTTTGTTTTTCGATTCAAAACACGATTTTAACACTTTGAGGAGTTCAAATAACGTGTTTTCAGATCATTTGTACCGTATCTTTCACTACATAACTTTTCACCAAATTTCACAAACACTAAGAAAGTTTGTTATTCGATTTCAAAACAAGTTTTTAACGCTTTGAGGAGCTCAAATAACGTGTTTTTACATCAATTGTATCGTATCTTTTACTACATAACTTTTCACCAAATTCCACAAACACTAAGAAAGTTTGTTTTTCGATTCAAAACAAGATTTTAACGCTTTGAGGAGTTCAAATAACGTGTTTTTAGATCATTTGTATCGTATCTTTCACTACATAAATTTTCACCAAATTTCACAAACACTAAGAAAGTTTGTTTTTCTATTCAAAACAAGTTTTGAACGCTTTGAGGAGCTCAAATAACGTGTTTTTAGATCATTTGTATCGTATCTTTTACTACATAACTTTTCACCAAATCTCACAAACACTAAGAAAGTTTGTTTTTCGATTCAAAACAAGATTTTAACGCTTTGAGGAGTTCAAATAACGTGTTTTTAGATCATTTGTATCATATCTTTTACTACATAACTTTTCACCAAATTTCACAAACACTAAGAAAGTTTGTATTTCGATTCAAAACAAGATTTTAACACTTTGAGGAGTTCAAATAACGTGTTTTTAGATCATTTGTATCGTATCTTTCACTACATAACTTTTCACCAAATTTCACAAACACTAAGAAAGTTTGTTATTCGATTTCAAAACAAGTTTTTAACGCTTTGAGGAGCTCAAATAACGTGTTTTTAGATCATTTGTATCGTATCTTTTACTACATAACTTTTCACCAAATTTCACAAACACTAAGAAAGTTTGTTTTTCGATTCAAAACAAGATTTTAACGCTTTGAGAAGTTCAAATAACGTGTTTTTAGATCAATTGTATCGTATCTTTTACTACATAACTTTTCACCAAATTTCACAAACACTAAGAAAGTTTGTTTTTCGATTCAAAACAAGATTTTAACGCTTTGAGGAGTTCAAATAACGTGTTTTTAGATCATTTGTATCGTATCTTTCACTACATAACTTTTCACCAAATTTCACAAACACAAAGAAAGTTTGTTTTTCGATTCAAAACAAGATTTTAACGCTTTGAGGAGTTCAAATGACGTGTTTTTAGATCATTTGTATCGTATCTTTCACTACATAACTTTTCACCAAATTTCACAAACACTAAGAAAGTTTGTTATTCGATTTCAAAACAAGATTTTAATGCTTTGAGGAGTTCAAATAACGTGTTTTTAGATAAATTGTATCGTATCTTTTACTACATAACTTTTCACCAAATTTCACAACCACTAAGAAAGTTTGTTTTTCGATTCAAAACAAGATTTTAACGCTTTGAGGAGTGCAAATAACGTGTTTTTAGATCAATTGTATCGTATCTTTTACTACATAACTTTTCACCAACTTTCACAAACACTAAGAAAATTTGTTTTTCGATTAAAAACAAGATTTTAACGCTTTGAGGAGTTCAAATAACGTGTTTTTAGATCAATTGTATCGTATCTTTTACTACATAACTTTTCACCAAATTTCACAAACACTAAGAAAGTTTGTTTTTCGATTCAAAACAAGATTTTAACGCTTTGAGTAGTTCAAATAACGTGTTTTTAGATCATTTGTATCGTATCTTTCACTACATAAATTTTCATCAAATTTCACAAACACTAAGAAAGTTTGTTTTTCGATTCAAAACAAGATTTTAACGCTTTAAAGAGTTCAAATGACGTGTTTTTAGATCATTTGTATCGTATCTTTCACTACATAACTTTTCACCAAATTTCACAAACACTAAGAAAGTTTGTTATTCGATTTCAAAACAAGATTTTAATGCTTTGAGGAGTTCAAATAACGTGTTTTTAGATAAATTGTATCGTATCTTTTACTACATAACTTTTCACCAAATTTCACAAACACTAAGAAAGTTTGTTTTTCGATTCAAAACAAGATTTTAACGCTTTGAGGAGTTCAAATAACGTGTTTTTAGATCAATTGTATCGTATCTTTTACTACATAACTTTTCACCAAATTTCACAAACACTAAGAAAGTTTGTTTTTCGATTCAAAACAAGATTTTAACGCTTTGAGGAGTTCAAATGACGTGTTTTTAGATCATTTGTATCGTATCTTTCACTACATAACTTTTCACCAAATTTCACAAACACTAAGAAAGTTTGTTTTTCGATTCAAAACAAGATTTTAACGCTTTGAGGAGTTAAAATAACGCGATTTTAGGTCATTTGTATCGTATCTTTTAGTACATAACTTTTCACCAAATTACACAAACAATAAGAAAGTTTGTTTTTCGATTCAAAACAAGATTTTAACGCTTTGAGGGGTTCAAATAAGATGTCTTCAGATTATTTGTATCGTATCTTTTACTACATAACTTTTCACCAAATTTCACAAACACTAAGAAAGTTTGTTTTTCGATTCAAAACAAGATTTTAACGCTTTCAGGAGTCCAAATAACGTGTTTTTAGATCAATTGTATCGTATCTTTTACTACATAACTTTTCACCAAATTTCACAAACACTAAGAAAGTTTGTTTTTCGATTCAAAACAAGATTTTAACGCTTTGAGGAGTTCAAATAACATGTTTTTAGATCATTTGTATCGTATCTTTTACTACATAACTTTTCACCAAATTTCACAAACACTAAGAAAGTTTGTTTTTTGATTCAAAACAAGATTTTAATGCTTTGAGGAGTTCAAATAACGTGTTTTTAGATCATTTGTATCGTATCTCTTACTACATAACTTTTCACCAAAATTCACAAACACTAAGAAAGTTTGTTTTTCGATTCAAAACAAGATTTTAACGCTTTCAGGAGTTCAAATAACGTGTTTTTAGATCAATTGTATCGTATCTTTCACTACATAACTTTTCACCAAATTTCACAAACACTAAGAAAGTTTGTTTTTCGATTCAAAACAAGATTTTAACGCTTTCAGGAGTTCAAATAACGTGTTTTTAGATCAATTGTATGGTATCTTTTACTACATAACTTTTCACCAAATTTCACAAACACTAAGAAAGTTTGTTTTTCGATTCAAAACCAGATTTTAACGCTTTGAGGAGTTCAAATAACATGTTTTTAGATCAATTGTATCGTATCTTTTACTACATAACTTTTCACCAAATTTCTCAAACACTAAGAAAGTTTGTTTTTCGATTCAAAACAAGATTTTAACGCTTTGAGGTGTTAATTACGTGTTTTTAGAACATTTGTATCGTATCTTTCACTACATAACTTTTCACCAAATTTCACAAACACTAAGAAAGATTGTTATTCGATTTCAAAACAAGATTTTAATGCTTTGAGGAGTACAAATAACGTGTTTTTAGATCATTTGTATCGTATCTCTTACTACATAACTTTTCACCAAATTTCACAAACACTAAGAAAGTTTGTTTTTCGATTCAAAACAAGATTTTAACGCTTTCAGGAGTTCAAATAACGTGTTTTTAGATAAATTGTATCGTATCTTTTACTACATAACTTTTCCCCAAATTTCACAAACACTAAGAAAGTTTGTTTTTCGATTCAAAACAAGATTTTAACGCATTGAGGAGTTCAAATAACGTGTTTTTAGATCAATTGTATCGTATCTTTTACTACATAACTTTTCACCAAATTTCTCAAACACTAAGAAAGTTTGTATTTCGATTCAAAACAAGATTTTGACGCTTTGAGGAGTTCAAATAACGTGTTTTTAGATCATTTGTATCGTATCTTTCACTACATAAATTTTCACCAAATTTCACAAACACTAAGAAAGTTTGTGTTTCTATTCAAAACAAGTTTTTAACGCTTTGAGGAGCTCAAATAACGTGTTTTTAGATCATTTGTATCGTATTTTTTAGTACATAACTTTTCACCAAATTTCACAAACACTAAGAAAGTTTGTTTTTCGATTCAAAACAACATTTTAACGCTTTGAGGAGTTCAAATAACGTGTTTTTAGATCATTTGTATCGTATATTTTACTACATAACTTTTCACCAAATTTCACAAACACTAAGAAAGTTTGTTTTTCGATTCAAAACAAGATTTTAACACTTTGAGGAGTTCAAATAACGTGTTTTCAGATCATTTGTATCGTATCTCTCATAACTTTTCACCAAATTTCACAAACACTAAGAAAGTTTGTTATTCGATTTCAAAACAAGTTTTTAACGCTTTGAGGAGCTCAAATAACGTGTTTTTAGATCAATTGTATCGTATCTTTTACTACAGAACTTTTCACCAAATTCCACAAACACTAAGAAAGTTTATTTTTCGATTCAAAACAAGATTTTAACGCTTTGAGGAGTTCAAATAACGTGTTTTTAGATCATTTGTATCGTATCTTTCACTACATAAATTTTCACCAAATTTCACAAACACTAAGAAAGTTTGTTTTTCGATTCAAAACAAGATTTTAACGCTTTGAGGAGTTCAAATGACGTGTTTTTAGATCATTTGTATCGTATCTTTCACTACATAACTTTTCACCAAATTTCACAAACACTAAGAAAGTTTGTTTTTCGATTCAAAACAAGATTTTAACGCTTTGAGGAGTTAAAATAACGCGATTTTAGGTCATTTGTATCGTATCTTTTAGTACATAACTTTTCACCAAATTACACAAACAATAAGAAAGTTTGTTTTTCGATTCAAAACAAGATTTTAACGCTTTGAGGGGTTCAAATAAGATGTCTTCAGATTATTTGTATCGTATCTTTTACTACATAACTTTTCACCGAATTTCACAAACACTAAGAAAGTTTGTTTTTCGATTCAAAACAAGATTTTAACGCTTTCAGGAGTCCAAATAACGTGTTTTTAGATCAATTGTATCGTATCTTTTACTACATAACTTTTCACCGAATTTCACAAACACTAAGAAAGTTTGTTTTTCGATTTCAAAACAAGATTTTAATGCTTTGAGGAGTACAAATAACGTGTTTTTAGATCATTTGTATCGTATCTCTTACTACATAACTTTTCACCAAATTTCACAAACACTAAGAAAGTTTGTTTTTCGATTCAAAACAAGATTTTAACGCTTTCAGGAGTTCAAATAACGTGTTTTTAGATAAATTGTATCGTATCTTTTACTACATAACTTTTCCCCAAATTTCACAAACACTAAGAAAGTTTGTTTTTCGATTCAAAACAAGATTTTAACGCATTGAGGAGTTCAAATAACGTGTTTTTAGATCAATTGTATCGTATCTTTTACTACATAACTTTTCACCAAATTTCTCAAACACTAAGAAAGTTTGTATTTCGATTCAAAACAAGATTTTGACGCTTTGAGGAGTTCAAATAACGTGTTTTTAGATCATTTGTATCGTATCTTTCACTACATAAATTTTCACCAAATTTCACAAACACTAAGAAAGTTTGTGTTTCTATTCAAAACAAGTTTTTAACGCTTTGAGGAGCTCAAATAACGTGTTTTTAGATCATTTGTATCGTATTTTTTACTACATAACTTTTCACCAAATTTCACAAACACTAAGAAAGTTTGTTTTTCGATTCAAAACAACATTTTAACGCTTTGAGGAGTTCAAATAACGTGTTTTTAGATCATTTGTATCGTATATTTTACTACATAACTTTTCACCAAATTTCACAAACACTAAGAAAGTTTGTTTTTCGATTCAAAACAAGATTTTAACACTTTGAGGAGTTCAAATAACGTGTTTTCAGATCATTTGTATCGTATCTCTCATAACTTTTCACCAAATTTCACAAACACTAAGAAAGTTTGTTATTCGATTTCAAAACAAGTTTTTAACGCTTTGAGGAGCTCAAATAACGTGTTTTTAGATCAATTGTATCGTATCTTTTACTACAGAACTTTTCACCAAATTCCACAAACACTAAGAAAGTTTATTTTTCGATTCAAAACAAGATTTTAACGCTTTGAGGAGTTCAAATAACGTGTTTTTAGATCATTTGTATCGTATCTTTCACTACATAAATTTTCACCAAATTTCACAAACACTAAGAAAGTTTGTTTTTCGATTCAAAACAAGATTTTAACGCTTTGAGGAGTTCAAATAACGTGTTTTTAGATCATTTGTATCGTATTTTTTACTACATAACTTTTCACCAAATTTCACAAACACTAAGAAAGTTTGTTTTTCGATTCAAAACAACATTTTAACGCTTTGAGGAGTTCAAATAACGTGTTTTTAGATCATTTGTATCGTATCTTTTACTACATAACTTTTCACCAAATTTCACAAACACTAAGAAAGTTTGTTTATCGATTCAAAACAAGATTTTAACACTTTGAGGAGTTCAAATAACGTGTTTTCAGATCATTTGTATCGTATCTTTCACTACATAACTTTTCACCAAATTTCACAAACACTAAGAAAGTTTGTTATTCGATTTCAAAACAAGTTTTTAACGCTTTGAGGAGCTCAAATAACGTGTTTTTAGATCAATTGTATCGTATCTTTTACTACATAACTTTTCAACAAATTCCACAAACACTAAGAAAGTTTATTTTTCGATTCAAAACAAGATTTTAACGCTTTGAGGAGTTCAAATAACGTGTTTTTAGATCATTTGTATCGTATCTTTCACTACATAAATTTTCACCAAATTTCACAAACACTAAAAAAGTTTGTTTTTCTATTCAAAACACGATTTTAACACTTTGAGGAATTCAAATAACGTGTTTTCAGATCATTTGTACCGTATCTTTCACTACATAACTTTTCACCAAATTTCACAAACACTAAGAAAGTTTGTTATTCGATTTCAAAACAAGTTTTTAACGCTTTGAGGAGCTCAAATAACGTGTTTTTAGATCAATTGTATCGTATCTTTTACTACATAACTTTTCACCAAATTCCACAAACACTAAGAAAGTTTGTGTTTCGATTCAAAACAAGATTTTAACGCTTTGAGGAGTTCAAATAACGTGTTTTTAGATCATTTGTATCGTATCTTTCACTACATAAATTTTCACCAAATTTCACAAACACTAAGAAAGTTTGTTTTTCTATTCAAAACAAGTTTTGAACGCTTTGAGGAGCTCAAATAACGTGTTTTTAGATCATTTGTATCGTATCTTTTACTACATAACTTTTCACCAAATCTCACAAACACTAAGAAAGTTTGTTTTTCGATTCAAAACAAGATTTTAACGCTTTGAGGAGTTCAAATAACGTGTTTTTAGATCATTTGTATCATATCTTTTACTACATAACTTTTCACCAAATTTCACAAACACTAAGAAAGTTTGTATTTCGATTCAAAACAAGATTTTAACACTTTGAGGAGTTCAAATAACGTGTTTTTAGATCATTTGTATCGTATCTTTCACTACATAACTTTTCACCAAATTTCACAAACACTAAGAAAGTTTGTTATTCGATTTCAAAACAAGTTTTTAACGCTTTGAGGAGCTCAAATAACGTGTTTTTAGATCATTTGTATCGTATCTTTTACTACATAACTTTTCACCAAATTTCACAAACACTAAGAAAGTTTGTTTTTCGATTCAAAACAAGATTTTAACGCTTTGAGAAGTTCAAATAACGTGTTTTTAGATCAATTGTATCGTATCTTTTACTACATAACTTTTCACCAAATTTCACAAACACTAAGAAAGTTTGTTTTTCGATTCAAAACAAGATTTTAACGCTTTGAGGAGTTCAAATAACGTGTTTTTAGATCATTTGTATCGTATCTTTCACTACATAACTTTTCACCAAATTTCACAAACACAAAGAAAGTTTGTTTTTCGATTCAAAACAAGATTTTAACGCTTTGAGGAGTTCAAATGACGTGTTTTTAGATCATTTGTATCGTATCTTTCACTACATAACTTTTCACCAAATTTCACAAACACTAAGAAAGTTTGTTATTCGATTTCAAAACAAGATTTTAATGCTTTGAGGAGTTCAAATAACGTGTTTTTAGATAAATTGTATCGTATCTTTTACTACATAACTTTTCACCAAATTTCACAACCACTAAGAAAGTTTGTTTTTCGATTCAAAACAAGATTTTAACGCTTTGAGGAGTGCAAATAACGTGTTTTTAGATCAATTGTATCGTATCTTTTACTACATAACTTTTCACCAAATTTCACAAACACTAAGAAAATTTGTTTTTCGATTAAAAACAAGATTTTAACGCTTTGAGGAGTTCAAATAACGTGTTTTTAGATCAATTGTATCGTATCTTTTACTACATAACTTTTCACCAAATTTCACAAACACTAAGAAAGTTTGTTTTTCGATTCAAAACAAGATTTTAACGCTTTGAGTAGTTCAAATAACGTGTTTTTAGATCATTTGTATCGTATCTTTCACTACATAAATTTTCATCAAATTTCACAAACACTAAGAAAGTTTGTTTTTCGATTCAAAACAAGATTTTAACGCTTTAAAGAGTTCAAATGACGTGTTTTTAGATCATTTGTATCGTATCTTTCACTACATAACTTTTCACCAAATTTCACAAACACTAAGAAAGTTTGTTTTTCGATTCAAAACAAGATTTTAACGCTTTGAGGAGTTAAAATAACGCGATTTTATGTCATTTGTATCGTATCTTTTACTACATAACTTTTCACCAAATTTCACAAACAATAAGAAAGTTTGTTTTTCGATTCAAAACAAGATTTTAAAGCTTTGAGGAGTTCAAATAACGTGTTTTTAGATCAATTGTATCGTATCTTTTACTACATAACTTTTCACCAAATTTCACAAACACTAAGAAAGTTTGTTTTTCGATTCAAAACAAGATTTTAACGCTTTGAGGAGTTCAAATGACGTGTTTTTAGATCATTTGTATCGTATCTTTCACTACATAACTTTTCACCAAATTTCACAAACACTAAGAAAGTTTGTTTTTCGATTCAAAACAAGATTTTAACGCTTTGAGGAGTTAAAATAATGCGATTTTAGGTCATTTGTATCGTATCTTTTAGTACATAACTTTTCACCAAATTACACAAACAATAAGAAAGTTTGTTTTTCGATTCAAAACAAGATTTTAACGCTTTGAGGGGTTCAAATAAGATGTTTTCAGATTATTTGTATCGTATCTTTTACTACATAACTATTCACCAAATTTCACAAACACTAAGAAAGTTTGTTTTTCGATTCAAAACAAGATTTTAACGCTTTCAGGAGTCCAAATAACGTGTTTTTAGATCAATTGTATCGTATCTTTTACTACATAACTTTTCACCAAATTTCACAAACACTAAGAAAGTTTGTTTTTCGATTCAAAACAAGATTTTAACGCTTTGAGGAGTTCAAATAACATGTTTTTAGATCATTTGTATCGTATCTTTTACTACATAACTTTTCACCAAATTTCACAAACACTAAGAAAGTTTGTTTTTTGATTCAAAACAAGATTTTAATGCTTTGAGGAGTTCAAATAACGTGTTTTTAGATCATTTGTATCGTATCTCTTACTACATAACTTTTCACCAAAATTCACAAACACTAAGAAAGTTTGTTTTTCGATTCAAAACAAGATTTTAACGCTTTCAGGAGTTCAAATAACGTGTTTTTAGATCAATTGTATCGTATCTTTCACTACATAACTTTTCACCAAATTTCACAAACACTAAGAAAGTTTGTTTTTCGATTCAAAACAAGATTTTAACGCTTTCAGGAGTTCAAATAACGTGTTTTTAGATCAATTGTATGGTATCTTTTACTACATAACTTTTCACCAAATTTCACAAACACTAAGAAAGTTTGTTTTTCGATTCAAAACCAGATTTTAACGCTTTGAGGAGTTCAAATAACATGTTTTTAGATCAATTGTATCGTATCTTTTACTACATAACTTTTCACCAAATTTCTCAAACACTAAGAAAGTTTGTTTTTCGATTCAAAACAAGATTTTAACGCTTTGAGGTGTTAATTACGTGTTTTTAGAACATTTGTATCGTATCTTTCACTACATAACTTTTCACCAAATTTCACAAACACTAAGAAAGATTGTTATTCGATTTCAACACAAGATTTTAATGCTTTGAGGAGTACAAATAACGTGTTTTTAGATCATTTTTATCGTATCTCTTACTACATAACTTTTCACCAAATTTCACAAACACTAAGAAAGTTTGTTTTTCGATTCAAAACAAGATTTTAACGCTTTCAGGAGTTCAAATAACGTGTTTTTAGATAAATTGTATCGTATCTTTTACTACATAACTTTTCCCCAAATTTCACAAACACTAAGAAAGTTTGTTTTTCGATTCAAAACAAGATTTTAACGCATTGAGGAGTTCAAATAACGTGTTTTTAGATCAATTGTATCGTATCTTTTACTACATAACTTTTCACCAAATTTCTCAAACACTAAGAAAGTTTGTATTTCGATTCAAAACAATATTTTAACGCTTTGAGGAGTTCAAATAACTTGTTTTTGGATCATTTGTATCGTATCTTTCACTACATAAATTTTCACCAAATTTCACAAACACTAAGAAAGTTTGTGTTTCTATTCAAAACAAGTTTTTAACGCTTTGAGGAGCTCAAATAACGTGTTTTTAGATCATTTGTATCGTATTTTTTACTACATAACTTTTCACCAAATTTCACAAACACTAAGAAAGTTTGTTTTTCGATTCAAAACAACATTTTAACGCTTTGAGGAGTTCAAATAACGTGTTTTTAGATCATTTGTATCGTATATTTTACTACATAACTTTTCACCAAATTTCACAAACACTAAGAAAGTTTGTTTTTCGATTCAAAACAAGATTTTAACACTTTGAGGAGTTCAAATAACGTGTTTTCAGATCATTTGTATCGTATCTCTCATAACTTTTCACCAAATTTCACAAACACTAAGAAAGTTTGTTATTCGATTTCAAAACAAGTTTTTAACGCTTTGAGGAGCTCAAATAACGTGTTTTTAGATCAATTGTATCGTATCTTTTACTACAGAACTTTTCACCAAATTCCACAAACACTAAGAAAGTTTATTTTTCGATTCAAAACAAGATTTTAACGCTTTGAGGAGTTCAAATAACGTGTTTTTAGATCATTTGTATCGTATCTTTCACTACATAAATTTTCACCAAATTTCACAAACACTAAGAAAGTTTGTTTTTCGATTCAAAACAAGATTTTAACGCTTTGAGGAGTTCAAATAACGTGTTTTTAGATCATTTGTATCGTATTTTTTACTACATAACTTTTCACCAAATTTCACAAACACTAAGAAAGTTTGTTTTTCGATTCAAAACAACATTTTAACGCTTTGAGGAGTTCAAATAACGTGTTTTTAGATCATTTGTATCGTATCTTTTAGTACATAACTTTTCACCAAATTTCACAAACACTAAGAAAGTTTGTTTATCGATTCAAAACAAGATTTTAACACTTTGAGGAGTTCAAATAACGTGTTTTCAGATCATTTGTATCGTATCTTTCACTACATAACTTTTCACCAAATTTCACAAACACTAAGAAAGTTTGTTATTCGATTTCAAAACAAGTTTTTAACGCTTTGAGGAGCTCAAATAACGTGTTTTTAGATCAATTGTATCGTATCTTTTACTACATAACTT
Source organism: Luzula sylvatica (assembly GCA_946800325.1). Classification (NCBI taxonomy): domain Eukaryota; kingdom Viridiplantae; phylum Streptophyta; class Magnoliopsida; order Poales; family Juncaceae; genus Luzula; species Luzula sylvatica. The sequence continues at coordinate 60,175,687 of OX326961.1, read as the reverse complement.
TTCAACAAATTCCACAAACACTAAGAAAGTTTATTTTTCGATTCAAAACAAGATTTTAACGCTTTGAGGAGTTCAAATAACGTGTTTTTAGATCATTTGTATCGTATCTTTCACTACATAAATTTTCACCAAATTTCACAAACACTAAGAAAGTTTGTTTTTCTATTCAAAACAAGTTTTGAACGCTTTGAGGAGCTCAAATAACGTGTTTTTAGATCATTTGTATCGTATCTTTTACTACATAACTTTTCACCAAATTTCAGAAACACTAAGAAAGTTTGTTTTTCGATTCAAAACAAGATTTTAACGCTTTGAGGAGTTCAAATAACGTGTTTTTAGATCATTTGTATCATATCTTTTACTACATAACTTTTCACCAAATTTCACAAACACTAAGAAAGTTTGTATTTCGATTCAAAACAAGATTTTAACACTTTGAGGAGTTCAAATAACGTGTTTTTAGATCATTTGTATCGTATCTTTCACTACATAACTTTTCACCAAATTTCACAAACACTAAGAAAGTTTGTTATTCGATTTCAAAACAAGTTTTTTACGCTTTGAGGAGCTAGAATAACGTGTTTTTAGATCATTTGTATCGTATCTTTTACTACATAACTTTTCACCAAATTTCACAAACACTAAGAAAGTTTGTTTTTCGATTCAAAACAAAATTTTAACGCTTTGAGAAGTTCAAATAACGTGTTTTTAGATCAATTGTATCGTATCTTTTACTACATAACTTTTCACCAAATTTCACAAACACTAAGAAAGTTTGTTTTTCGATTCAAAACAAGATTTTAACGCTTTGAGGAGTTCAAATAACGTGTTTTTAGATCATTTGTATCGTATCTTTCACTACATAACTTTTCACCAAATTTCATAAACACAAAGAAAGTTTGTTTTTCGATTCAAAACAAGATTTTAACGCTTTGAGGAGTTCAAATGACGTATTTTTAGATCATTTGTATCGTATCTTTCACTACATAACTTTTCACCAAATTTCACAAACACTAAGAAAGTTTGTTATTCGATTTCAAAACAAGATTTTAATGCTTTGAGGAGTTCAAATAACGTGTTTTTAGATAAATTGTATCGTATCTTTTACTACAAAACTTTTCACCAAATTTCACAACCACTAAGAAAGTTTGTTTTTCGATTCAAAACAAGATTTTAACGCTTTGAGGAGTTCAAATAACGTGTTTTTAGATCAATTGTATCGTATCTTTTACTACATAACTTTTCACCAAATTTCACAAACACTAAGAAAGTTTGTTTTTCGATTCAAAACAAGATTTTAACGCTTTGAGGAGTTCAAATAACATGTTTTTAGATTATTTGTATCGTATCTTTTACTACATAACTTTTCACCAAATTTCACAAACACTAAGAAAGTTTGTTTTTCGATTCAAAACAAGATTTTAACGCTTTCAGGAGTCCAAATAACGTGTTTTTAGATCAATTGTATCGTATCTTTTACTACAAAACTTTTCACCAAATTTCACAACCACTAAGAAAGTTTGTTTTTCGATTCAAAACAAGATTTTAACGCTTTGAGGAGTTCAAATAACGAGTTTTTAGATCAATTGTATCGTATCTTTTACTACATAACTTTTCAGCAAATTTCACAAACACTAAGAAAGTTTGTTTTTCGATTCAAAACTAGATTTTAACGCTTTGAGGAGTTCAAATAACGTGTTTTTAGATCATTTGTATCGTATCTTTCACTACATAAATTTTCATCAAATTTCACAAACACTAAGAAAGTTTGTTTTTCGATTCAAAACAAGATTTTAACGCTTTAAAGAGTCCAAATGACGTGTTTTTAGATCATTTGTATCGTATCTTTCACTACATAACTTTTCACCAAATTTCACAAACACTAAGAAAGTTTGTTATTCGATTTCAAAACAAGATTTTAATGCTTTGAGGAGTTCAAATACCGTGTTTTTAGATAAATTGTATCGTATCTTTTACTACATAACTTTTCACCAAATTTCTCAAACACTAAGAAAGTTTGTTTTTCGATTCAAAACAAGATTTTAACGCTTTGAGGAGTTCAAATAACGTGTTTTTAGATCAATTGTATCGTATCTTTTACTACATAACTTTTCACCAAATTTCACAAACACTAAGAAAGTTTGTTTTTCGATTCAAAACAAGATTTTAACGCTTTGAGGAGTTCAAATAACGCGATTTTAGATCATTTGTATCGTATCTTTTACTACATAACTCTTCACCAAATTTCACAAACACTAAGAAAGTTTGTTTTTCGATTCAAAACAAGATTTTAACGCTTTGAGGAGTTCAAATAACATGTTTTTAGATTATTTGTATTGTATCTTTTACTACATAACTTTTCACCAAATTTCACAAACACTAAGAAAGTTTGTTTTTCGATTCAAAACAAGATTTTAACGCTTTCACGAGTCCAAATAACGTGTTTTTAGATCAATTGTATCGTATCTTTTACTACATAAATTTTCACCAAATTTCACAAACACTAAGAAAGTTTGTTTTTCGATTCAAAACAAGATTTTAACGCTTTGAGGAGTTCAAATAACATGTTTTTATATCATTTGTATCGTATCTTTTACTACATAACTTTTCACCAAATTTCACAAACACTAAGAAAGTTTGTTTTTTGATTCAAAACAAGATTTTAATGCTTTGAGGAGTTCAAATAACGTGTTTTTAGATCATTTGTATCGTATCTTTTACTACATAACTTTTCACCAAATTTAACAAACACAAAGAAAGTTTGTTTTTCGATTCAAAACAAGATTTTAACGCTTTCAGGTGTTCAAATAACGTGTTTTTAGATCAATTGTATCGTATCTTTTACTACATAACTTTTGACCAAATTTCACAAACACTAAGAAAGTTTGTTTTACGATTCGAAACAAGATTTTAACGCTTTCAGGAGTTCAAATAACGTGTTTTTAGATCAATTGTATCGTATCTTTTACTACATAACTTTTCACCAAATTTCACAAACACTAAGAAAGTTTGTTTTTCGATTCAAAACAAGATTTTAACGCTTTGAGGAGTTCAAATAACGTGTTTTTAGATCAATTGTATCGTATCTTTCACTACATAACTTTTCACCAAATTTCACAAACACTAAGAAAGTTTGTTTTTCGATTCAAAACAAGATTTTAATGCTTTGAGGAGTTCAAATAACGTGTCTTTAGATAAATTGTATCGTATCTTTTACTACATAACTTTTCACCAAATTTCACAAACACTAAGAAAGTTTGTTTTTCGATTCAAAACAAGATTTTAACGCTTTGAGGAGTTCAAATAACGTGTTTTTAGATCATTTGTATCGTATCTTTCACTACATAACTTTTCACCAAATTTCATAAACACAAAGAAAGTTTGTTTTTCGATTCAAAACAAGATTTTAACGCTTTGAGGAGTTCAAATGACGTATTTTTAGATCATTTGTATCGTATCTTTCACTACATAACTTTTCACCAAATTTCACAAACACTAAGAAAGTTTGTTATTCGATTTCAAAACAAGATTTTAATGCTTTGAGGAGTTCAAATAACGTGTTTTTAGATAAATTGTATCGTATCTTTTACTACAAAACTTTTCACCAAATTTCACAACCACTAAGAAAGTTTGTTTTTCGATTCAAAACAAGATTTTAACGCTTTGAGGAGTTCAAATAACGTGTTTTTAGATCAATTGTATCGTATCTTTTACTACATAACTTTTCACCAAATTTCACAAACACTAAGAAAGTTTGTTTTTCGATTCAAAACAAGATTTTAACGCTTTGAGGAGTTCAAATAACGTGTTTTTAGATCAATTGTATCGTATCTTTTACTACATAACTTTTCACCAAATTTCACAAACACTAAGAAAGTTTGTTTTTCGATTCAAAACAAGATTTTAACGTTTTGAGGAGTTCAAATGACGTGTTTTTAGATCATTTGTATCGTATCTTTCACTACATAACTTTTCACCAAATTTCACAAACACTAAGAAAGTTTGTTTTTCGATTCAAAACAAGATTTTAACGCTTTGAGGAGTTAAAATAACGCGATTTTAGATCATTTGTATCGTATCTTTTAGTACATAACTTTTCACCAAATTACACAAACAATAAGAAAGTTTGTTTTTCGATTCAAAACAAGATTTTAACGCTTTGAGGAGTTCAAATAACATGTTTTTAGATTATTTGTATCGTATCTTTTACTACATAACTTTTCACCAAATTTCTCAAACACTAAGAAAGTTTGTTTTTCGATTCAAAACAAGATTTTAACGCTTTGAGGAGTTCAAATAACGTGTTTTTAGATCAATTGTATCGTATCTTTTACTACATAACTTTTCACCAAATTTCACAAACACTAAGAAAGTTTGTTTTTCGATTCAAAACAAGATTTTAACGCTTTGAGGAGTTCAAATAACGCGATTTTAGATCATTTGTATCGTATCTTTTACTACATAACTCTTCACCAAATTTCACAAACACTAAGAAAGTTTGTTTTTCGATTCAAAACAAGATTTTAACGCTTTGAGGAGTTCAAATAACATGTTTTTAGATTATTTGTATTGTATCTTTTACTACATAACTTTTCACCAAATTTCACAAACACTAAGAAAGTTTGTTTTTCGATTCAAAACAAGATTTTAACGCTTTCACGAGTCCAAATAACGTGTTTTTAGATCAATTGTATCGTATCTTTTACTACATAAATTTTCACCAAATTTCACAAACACTAAGAAAGTTTGTTTTTCGATTCAAAACAAGATTTTAACGCTTTGAGGAGTTCAAATAACATGTTTTTATATCATTTGTATCGTATCTTTTACTACATAACTTTTCACCAAATTTCACAAACACTAAGAAAGTTTGTTTTTTGATTCAAAACAAGATTTTAATGCTTTGAGGAGTTCAAATAACGTGTTTTTAGATCATTTGTATCGTATCTTTTACTACATAACTTTTCACCAAATTTAACAAACACAAAGAAAGTTTGTTTTTCGATTCAAAACAAGATTTTAACGCTTTCAGGTGTTCAAATAACGTGTTTTTAGATCAATTGTATCGTATCTTTTACTACATAACTTTTGACCAAATTTCACAAACACTAAGAAAGTTTGTTTTACGATTCGAAACAAGATTTTAACGCTTTCAGGAGTTCAAATAACGTGTTTTTAGATCAATTGTATCGTATCTTTTACTACATAACTTTTCACCAAATTTCACAAACACTAAGAAAGTTTGTTTTTCGATTCAAAACAAGATTTTAACGCTTTGAGGAGTTCAAATAACGTGTTTTTAGATCAATTGTATCGTATCTTTCACTACATAACTTTTCACCAAATTTCACAAACACTAAGAAAGTTTGTTTTTCGATTCAAAACAAGATTTTAATGCTTTGAGGAGTTCAAATAACGTGTCTTTAGATAAATTGTATCGTATCTTTTACTACATAACTTTTCACCAAATTTCACAAACACTAAGAAAGTTTGTTTTTCGATTCAAAACAAGATTTTAACGCTTTGAGGAGTTCAAATAACGTGTTTTTAGATCAATTGTATCGTATCTTTTACTACATAACGTTTCACCAAATTTCACAAACACTAAGAAAGTTTGTTTTTCGATTCAAAACAAGATTTTAATGCTTTGAGGAGTTCAAATAACGTGTCTTTAGATAAATTGTATCGTATCTTTTACTACATAACTTTTCACCAAATTTCTCAAACACTAAGAAAGTTTGTTTTTCGATTCAAAACAAGATTTTAACGCTTTGAGGAGTTCAAATAACGTGTTTTTAGATCAATTGTATCGTATCTTTTACTACATAACTTTTCACCAAATTTCACAAACACTAAGAAAGTTTGTTTTTCGATTCAAAACAAGATTTTAACGCTTTGAGGAGTTCACATAACATGTTTTTAGATTATTTGTATCGTATCTTTTACTACATAAGTTTTCACCAAATTTCACAAACACTAAGAAAGTTTGTTTTTCGATTCAAAACAAGATTTTAACGCTTTCAGGAGTCCAAATAACGTGTTTTTAGATCAATTGTATCGTATCTTTTACTACATAACTTTTCACCAAATTTCACAAACACTAAGAAAGTTTGTTTTTCGATTCAAAACAAGATTTTAACGCTTTGAGGAGTTCAAATAACATGTTTTCATATCATTTGTATCGTATCTTTTACTACATAACTTTTCACCAAATTTCACAACCACTAAGAAAGTTTGTTTTTTGATTCAAAACAAGATTTTAATGCTTTGAGGAGTTCAAATAACGTGTCTTTAGATAAATTGTATCGTATCTTTTACTACATAAATTTTCATCAAATTTCACAAACACTAAGAAAGTTTGTTTTTCGATTCAAAACAAGATTTTAACGCTTTAAAGAGTTCAAATGACGTGTTTTTAGATCATTTGTATCGTATCTTTCACTACATAACTTTTCACCAAATTTCACAACCACTAAGAAAGTTTGTTATTCGATTTCAAAACAAGATTTTAATGCTTTGAGGAGTTCAAATAACGTGTTTTTAGATAAATTGTATCGTATCTTTTACTACATAACTTTTCACCAAATTTCACAAACACTAAGAAAGTTTGTTTTTCGATTCAAAACAAGATTTTAACGCTTTGAGGAGTTCAAATAACGTGTTTTTAGATCAATTGTATCGTATCTTTTACTACATAACTTTTCACCAAATTTCACAAACACTAAGAAAGTTTGTTTTTCGATTCAAAACAAGATTTTAACGCTTTGAGGAGTTCAAATGACGTGTTTTTAGATCATTTGTATCGTATCTTTCACTACATAACTTTTCACCAAATTTCACAAACACTAAGAAAGTTTGTTTTTCGATTCAAAACAAGATTTTAACGCTTTGAGGAGTTAAAATAACGCGATTTTAGATCATTTGTATCGTATCTTTTAGTACATAACTTTTCACCAAATTACACAAACAATAAGAAAGTTTGTTTTTCGATTCAAAACAAGATTTTAACGCTTTGAGGAGTTCAAATAACGTGTTTTTAGATCAATTGTATCGTATCTTTCACTACATAACTTTTCACCAAATTTCACAAACACTAAGAAAGTTTGTTTTTCGATTCAAAACAAGATTTTAACGCTTTGAGGAGTTCAAATAACGTGTTTTTAGATCAATTGTATCGTATCTTTCACTACATAACTTTTCACCAAATTTCACAAACACTAAGAAAGTTTGTTTTTCGATTCAAAACAAGATTTTAACGCTTTGAGGAGTTCAAATAACATGTTTTTAGATTATTTGTATCGTATCTTTTACTACATAACTTTTCACCAAATTTCTCAAACACTAAGAAAGTTTGTTTTTCGATTCAAAACAAGATTTTAACGCTTTGAGGAGTTCAAATAACGTGTTTTTAGATCAATTGTATCGTATCTTTTACTACATAACTTTTCACCAAATTTCACAAACACTAAGAAAGTTTGTTTTTCGATTCAAAACAAGATTTTAACGCTTTGAGGAGTTCAAATAACGCGATTTTAGATCATTTGTATCGTATCTTTTACTACATAACTCTTCACCAAATTTCACAAACACTAAGAAAGTTTGTTTTTCGATTCAAAACAAGATTTTAACGCTTTCAGGAGTTCAAATAACGTGTTTTTAGATCAATTGTATCGTATCTTTTACTACATAACTTTTCACCAAATTTCACAAACACTAAGAAAGTTTGTTTTTCGATTCAAAACAAGATTTTAACGCTTTGAGGAGTTCAAATAACGTGTTTTTAGATCAATTGTATCGTATCTTTCACTACATAACTTTTCACCAAATTTCACAAACACTAAGAAAGTTTGTTTTTCGATTCAAAACAAGATTTTAATGCTTTGAGGAGTTCAAATAACGTGTCTTTAGATAAATTGTATCGTATCTTTTACTACATAACTTTTCACCAAATTTCACAAACACTAAGAAAGTTTGTTTTTCGATTCAAAACAAGATTTTAACGCTTTGAGGAGTTCAAATAACGTGTTTTTAGATCAATTGTATCGTATCTTTTACTACATAACGTTTCACCAAATTTCACAAACACTAAGAAAGTTTGTTTTTCGATTCAAAACAAGATTTTAATGCTTTGAGGAGTTCAAATAACGTGTCTTTAGATAAATTGTATCGTATCTTTTACTACATAACTTTTCACCAAATTTCTCAAACACTAAGAAAGTTTGTTTTTCGATTCAAAACAAGATTTTAACGCTTTGAGGAGTTCAAATAACGTGTTTTTAGATCAATTGTATCGTATCTTTTACTACATAACTTTTCACCAAATTTCACAAACACTAAGAAAGTTTGTTTTTCGATTCAAAACAAGATTTTAACGCTTTGAGGAGTTCACATAACATGTTTTTAGATTATTTGTATCGTATCTTTTACTACATAAGTTTTCACCAAATTTCACAAACACTAAGAAAGTTTGTTTTTCGATTCAAAACAAGATTTTAACGCTTTCAGGAGTCCAAATAACGTGTTTTTAGATCAATTGTATCGTATCTTTTACTACATAACTTTTCACCAAATTTCACAAACACTAAGAAAGTTTGTTTTTCGATTCAAAACAAGATTTTAACGCTTTGAGGAGTTCAAATAACATGTTTTCATATCATTTGTATCGTATCTTTTACTACATAACTTTTCACCAAATTTCACAACCACTAAGAAAGTTTGTTTTTTGATTCAAAACAAGATTTTAATGCTTTGAGGAGTTCAAATAACGTGTCTTTAGATAAATTGTATCGTATCTTTTACTACATAAATTTTCATCAAATTTCACAAACACTAAGAAAGTTTGTTTTTCGATTCAAAACAAGATTTTAACGCTTTAAAGAGTTCAAATGACGTGTTTTTAGATCATTTGTATCGTATCTTTCACTACATAACTTTTCACCAAATTTCACAACCACTAAGAAAGTTTGTTATTCGATTTCAAAACAAGATTTTAATGCTTTGAGGAGTTCAAATAACGTGTTTTTAGATAAATTGTATCGTATCTTTTACTACATAACTTTTCACCAAATTTCACAAACACTAAGAAAGTTTGTTTTTCGATTCAAAACAAGATTTTAACGCTTTGAGGAGTTCAAATAACGTGTTTTTAGATCAATTGTATCGTATCTTTTACTACATAACTTTTCACCAAATTTCACAAACACTAAGAAAGTTTGTTTTTCGATTCAAAACAAGATTTTAACGCTTTGAGGAGTTCAAATGACGTGTTTTTAGATCATTTGTATCGTATCTTTCACTACATAACTTTTCACCAAATTTCACAAACACTAAGAAAGTTTGTTTTTCGATTCAAAACAAGATTTTAACGCTTTGAGGAGTTAAAATAACGCGATTTTAGATCATTTGTATCGTATCTTTTAGTACATAACTTTTCACCAAATTACACAAACAATAAGAAAGTTTGTTTTTCGATTCAAAACAAGATTTTAACGCTTTGAGGAGTTCAAATAAGATGTTTTTAGATTATTTGTATCGTATCTTTTACTACATAACTTTTCACCAAATTTCACAAACACTAAGAAAGTTTGTTTTTCGATTCAAAACAAGATTTTAACGCTTTCAGGAGTCCAAATAACGTGTTTTTAGATCAATTGTATCGTATCTTTTACTACATAACTTTTCACCAAATTTCACAAACACTAAGAAAGTTTGTTTTTCGATTCAAAACAAGATTTTAACGCTTTGAGGAGTTCAAATAACATGTTTTTAGATCATTTGTATCGTATCTTTTACTACATAACTTTTCACCAAATTTCACAAACACTAAGAAAGTTTGTTTTTTGATTCAAAACAAGATTTTAATGCTTTGAGGAGTTCAAATAACGTGTTTTTAGATCATTTGTATCGTATCTCTTACTACATAACTTTTCACCAAATTTCACAAACACTAAGAAAGTTTGTTTTTCGATTCAAAACAAGATTTTAACGCTTTCAGGAGTTCAAATAACGTGTTTTTAGATCAATTCTATCGTATCTTTCACTACATAACTTTTCACCAAATTTCACAAACACTAAGAAAGTTGGTTTTTCGATTCAAAACAAGATTTTAACGCTTTCAGGAGTTCAAATAACGTGTTTTTAGATCAATTGTATGGTATCCTTTACTACATAACTTTTCACCAAATTTCACAAACACTAAGAAAGTTTGTTTTTCGATTCAAAACAAGATTTTAACGCTTTGAGGAGTTCAAATAACGTGTTTTTAGATCAATTGTATCGTATCTTTCACTACATAACTTTTCACCAAATTTGACAAACACAAAGAAAGTTTGTTTTTCGATTCAAAACAAGATTTTAATGCTTTGAGGAGTTCAAATAACGTGTTTTTAGATAAATTGTATCGTATCTTTTACTACATAACTTTTCACCAAATTTCTCAAACACTAAGAAAGTTTGTTTTTCTATTCAAAACAAGATTTTAACGCTTTGAGGAGTTCAAATAACGTGTTTTTAGATCAATTGTATCGTATCTTTTACTACATAACTTTTCACCAAATTTCACAAACACTAAGAAAGTTTGTTTTTCGATTCAAAACAAGATTTTAACGCTTTGAGGAGTTCAAATGACGTGTTTTTAGATCATTTGTATCGTATCTTTCACTACATAACTTTTCACCAAATTTCACAAACACTAAGAAAGTTTGTTTTTCGATTCAAAACAAGATTTTAACGCTTTGAGGAGTTCAAATAACGCTATTTTAGATCATTTGTATCGTATCTTTTACTACATAAGTTTTCACCAAATTTCACAAACACTAAGAAAGTTTGTTTTTCGATTCAAAACAAGATTTTAACGCTTTCAGGAGTCCAAATAACGTGTTTTTAGATCAATTGTATCGTATCTTTTACTACATAACTTTTCACCAAATTTCACAAACACTAAGAAAGTTTGTTTTTCGATTCAAAACAAGATTTTAACGCTTTGAGGAGTTCAAATAACATGTTTTTATATCATTTGTATCGTATCTCTTACTACATAACTTTTCACCAAATTTCACAAACACTAAGAAAGTTTGTTTTTCGATTCAAAACAAGATTTTAACGCTTTCAGGAGTTCAAATAACGTGTTTTTAGATCAATTCTATCGTATCTTTCACTACATAACTTTTCACCAAATTTCACAAACACTAAGAAAGTTGGTTTTTCGATTCAAAACAAGATTTTAACGCTTTCAGGAGTTCAAATAACGTGTTTTTAGATCAATTGTATGGTATCCTTTACTACATAACTTTTCACCAAATTTCACAAACACTAAGAAAGTTTGTTTTTCGATTCAAAACAAGATTTTAACGCTTTGAGGAGTTCAAATAACGTGTTTTTAGATCAATTGTATCGTATCTTTCACTACATAACTTTTCACCAAATTTGACAAACACAAAGAAAGTTTGTTTTTCGATTCAAAACAAGATTTTAATGCTTTGAGGAGTTCAAATAACGTGTTTTTAGATAAATTGTATCGTATCTTTTAGTACATAACTTTTCACCAAATTTCTCAAACACTAAGAAAGTTTGTTTTTCTATTCAAAACAAGATTTTAACGCTTTGAGGAGTTCAAATAACGTGTTTTTAGATCAATTGTATCGTATCTTTTACTACATAACTTTTCACCAAATTTCACAAACACTAAGAAAGTTTGTTTTTCGATTCAAAACAAGATTTTAACGCTTTGAGGAGTTCAAATGACGTGTTTTTAGATCATTTGTATCGTATCTTTCACTACATAACTTTTCACCAAATTTCACAAACACTAAGAAAGTTTGTTTTTCGATTCAAAACAAGATTTTAACGCTTTGAGGAGTTCAAATAACGCGATTTTAGATCATTTGTATCGTATCTTTTACTACATAAGTTTTCACCAAATTTCACAAACACTAAGAAAGTTTGTTTTTCGATTCAAAACAAGATTTTAACGCTTTCAGGAGTCCAAATAACGTGTTTTTAGATCAATTGTATCGTATCTTTTACTACATAACTTTTCACCAAATTTCACAAACACTAAGAAAGTTTGTTTTTCGATTCAAAACAAGATTTTAACGCTTTGAGGAGTTCAAATAACATGTTTTTATATCATTTGTATCGTATCTTTTACTACATAACTTTTCACCAAATTTCACAACCACTAAGAAAGTTTGTTTTTTGATTCAAAACAAGATTTTAATGCTTTGAGGAGTTCAAATAACGTGTTTTTAGATCATTTGTATCGTATCTCTTACTACATAACTTTTCACCAAATTTCACAAACACTAAGAAAGTTTGTTTTTCGATTCAAAACAAGATTTTAACGCTTTGAGGAGTTCAAATAACGTGTTTTTAGATCAATTGTATCGTATCTTTCACTACATAACTTTTCACCAAATTTCACAAACACTAAGAAAGTTTGTTTTTCGATTCAAAACAAGATTTTAATGCTTTGAGGAGTTCAAATAACGTGTTTTTAGATAAATTGTATCGTATCTTTTACTACATAACTTTTCACCAAATTTCTCAAACACTAAGAAAGTTTGTTTTTCGATTCAAAACAAGATTTTAACGCTTTGAGGAGTTCAAATAACGTGTTTTTAGATAAATTGTATCGTATCTCTTACTACATAACTTTTCACCAAATTTCACAAACACTAAGAAAGTTTGTTTTTCGATTCAAAACAAGATTTTAACGCTTTGAGGAGTTCACATAACATGTTTTTAGATTATTTGTATCGTATCTTTTACTACATAAGTTTTCACCAAATTTCACAAACACTAAGAAAGTTTGTTTTTCGATTCAAAACAAGATTTTAACGCTTTCAGGAGTCCAAATAACGTGTTTTTAGATCAATTGTATCGTATCTTTTACTACATAACTTTTCACCAAATTTCACAAACACTAAGAAAGTTTGTTTTTCGATTCAAAACAAGATTTTAACGCTTTGAGGAGTTCAAATAACATGTTTTCATATCATTTGTATCGTATCTTTTACTACATAACTTTTCACCAAATTTGACAACCACTAAGAAAGTTTGTTTTTTGATTCAAAACAAGATTTTAATGCTTTGAGGAGTTCAAATAACGTGTTTTTAGATCATTTGTATCGTATCTCTTACTACATAACTTTTCACCAAATTTCACAAACACTAAGAAAGTTTGTTTTTCGATTCAAAACAAGATTTTAACGCTTTGAGGAGTTCAAATAACGTGTTTTTAGATCATTTGTATCGTATCTTTCACTACATAAATTTTCATCAAATTTCACAAACACTAAGAAAGTTTGTTTTTCGATTCAAAACAAGATTTTAACGCTTTAAAGAGTTCAAATGACGTGTTTTTAGATCATTTGTATCGTATCTTTCACTACATAACTTTTCACCAAATTTCACAACCACTAAGAAAGTTTGTTATTCGATTTCAAAACAAGATTTTAATGCTTTGAGGAGTTCAAATAACGTGTTTTTAGATAAATTGTATCGTATCTTTTACTACATAACTTTTCACCAAATTTCACAAACACTAAGAAAGTTTGTTTTTCGATTCAAAACAAGATTTTAACGCTTTGAGGAGTTCAAATAACGTGTTTTTAGATCAATTGTATCGTATCTTTTACTACATAACTTTTAACCAAATTTCACAAACACTAAGAAAGTTTGTTTTTCGATTCAAAACAAGATTTTAACGCTTTGAGGAGTTCAAATGACGTGTTTTTAGATCATTTGTATCGTATCTTTTCACTACATAACTTTTCACCAAATTTCACAAACACTAAGAAAGTTTGTTTTTCGATTCAAAACAAGATTTTAACGCTTTGAGGAGTTAAAATAACGCGATTTTAGATCATTTGTATCGTATCTTTTAGTACATAACTTTTCACCAAATTACACAAACAATAAGAAAGTTTGTTTTTCGATTCAAAACAAGATTTTAACGCTTTGAGGAGTTCAAATAAGATGTTTTTAGATTATTTGTATCGTATCTTTCACTACATAACTTTTCACCAAATTTCACAAACACTAAGAAAGTTTGTTATTCGATTTCAAAACAAGTTTTTTACGCTTTGAGGAGCTAAAATAACGTGTTTTTAGATCATTTGTATCGTATCTTTTACTACATAACTTTTCACCAAATTTCACAAACACTAAGAAAGTTTGTTTTTCGATTCAAAACAAAATTTTAACGCTTTGAGAAGTTCAAATAACGTGTTTTTAGATCAATTGTATCGTATCTTTTACTACATAACTTTTCACCAAATTTCACAAACACTAAGAAAGTTTGTTTTTCGATTCAAAACAAGATTTTAACGCTTTGAGGAGTTCAAATAACGTGTTTTTAGATCATTTGTATCGTATCTTTCACTACATAACTTTTCACCAAATTTCATAAACACAAAGAAAGTTTGTTTTTCGATTCAAAACAAGATTTTAACGCTTTGAGGAGTTCAAATGACGTATTTTTAGATCATTTGTATCGTATCTTTCACTACATAACTTTTCACCAAATTTCACAAACACTAAGAAAGTTTGTTATTCGATTTCAAAACAAGATTTTAATGCTTTGAGGAGTTCAAATAACGTGTTTTTAGATAAATTGTATCGTATCTTTTACTACAAAACTTTTCACCAAATTTCACAACCACTAAGAAAGTTTGTTTTTCGATTCAAAACAAGATTTTAACGCTTTGAGGAGTTCAAATAACGTGTTTTTAGATCAATTGTATCGTATCTTTTACTACATAACTTTTCACCAAATTTCACAAACACTAAGAAAGTTTGTTTTTCGATTCAAAACAAGATTTTAACGCTTTGAGGAGTTCAAATAACGTGTTTTCAGATCAATTGTATCGTATCTTTTACTACATAACTTTTCACCAAATTTCACAAACACTAAGAAAGTTTGTTTTTCGATTCAAAACAAGATTTTAACGTTTTGAGGAGTTCAAATGACGTGTTTTTAGATCATTTGTATCGTATCTTTCACTACATAACTTTTCACCAAATTTCACAAACACTAAGAAAGTTTGTTTTTCGATTCAAAACAAGATTTTAACGCTTTGAGGAGTTAAAATAACGCGATTTTAGATCATTTGTATCGTATCTTTTAGTACATAACTTTTCACCAAATTACACAAACAATAAGAAAGTTTGTTTTTCGATTCAAAACAAGATTTTAACGCTTTGAGGAGTTCAAATAACATGTTTTTAGATTATTTGTATCGTATCTTTTACTAGATAACTTTTCACCAAATTTCACAAACACTAAGAAAGTTTGTTTTTCGATTCAAAACAAGATTTTAACGCTTTCAGGAGTCCAAATAACGTGTTTTTAGATCAATTGTATCGTATCTTTTACTACAAAACTTTTCACCAAATTTCACAACCACTAAGAAAGTTTGTTTTTCGATTCAAAACAAGATTTTAACGATTTGAGGAGTTCAAATAACGAGTTTTTAGATCAATTGTATCGTATCTTTTACTACATAACTTTTCAGCAAATTTCACAAACACTAAGAAAGTTTGTTTTTCGATTCAAAACAAGATTTTAACGCTTTGAGGAGTTCAAATAACGTGTTTTTAGATCATTTGTATCGTATCTTTCACTACATAAATTTTCATCAAATTTCACAAACACTAAGAAAGTTTGTTTTTCGATTCAAAACAAGATTTTAACGCTTTAAAGAGTCCAAATGACGTGTTTTTAGATCATTTGTATCGTATCTTTCACTACATAACTTTTCACCAAATTTCACAAACACTAAGAAAGTTTGTTATTCGATTTCAAAACAAGATTTTAATGCTTTGAGGAGTTCAAATACCGTGTTTTTAGATAAATTGTATCGTATCTTTTACTACATAACTTTTCACCAAATTTCTCAAACACTAAGAAAGTTTGTTTTTCGATTCAAAACAAGATTTTAACGCTTTGAGGAGTTCAAATAACGTGTTTTTAGATCAATTGTATCGTATCTTTTACTACATAACTTTTCACCAAATTTCACAAACACTAAGAAAGTTTGTTTTTCGATTCAAAACAAGATTTTAACGCTTTGAGGAGTTCAAATGACGTGTTTTTAGATCATTTGTATCGTATCTTTCACTACATAACTTTTCACCAAATTTCACAAACACTAAGAAAGTTTGTTTTTCGATTCAAAACAAGATTTTAACGCTTTGAGGAGTTCAAATAACGCGATTTTAGATCATTTGTATCGTATCTTTTACTACATAACTCTTCACCAAATTTCACAAACACTAAGAAAGTTTGTTTTTCGATTCAAAACAAGATTTTAACGCTTTGAGGAGTTCAAATAACATGTTTTTAGATTATTTGTATTGTATCTTTTACTACATAACTTTTCACCAAATTTCACAAACACTAAGAAAGTTTGTTTTTCGATTCAAAACAAGATTTTAACGCTTTCACGAGTCCAAATAACGTGTTTTTAGATCAATTGTATCGTATCTTTTACTACATAAATTTTCACCAAATTTCACAAACACTAAGAAAGTTTGTTTTTCGATTCAAAACAAGATTTTAACGCTTTGAGGAGTTCAAATAACATGTTTTTATATCATTTGTATCGTATCTTTTACTACATAACTTTTCACCAAATTTCACAAACACTAAGAAAGTTTGTTTTTTGATTCAAAACAAGATTTTAATGCTTTGAGGAGTTCAAATAACGTGTTTTTAGATCATTTGTATCGTATCTTTTACTACATAACTTTTCACCAAATTTAACAAACACAAAGAAAGTTTGTTTTTCGATTCAAAACAATATTTTAACGCTTTCAGGTGTTCAAATAACGTGTTTTTAGATCAATTGTATCGTATCATTTACTACATAACTTTTGACCAAATTTCACAAACACTAAGAAAGTTTGTTTTACGATTCGAAACAAGATTTTAACGCTTTCAGGAGTTCAAATAACGTGTTTTTAGATCAATTGTATCGTATCTTTTACTACATAACTTTTCACCAAATTTCACAAACACTAAGAAAGTTTGTTTTTCGATTCAAAACAAGATTTTAACGCTTTGAGGAGTTCAAATAACGTGTTTTTAGATCAATTGTATCGTATCTTTCACTACATAACTTTTCACCAAATTTCACAAACACTAAGAAAGTTTGTTTTTCGATTCAAAACAAGATTTTAATGCTTTGAGGAGTTCAAATAACGTGTCTTTAGATAAATTGTATCGTATCTTTTACTACATAACTTTTCACCAAATTTCACAAACACTAAGAAAGTTTGTTTTTCGATTCAAAACAAGATTTTAACGCTTTGAGGAGTTCAAATAACGTGTTTTTAGATCAATTGTATCGTATCTTTTACTACATAACGTTTCACCAAATTTCACAAACACTAAGAAAGTTTGTTTTTCGATTCAAAACAAGATTTTAATGCTTTGAGGAGTTCAAATAACGTGTCTTTAGATAAATTGTATCGTATCTTTTACTACATAACTTTTCACCAAATTTCTCAAACACTAAGAAAGTTTGTTTTTCGATTCAAAACAAGATTTTAACGCTTTGAGGAGTTCAAATAACGTGTTTTTAGATCAATTGTATCGTATCTTTTACTACATAACTTTTCACCAAATTTCACAAACACTAAGAAAGTTTGTTTTTCGATTCAAAACAAGATTTTAACGCTTTGAGGAGTTCACATAACATGTTTTTAGATTATTTGTATCGTATCTTTTACTACATAAGTTTTCACCAAATTTCACAAACACTAAGAAAGTTTGTTTTTCGATTCAAAACAAGATTTTAACGCTTTCAGGAGTCCAAATAACGTGTTTTTAGATCAATTGTATCGTATCTTTTACTACATAACTTTTCACCAAATTTCACAAACACTAAGAAAGTTTGTTTTTCGATTCAAAACAAGATTTTAACGCTTTGAGGAGTTCAAATAACATGTTTTCATATCATTTGTATCGTATCTTTTACTACATAACTTTTCACCAAATTTCACAACCACTAAGAAAGTTTGTTTTTTGATTCAAAACAAGATTTTAATGCTTTGAGGAGTTCCAATAACGTGTTTTTAGATCATTTGTATCGTATCTCTTACTACATAACTTTTCACCAAATTTCACAAACACTAAGAAAGTTTGTTTTTCGATTCAAAACAAGATTTTAACGCTTTGAGGAGTTCAAATAACGTGTTTTTAGATCATTTGTATCGTATCTTTCACTACATAAATTTTCATCAAATTTCACAAACACTAAGAAAGTTTGTTTTTCGATTCAAAACAAGATTTTAACGCTTTAAAGAGTTCAAATGACGTGTTTTTAGATCATTTGTATCGTATCTTTCACTACATAACTTTTCACCAAATTTCACAACCACTAAGAAAGTTTGTTATTCGATTTCAAAACAAGATTTTAATGCTTTGAGGAGTTCAAATAACGTGTTTTTAGATAAATTGTATCGTATCTTTTACTACATAACTTTTCACCAAATTTCACAAACACTAAGAAAGTTTGTTTTTCGATTCAAAACAAGATTTTAACGCTTTGAGGAGTTCAAATAACGTGTTTTTAGATCAATTGTATCGTATCTTTTACTACATAACTTTTCACCAAATTTCACAAACACTAAGAAAGTTTGTTTTTCGATTCAAAACAAGATTTTAACGCTTTGAGGAGTTCAAATGACGTGTTTTTAGATCATTTGTATCGTATCTTTCACTACATAACTTTTCACCAAATTTCACAAACACTAAGAAAGTTTGTTTTTCGATTCAAAACAAGATTTTAACGCTTTGAGGAGTTAAAATAACGCGATTTTAGATCATTTGTATCGTATCTTTTAGTACATAACTTTTCACCAAATTACACAAACAATAAGAAAGTTTGTTTTTCGATTCAAAACAAGATTTTAACGCTTTGAGGAGTTCAAATAAGATGTTTTTAGATTATTTGTATCGTATCTTTTACTACATAACTTTTCACCAAATTTCACAAACACTAAGAAAGTTTGTTTTTCGATTCAAAACAAGATTTTAACGCTTTCAGGAGTCCAAATAACGTGTTTTTAGATCAATTGTATCGTATCTTTTACTACATAACTTTTCACCAAATTTCACAAACACTAAGAAAGTTTGTTTTTCGATTCAAAACAAGATTTTAACGCTTTGAGTAGTTCAAATAACATGTTTTTAGATCATTTGTATCGTATCTTTTACTACATAACTTTTCACCAAATTTCACAAACACTAAGAAAGTTTGTTTTTTGATTCAAAACAAGATTTTAATGCTTTGAGGAGTTCGAATAACGTGTTTTTAGATCATTTGTATCGTATCTCTTACTACATAACTTTTCACCAAATTTCACAAACACTAAGAAAGTTTGTTTTTCGATTCAAAACAAGATTTTAACGCTTTCAGGAGTTCAAATAACGTGTTTTTAGATCAATTCTATCGTATCTTTCACTACATAACTTTTCACCAAATTTCACAAACACTAAGAAAGTTTGTTTTTTTGATTCAAAACAAGATTTTAACGCTTTCAGGAGTTCGAATAACGTGTTTTTAGATCATTTGTATCGTATCTTTTACTACATAACTTTTCACCAAATTTCACAAACACCAAGAAACTTTGTTTTTCGATTCAAAACAAGATTTTAACGCTTTCAGGAGTTCAAATAACGTGTTTTTAGATCAATTGTATCGTATCTTTCACTACATAACTTTTCACCAAATTTCACAAACACTAAGAAAGTTTGTTTTTCGATTCAAAACAAGATTTTAACGCTTTGAGGAGTTCAAATAACGTGTTTTTAGATCAATTGTATGGTATCTTTTACTACATAACTTTTCACCAAATTTCACAAACACTAAGAAAGTTTGTTTTTCGATTCAAAACAAGATTTTAACGCTTTGAGGAGTTCAAATAACGTGTTTTTAGATCAATTGTATCGTATCTTTTACTACATAACTTTTCACCAAATTTCTCAAACACTAAGAAAGTTTGTTTTTCGATTCAAAACAAGATTTTAACGCTTTGAGGAGTTAATTACGTGTTTTTAGAACATTTGTATCGTATCTTTCACTACATAACTTTTCACCAAATTTCACAAACACTAAGAAAGATTGTTATTCGATTTCAAAACAAGATTTTAATGCTTTGAGGAGTACAAATAAAGTGTTTTTAGATCATTTGTATCGTATCTCTTACTACATAACTTTTCACCAAATTTCACAAACACTAAGAAAGTTTGTTTTTCGATTCAAAACAAGATTTTAACGCTTTCAGGAGTTCAAATAACGTGTTTTTAGATAAATTGTATCGTATCTTTTACTACATAACTTTTCACCAAATTTCACAAACACTAAGAAAGTTTGTTTTTCGATTCAAAACAAGATTTTAACGCTTTGAGGAGTTCAAATAACGTGTTTTTAGATCAATTGTATCGTATCTTTTACTACATAACTTTTCACCAAATTTCACAAACACTAAGAAAGTTTGCTTTTTTGATTCAAAACAAGATTTTAATGTTTTGAGGAGTTCAAATAACGTGTTTTTAGATCATTTGTATCGTATCTTTTACTACATAACTTTTCACCAAATTTCACAAACACCAAGAAACTTTGTTTTTCGATTCAAAACAAGATTTTAACGCTTTCAGGAGTTCAAATAACGTGTTTTTAGATCAATTGTATCGTATCTTTCACTACATAACTTTTCACCAAATTTCAGAAACACTAAGAAAGTTTGTTTTTCGATTCAAAACAAGATTTTAACGCTTTCAGGAGTTCAAATAACGTGTTTTTAGATCAATTGTATGGTATCTTTTACTACATAACTTTTCACCAAATTTCACAAACACTAAGAAAGTTTGTTTTTCGATTCAAAACAAGATTTTAACGCTTTGAGGAGTTCAAATAACGTGTTTTTAGATCAATTGTATCGTATCTTTTACTACATAACTTTTCACCAAATTTCTCAAACACTAAGAAAGTTTGTTTTTCGATTCAAAACAAGATTTTAACGCTTTGAGGAGTTAATTACGTGTTTTTAGAACATTTGTATCGTATCTTTCACTACATAAATTTTCACCAAATTTCACAAACACTAAGAAAGATTGTTATTCGATTTCAAAACAAGATTTTAATGCTTTGAGGAGTACAAATAAAGTGTTTTTAGATCATTTGTATCGTATCTCTTACTACATAACTTTTCACCAAATTTCACAAACACTAAGAAAGTTTGTTTTTCGATTCAAAACAAGATTTTAACGCTTTCATGAGTTCAAATAACGTGTTTTTAGATAAATTGTATCGTATCTTTTACTACATAACTTTTCACCAAATTTCACAAACACTAAGAAAGTTTGTTTTTCGATTCAAAACAAGATTTTAACTCTTTGAGGAGTTCAAATAACGTGTTTTTAGATCAATTGTATCGTATCTTTTACTACATAACTTTTCACCAAATTTCTCAAACACTAAGAAAGTTTGTTTTTCGATTCAAAACAAGATTTTAACGCTTTGAGGAGTTCAAATAACGTGTTTTTAGATCATTTGTATCGTATCATCTTTCACTACATAAATATTCACCAAATTTCACAAACACTAAGAAAGATTGTTTTTCTATTCAAAACAAGTTTTTAACGCTTTGAGGAGCTCAAATAACGTGTTTTTAGATCATTTGTATCGTATTTTTTACTACATAACTTTTCACCAAATTTCACAAACACTAAGAAAGTTTGTTTTTCGATTCAAAACAACATTTTAACGCTTTGAGGAGTTCAAATAACGTGTTTTTAGATCATTTGTATCGTATCTTTTACAACATAACTTTTCACCAAATTTCACAAACACTAAGAAAGTTTGTTTTTCGATTCAAAACAAGATTTTAACACTTTGAGGAGTTCAAATAACGTGTTTTTAGATCATTTGTATCGTATCTTTCACTACATAACTTTTCACCAAATTTCACAAACACTAAGAAAGTTTGTTATTCGATTTCAAAACAAGTTTTTAACGCTTTGAGGAGCTCAAATAACGTGTTTTTAGATCAATTGTATCATATCTTTTACTACATATCTTTTCACCAAATTCCACAAACACTAAGAAAGTTTGTTTTTCGATTCAAAACAAGATTTTAACGCTTTGAGGAGTTCAAATAACGTGTTTTTAGATCATTTGTATCGTATCTTTCACTACATAACTTTTCACCAAATTTCACAAACACTAAGAAAGTTTGTTTTTCGATTCAAAACAAGATTTTAACGCTTTGAGGCGTTCAAATAACATGTTTTTAGATCACTTTTATCGTATCTTTTACTACATAACTTTTCACCAAATTTCACAAACACTAAGAAAGTTTGTTTTTCGATTCAAAACAAGATTTTAACGCTTTGAGGAGTTCAAATAACGGGTTTTTAGATCAATTGTATCGTATCTTTTACTAAATAACTTTTCACCAAATTTCACAAACACTAAGAAAGATTGTTATTCGATTTCAAAACAAGATTTTAATGCTTTGAGGAGTACAAATAACGTGTTTTTAGATCATTTGTATCGTATCTCTTACTACATAACTTTTCACCAAATTTCACAAACACTAAGAAAGTTTGTTTTTCGATTCAAAACAAGATTTTAACGCTTTCAGCAGTTCAAATAACGTGTTTTTAGATAAATTGTATCGTATCTTTTACTACATAACTTTTCACCAAATTTCACAAACACTAAGAAAGTTTGTTTTCCGATTCAAAACAAGATTTTAACGCTTTGAGGAGTTCAAATAACGTGTTTTTAGATAAATTGTGTCGTATCTTTTACTACATAACTTTTCACCAAATTTCACAAACAGTAAGAAAGTTTGTTTTTCGATTCAAAACAAGATTTTAACGCTTTCAGGAGTTCAAATAACGTGTTTTTAGATAAATTGTATCGTATCTTTTACTACATAACTTTTCACCAAATTTCACAAACACTAAGAAAGTTTGTTTTTCGATTCAAAACAAGATTTTAACGCTTTGAGGAGTTCAAATAACGTGTTTTTAGATCAATTGTATCGTATCTTTTACTACATAACTTTTCACCAAATTTCTCAAACACTAAGAAAGTTTGTTTTTCGATTCAAAACAAGATTTTAACGCTTTGAGGAGTTAATTACGTGTTTTTAGAACATTTGTATCGTATCTTTCACTACATAACTTTTCACCAAATTTCACAAACACTAAGAAAGATTGTTATTCGATTTCAAAACAAGATTTTAATGCTTTGAGGAGCTCAAATAACGTGTTTTTAGATAAATTGTATCGTATCTTTAACAACATAACTTTTCACCAAATTTCACAAACACTAAGAAAGTTTGTTTTTCGATTCAAAACAAGATTTTAACACTTTGAGGAGTTCAAATAACGTGTTTTTAGATCATTTGTATCGTATCTTTCACTACATAACTTTTCACCAAATTTCACAAACACTAAGAAAGTTTGTTATTCGATTTCAAAACAAGTTTTTAACGCTTTGAGGAGCTCAAATAACGTGTTTTTAGATCAATTGTATCATATCTTTTACTACATATCTTTTCACCAAATTCCACAAACACTAAGAAAGTTTGTTTTTCGATTCAAAACAAGATTTTAACGCTTTGAGGAGTTCAAATAACGTGTTTTTAGATCATTTGTATCGTATCTTTCACTACATAACTTTTCACCAAATTTCACAAACACTAAGAAAGTTTGTTTTTCGATTCAAAACAAGATTTTAACGCTTTGAGGCGTTCAAATAACATGTTTTTAGATCACTTTTATCGTATCTTTTACTACATAACTTTTCACCAAATTTCACAAACACTAAGAAAGTTTGTTTTTCGATTCAAAACAAGATTTTAACGCTTTGAGGAGTTCAAATAACGGGTTTTTAGATCAATTGTATCGTATCTTTTACTAAATAACTTTTCACCAAATTTCACAAACACTAAGAAAGATTGTTATTCGATTTCAAAACAAGATTTTAATGCTTTGAGGAGTACAAATAACGTGTTTTTAGATCATTTGTATCGTATCTCTTACTACATAACTTTTCACCAAATTTCACAAACACTAAGAAAGTTTGTTTTTCGATTCAAAACAAGATTTTAACGCTTTCAGCAGTTCAAATAACGTGTTTTTAGATAAATTGTATCGTATCTTTTACTACATAACTTTTCACCAAATTTCACAAACACTAAGAAAGTTTGTTTTTCGATTCAAAACAAGATTTTAACGCTTTGAGGAGTTCAAATAACGTGTTTTTAGATAAATTGTGTCGTATCTTTTACTACATAACTTTTCACCAAATTTCACAAACACTAAGAAAGATTGTTATTCGATTTCAAAACAAGATTTTAATGCTTTGAGGAGTACAAATAACGTGTTTTTAGATCATTTGTATCGTATCTCTTACTACATAACTTTTCACCAAATTTCACAAACACTAAGAAAGTTTGTTTTTCGATTCAAAACAAGATTTTAACGCTTTGAGGAGTTAATTACGTGTTTTTAGAACATTTGTATCGTATCTTTCACTACATAACTTTTCACCAAATTTCACAAACACTAAGAAAGATTGTTATTCGATTTCAAAACAAGATTTTAATGCTTTGAGGAGTACAAATAACGTGTTTTTAGATCATTTGTATCGTATCTCTTACTACATAACTTTTCACCAAATTTCACAAACACTAAGAAAGTTTGTTTTTCGATTCAAAACAAGATTTTAACGCTTTGAGGAGTTAATTACGTGTTTTTAGAACATTTGTATCGTATCTTTCACTACATAACTTTTCACCAAATTTCACAAACACTAAGAAAGATTGTTATTCGATTTCAAAACAAGATTTTAATGCTTTGAGGAGTACAAATAACGTGTTTTTAGATCATTTGTATCGTATCTCTTACTACATAACTTTTCACCAAATTTCACAAACACTAAGAAAGTTTTTTTTTTCGATTCAAAACAAGATTTTAACGCTTTCAGGAGTTCAAATAACGTGTTTTTAGATAAATTGTATCGTATCTTTTACTACATAACTTTTCACCAAATTTCACAAACACTAAGAAAGTTTGTTTTTTTTGATTCAAAACAAGATTTTAATGTTTTGAGGAGTTCAAATAAAGTGTTTTTAGATCATTTGTATCGTATCTTTTACTACATAACTTTTCACCAAATTTCACAAACACCAAGAAACTTTGTTTTTCGATTCAAAACAAGATTTTAACGCTTTCAGGAGTTCAAATAACGTGTTTTTAGATCAATTGTATCGTATCTTTCACTACATAACTTTTCACCAAATTTCACAAACACTAAGAAAGTTTGTTTTTCGATTCAAAACAAGATTTTAACGCTTTCAGGAGTTCAAATAACGTGTTTTTAGATCAATTGTATGGTATCTTTTACTACATAACTTTTCACCAAATTTCACAAACACTAAGAAAGTTTGTTTTTCGATTCAAAACAAGATTTTAACGCTTTGAGGAGTTCAAATAACGTGTTTTTAGATCAATTGTATCGTATCTTTTACTACATAACTTTTCACCAAATTTCTCAAACACTAAGAAAGTTTGTTTTTCGATTCAAAACAAGATTTTAACGCTTTGAGGAGTTAATTACGTGTTTTTAGAACATTTGTATCGTATCTTTCACTACATAACTTTTCACCAAATTTCACAAACACTAAGAAAGATTGTTATTCGATTTCAAAACAAGATTTTAATGCTTTGAGGAGTACAAATAAAGTGTTTTTAGATCATTTGTATCGTATCTCTTACTACATAACTTTTCACCAAATTTCACAAACACTAAGAAAGTTTGTTTTTCGATTCAAAACAAGATTTTAACGCTTTCAGGAGTTCAAATAACGTGTTTTTAGATAAATTGTATCGTATCTTTTACTACATAACTTTTCACCAAATTTCACAAACACTAAGAAAGTTTGTTTTTCGATTCAAAACAAGATTTTAACGCTTTGAGGAGTTCAAATAACGTGTTTTTAGATCAATTGTATCGTATCTTTTACTACATAACTTTTCACCAAATTTCTCAAACACTAAGAAAGTTTGTTTTTCGATTCAAAACAAGATTTTAACGCTTTGAGGAGTTCAAATAACGTGTTTTTAGATCATTTGTATCGTATCATCTTTCACTACATAAATATTCACCAAATTTCACAAACACTAAGAAAGTTTGTTTTTCTATTCAAAACAAGTTTTTAACGCTTTGAGGAGCTCAGATAACGTGTTTTTAGATCATTTGTATCGTATTTTTTACTACATAACTTTTCACCAAATTTCACAAACACTAAGAAAGTTTGTTTTTCGATTCAAAACAACATTTTAACGCTTTGAGGAGTTCAAATAACGTGTTTTTAGATCATTTGTATCGTATCTTTTACAACATAACTTTTCACCAAATTTCACAAACACTAAGAAAGTTTGTTTTTCGATTCAAAACAAGATTTTAACACTTTGAGGAGTTCAAATAACGTGTTTTTAGATCATTTGTATCGTATCTTTCACTACATAACTTTTCACCAAATTTCACAAACACTAAGAAAGTTTGTTATTCGATTTCAAAACAAGTTTTTAACGCTTTGAGGAGCTCAAATAACGTGTTTTTAGATCAATTGTATCATATCTTTTACTACATATCTTTTCACCAAATTCCACAAACACTAAGAAAGTTTGTTTTTCGATTCAAAACAAGATTTTAACGCTTTGAGGAGTTCAAATAACGTGTTTTTAGATCATTTGTATCGTATCTTTCACTACATAACTTTTCACCAAATTTCACAAACACTAAGAAAGTTTGTTTTTCGATTCAAAACAAGATTTTAACGCTTTGAGGCGTTCAAATAACATGTTTTTAGATCACTTTTATCGTATCTTTTACTACATAACTTTTCACCAAATTTCACAAACACTAAGAAAGTTTGTTTTTCGATTCAAAACAAGATTTTAACGCTTTGAGGAGTTCAAATAACGGGTTTTTAGATCAATTGTATCGTATCTTTTACTAAATAACTTTTCACCAAATTTCACAAACACTAAGAAACTTTGTTTTTCGATTCAAAACAAGATTTTAACGCTTTGAGCAGTTCAAATTACGTGTTTTTAGAACATTTGTATCGTATCTTTCACTACATAACTTTTCACCAAATTTCACAAACACTAAGAAAGATTGTTATTCGATTTCAAAACAAGATTTTAATGCTTTGAGGAGTACAAATAACGTGTTTTTAGATCATTTGTATCGTATCTCTTACTACATAACTTTTCACCAAATTTCACAAACACTAAGAAAGTTTGTTTTTCGATTCAAAACAAGATTTTAACGCTTTCAGCAGTTCAAATAACGTGTTTTTAGATAAATTGTATCGTATCTTTTACTACATAACTTTTCACCAAATTTCACAAACACTAAGAAAGTTTGTTTTTCGATTCAAAACAAGATTTTAACGCTTTGAGGAGTTCAAATAACGTGTTTTTAGATAAATTGTGTCGTATCTTTTACTACATAACTTTTCACCAAATTTCACAAACACTAAGAAAGTTTGCTTTTCGATTCAAAACAAGATTTTAACGCTTTCAGGAGTTCAAATAACGTGTTTTTAGATAAATTGTATCGTATCTTTTACTACATAACTTTTCACCAAATTTCACAAACACTAAGAAAGTTTGTTTTTCGATTCAAAACAAGATTTTAACGCTTTGAGGAGTTCAAATAACGTGTTTTTAGATAAATTGTGTCGTATCTTTTACTACATAACTTTTCACCAAATTTCACA
Source organism: Luzula sylvatica (assembly GCA_946800325.1). Taxonomy (NCBI): domain Eukaryota; kingdom Viridiplantae; phylum Streptophyta; class Magnoliopsida; order Poales; family Juncaceae; genus Luzula; species Luzula sylvatica. The sequence continues at coordinate 60,147,871 of OX326961.1, read as the reverse complement.
AACACTAAGAAAGTTTCTTTTTTGATTCAAAACAAGATTTTAACGCTTTGAGGAGTTCAAATAACGTGTTTTTAGATCATTTGTATCGTATCTTTTACTACATAACTTTTCACCAAATTTCACAAACACTAAGAAAGTTTGTTTTTCGATTCAAAACAAGATTTTAACGCTTTGAGGAGTTCAAATAACATGTTTTTAGATTATTTGTATCGTATCTTTTACTACATAACTTTTCACCAAATTTCACAAACACTAAGAAAGTTTGTTTTTCGATTCAAAACAAGATTTTAACGCTTTCAGGAGTCCAAATAACGTGTTTTTAGATAAATTGTTTCGTATCTTTTACTACATAACTTTTCACCAAATTTCACAAACACTAAGAAAGTTTGTTTTTCGATTCAAAACAAGATTTTAACGCTTTGAGGAGTTCAAATAACGTGTTTTTAGATAAATTGTGTCGTATCTTTTACTACATAACTTTTCACCAAATTTCACAAACACTAAGAAAGTTTGTTTTTCGATTCAAAACAAGATTTTAACGCTTTCATGAGTTCAAATAACGTGTTTTTAGATAAATTGTATCGTATCTTTTACTACATAACTTTTCACCAAATTTCACAAACACTAAGAAAGTTTGTTTTTCGATTCAAAACAAGATTTTAACGCTTTGAGGAGTTCAAATAACGTGTTTTTAGATAAATTGTGTCGTATCTTTTACTACATAACTTTTCACCAAATTTCACAAACACTAAGAAAGTTTCTTTTTCGATTCAAAACAAGATTTTAACGCTTTGAGGAGTTCAAATAACGTGTTTTTAGATCATTTGTATCGTATCTTTTACTACATAACTTTTCACCAAATTTCACAAACACTAAGAAAGTTTGTTTTTCGATTCAAAACAAGATTTTAACGCTTTGAGGAGTTCAAATAACATGTTTTTAGATTATTTGTATCGTATCTTTTACTACATAACTTTTCACCAAATTTCACAAACACTAAGAAAGTTTGTTTTTCGATTCAAAACAAGATTTTAACGCTTTCAGGAGTCCAAATAACGTGTTTTTAGATAAATTGTATCGTATCTTTTACTACATAACTTTTCACCAAATTTCACAAAGACTAAGAAAGTTTGTTTTTCGATTCAAAACAAGATTTTAACGCTTTGAGGAGTTCAAATAACGTGTTTTTAGATAAATTGTGTCGTATCTTTTACTACATAACTTTTCACCAAATTTCACAAACACTAAGAAAGTTTGTTTTTCGATTCAAAACAAGATTTTAACGCTTTGAGGAGTTCAAATAACGTGTTTTTAGATAAATTGTGTCGTATCTTTTACTACATAACTTTTCACCAAATTTCACAAACACTAAGAAAGTTTGTTTTTCGATTCAAAACAAGATTTTAACGCTTTCAGGAGTTCAAATAACGTGTTTTTAGATAAATTGTATCGTATCTTTTACTACATAACTTTTCACCAAATTTCACAAACACTAAGAAAGTTTGTTTTTCGATTCAAAACAAGATTTTAACGCTTTCAGCAGTTCAAATAACGTGTTTTTAGATAAATTGTATCGTATCTTTTACTACATAACTTTTCACCAAATTTCACAAACACTAAGAAAGTTTCTTTTTCGATTCAAAACAAGATTTTAACGCTTTGAGGAGTTCAAATAACGTGTTTTTAGATCATTTGTATCGTATCTTTTACTACATAACTTTTCACCAAATTTCACAAACACTAAGAAAGTTTGTTTTTCGATTCAAAACAAGATTTTAACACTTTCAGAACTCCAAATAACGTGTTTTTAGATCAATTGTATCGTATCTTTTACTACATAACTTTTCACCAAATTTCACAAACACTAAGAAAGTTTGTTTTTCGATTCAAAACAAGATTTTAACGCTTTGAGGAGTTCAAATAACATGTTTTTAGATCATTTGTATCGTATCTTTTACTACATAACTTTTCACCAAATTTCACAAACACTAAGAAAGTTTGTTTTTCGATTCAAAACAAGATTTTAACGCTTTGAGGAGTTCAAATTACGTGTTTTTAGAACATTTGTATCGTATCTTTCACTACATAACTTTTCACCAAATTTCACAAACACTAAGAAAGATTGTTATTCGATTTCAAAACAAGATTTTAATGCTTTGAGGAGTACAAATAACGTGTTTTTAGATCATTTGTATCGTATCTCTTACTACATTACTTTTCACCAAATTTCACAAACACTAGGAAAGTTTGTTTTTCGATTCAAAACAAGATTTTAACGCTTTCAGGAGTTCAAATAACGTGTTTTTAGATAAATTGTATCGTATCTTTTACTACATAACTTTTCTCCAAATTTCACAAACACTAAGAAAGTTTGTTTTTCGATTCAAAACAAGATTTTAACGCTTTGAGGAGTTCAAATAACGTGTTTTTAGATCATTTGTATCGTATCTTTTACTACATAACTTTTCACCAAATTTCACAAACACTAAGAAAGTTTGTTTTTCGATTCAAAACAAGATTTTAACACTTTGAGGAGTTCAAATAACGTGTTTTTAGATCATTTTTATCGTATCTTTCACTACATGACTTTGCACCAAATTTCACAAACACTAAGAAAGTTTGTTATTCGATTTCAAAACAAGTTTTTAACGCTTTGAGGAGCTCAAATAACGTGTTTTTAGATCAATTGTATCGTATCTTGTACTACATAACTTTTCACAAAATTCCACAAACACTAAGAAAGTTTGTTTTTCGATTCAAAACAAGATTTTAACGCTTTGAGGAGTTCAAATAACGTGTTTATAGATCATTTGTATCGTATCTTTCACTACATAACTTTTCACCAAATTTCACAAACACTAAGAAAGTTTGTTTTTCGATTCAAAACAAGATTTTAACGCTTTGAGGAGTTCAAATAACATGTTTTTAGATCATTTGTATCGTATCTTTTACTACATAACTTTTCACCAAATTTCACAAACACTAAGAAAGTTTGTTTTTCGATTCAAAACAAGATTTCAACGCTTTGAGGAGTTCAAATAACGGGTTTTTAGATCAATTGTATCGTATCTTTTACTAAATAACTTTTCACCAAATTCCACAAACACTAAGAAAGTATGTTTTTCGATTCAAAACAAGATTTTAACGCTTTGAGGAGTTCAAATAACGTGTTTATAGATCATTTGTATCGTATCTTTCACTACATAACTTTTCACCAAATTTCACAAACACTAAGAAAGTTTGTTTTTCGATTCAAAACAAGATTTTAACGCTTTGAGGAGTTCAAATAACATGTTTTTAGATCATTTGTATCGTATCTTTTACTACATAACTTTTCACCAAATTTCACAAACACTAAGAAAGTTTGTTTTTCGATTCAAAACAAGATTTCAACGCTTTGAGGAGTTCAAATAACGGGTTTTTAGATCAATTGTATCGTATCTTTTACTAAATAACTTTTCACCAAATTTCACAAACACTAAGAAAGTTTGTTTTTCGATTCAAAACAAGATTTTAACGCTTTGAGGAGTTCAAATAACGTGTTTTTAGATAAATTGTGTCGTATCTTTTACTACATAACTTTTCACCAAATTTCACAAACACTAAGAAAGTTTGTTTTTCGATTCAAAACAAGATTTTAACGCTTTCAGGAGTTCAAATAACGTGTTTTTAGATAAATTGTATCGTATCTTTTACTACATACCTTTTCACCAAATTTCACAAACACTAAGAAAGTTTGTTTTTCGATTCAAAACAAGATTTTAACGCTTTGAGGAGTTCAAATAACGTGTTTTTAGATAAATTGTGTCGTATCTTTTACTACATAACTTTTCACCAAATTTCACAAACACTAAGAAAGTTTCTTTTTCGATTCAAAACAAGATTTTAACGCTTTGAGGAGTTCAAATAACGTGTTTTTAGATCATTTGTATCGTATCTTTTACTACATAACTTTTCACCAAATTTCACAAACACTAAGAAAGTTTGTTTTTCGATTCAAAACAAGATTTTAACACTTTCAGAAGTCCAAATAACGTGTTTTTAGATCAATTGTATCGTATCTTTTACTACATAACTTTTCACCAAATTTCACAAACACTAAGAAAGTTTGTTTTTCGATTCAAAACAAGATTTTAACGCTTTGAGGAGTTCAAATAACATGTTTTTAGATCATTTGTATCGTATCTTTTACTACATAACTTTTCACGAAATTTCACAAACACTAAGAAAGTTTGTTTTTCGATTCAAAACAAGATTTTAACGCTTTGAGGAGTTCAAATTACGTGTTTTTAGAACATTTGTATCGTATCTTTCACTACATAACTTTTCACCAAATTTCACAAACACTAAGAAAGATTGTTATTCGATTTCAAAACAAGATTTTAATGCTTTGAGGAGTACAAATAACGTGTTTTTAGATCATTTGTATCGTATCTCTTACTACATAACTTTTCACCAAATTTCACAAACACTAGGAAAGTTTGTTTTTCGATTCAAAACAAGATTTTAACGCTTTCAGGAGTTCAAATAACGTGTTTTTAGATAAATTGTATCGTATCTTTTACTACATAACTTTTCTCCAAATTTCACAAACACTAAGAAAGTTTGTTTTTCGATTCAAAACAAGATTTTAACGCTTTGAGGAGTTCAAATAACGTGTTTTTAGATCATTTGTATCGTATCTTTTACTACATAACTTTTCACCAAATTTCACAAACACTAAGAAAGTTTGTTTTTCGATTCAAAACAAGATTTTAACACTTTGAGGAGTTCAAATAACGTGTTTTTAGATCATTTTTATCGTATCTTTCACTACATGACTTTGCACCAAATTTCACAAACACTAAGAAAGTTTGTTATTCGATTTCAAAACAAGTTTTTAACGCTTTGAGGAGCTCAAATAACGTGTTTTTAGATCAATTGTATCGTATCTTGTACTACATAACTTTTCACAAAATTCCACAAACACTAAGAAAGTTTGTTTTTCGATTCAAAACAAGATTTTAACGCTTTGAGGAGTTCAAATAACGTGTTTATAGATCATTTGTATCGTATCTTTCACTACATAACTTTTCACCAAATTTCACAAACACTAAGAAAGTTTGTTTTTCGATTCAAAAGAAGATTTTAACGCTTTGAGGAGTTCAAATAACATGTTTTTAGATCATTTGTATCGTATCTTTTACTACATAACTTTTCACCAAATTTCACAAACACTAAGAAAGTTTGTTTTTCGATTCAAAACAAGATTTCAACGCTTTGAGGAGTTCAAATAACGGGTTTTTAGATCAATTGTATCGTATCTTTTACTGAATAACTTTTCACCAAATTCCACAAACACTAAGAAAGTATGTTTTTCGATTCAAAACAAGATTTTAACGCTTTGAGGAGTTCAAATAACATGTTTTTAGATCATTTGTATCGTATCTTTTACTACATAACTTTTCACCAAATTTCACAAACACTAAGAAAGTTTGTTTTTCGATTCAAAACAAGATTTCAACGCTTTGAGGAGTTCAAATAACGGGTTTTTAGATCAATTGTATCGTATCTTTTACTAAATAACTTTTCACCAAATTTCACAAACACTAAGAAAGTTTGTTTTTCGATTCAAAACAAGATTTTAACGCTTTGAGGAGTTCAAATAACGTGTTTTTAGATCAATTGTATCGTATCTTTTACTACATAACTTTTCACCAAATTTCACAAACACTAAGAAAGTTTGTTTTTCGATTCAAAACAAGATTTTAACGCTTTGAGGAGTTCAAATAACGTGTTTTTAGATCATTTGTATCGTATCTTTCGCTACATAAATTTTCACCAAATTTCACAAACACTAAGAAAGTTTGTTTTTCGATTCAAAACAAGATTTTAACGCTTTGAGGAGTTCAAATGACGTGTTTTTAGATCATTTGTATCGTATCTTTCACTACATAACTTTTCACCAAATTTCACAAACACTAAGAAAGTTTGTTTTTCGATTCAAAACAAGATTTTAACGCTTTGAGGAGTTCAAATAACGTGTTTTTAGATCATTTGTATCGTATCTTTTACTATATAACTTTTCACCAAATTTCACAAACACTAAGAAAGTTTGTTTTTCGATGCAAAACAAGATTTTAACGCTTTGAGGAGTTCAAATAACGGGTTTTTAGATCAATTGTATCGTATCTTTTACTAAATAACTTTTCACCAAATTTCACAAACACTAAGAAAGTTTGTTTTTCGATTCAAAACAAGAATTTAACGCTTTGAGGAGTTCAAATTACGTGTTTTTAGAACATTTGTATCGTATCTTTCACTACATAACTTTTCACCAAATTTCACAAACACTAAGAAAGATTGTTATTCGATTTCAAAACAAGATTTTAATGCTTTGAGGAGTACAAATAACGTGTTTTTAGATCATTTGTATCGTATCTCTTACTACATAACTTTTCACCAAATTTCACAAACACTAGGAAAGTTTGTTTTTCGATTCAAAACAAGATTTTAACGCTTTCAGGAGTTCAAATAACGTGTTTTTAGATAAATTGTATCGTATCTTTTACTACATAACTTTTCTCCAAATTTCACAAACACTAAGAAAGTTTGTTTTTCGATTCAAAACAAGATTTTAACGCTTTGAGGAGTTCAAATTACGTGTTTTTAGAACATTTGTATCGTATCTTTCACTACATAAATTTTCACCAAATTTCACAAACACTAAGAAAGATTGTTATTCGATTTCAAAACAAGATTTTAATGCTTTGAGGAGTACAAATAACGTGTTTTTAGATCATTTGTATCGTATCTCTTACTACATAACTTTTCACCAAATTTCACAAACACTAGGAAAGTTTGTTTTTCGATTCAAAACAAGATTTTAACGCTTTCAGGAGTTCAAATAACGTGTTTTTAGATAAATTGTATCGTATCTTTTACTACATAACTTTTCTCCAAATTTCACAAACACTAAGAAAGTTTGTTTTTCGATTCAAAACAAGATTTTAACGCTTTGACGAGTTCAAATAACGTGTTTTTAGATCATTTGTATCGTATCTTTTACTACATAACTTTTCACCAAATTTCACAAACACTAAGAAAGTTTGTTTTTCGATTCAAAACAAGATTTTAACACTTTGAGGAGTACAAATAACGTGTTTTTAGATCATTTTTATCGTATCTTTCACTACATGACTTTGCACCAAATTTCACAAACACTAAGAAAGTTTGTTATTCGATTTCAAAACAAGTTTTTAACGCTTTGAGGAGCTCAAATAACGTGTTTTTAGATCAATTGTATCGTATCTTTTACTACATAACTTTTCACAAAATTCCACAAACACTAAGAAAGTTTGTTTTTCGATTCAAAACAAGATTTTAACGCTTTGAGGAGTTCAAATAACGTGTTTATAGATCATTTGTATCGTATCTTTCACTACATAACTTTTCACCAAATTTCACAAACACTAAGAAAGTTTGTTTTTCGATTCAAAACAAGATTTTAACGCTTTGAGGAGTTCAAATAACATGTTTTTAGATCATTTGTATCGTATCTTTTACTACATAACTTTTCACCAAATTTCACAAACACTAAGAAAGTTTGTTTTTCGATTCAAAACAAGATTTCAACGCTTTGAGGAGTTCAAATAACGGGTTTTTAGATCAATTGTATCGTATCTTTTACTAAATAACTTTTCACCAAATTTCACAAACACTAAGAAAGTTTGTTTTTCGATTCAAAACAAGATTTTAACGCTTTGAGGAGTTCAAATAACGTGTTTTTAGAACATTTGTATCGTATCTTTCACTACATAAATTTTCACCAAATTTCACAAACACTAAGAAAGATTGTTATTCGATTTCAAAACAAGATTTTAATGCTTTGAGGAGTACAAATAACGTGTTTTTAGATCATTTGTATCGTATCTCTTACTACATAACTTTTCACCAAATTTCACAAACACTAGGAAAGTTTGTTTTTCGATTCAAAACAAGATTTTAACGCTTTCAGGAGTTCAAATAACGTGTTTTTAGATAAATTGTATCGTATCTTTTACTACATAACTTTTCTCCAAATTTCACAAACACTAAGAAAGTTTGTTTTTCGATTCAAAACAAGATTTTAACGCTTTGAGGAGTTCAAATAACGTGTTTTTAGATCATTTGTATCGTATCTTTTACTACATAACTTTTCACCAAATTTCACAAACACTAAGAAAGTTTGTTTTTCGATTCAAAACAAGATTTAAACACTTTGAGGAGTACAAATAACGTGTTTTTAGATCATTTTTATCGTATCTTTCACTACATGACTTTGCACCAAATTTCCCAAACACTAAGAAAGTTTGTTATTCGATTTCAAAACAAGTTTTTAACGCTTTGAGGAGCTCAAATAACGTGTTTTTAGATCAATTGTATCGTATCTTTTACTACATAACTTTTCACAAAATTCCACAAACACTAAGAAAGTTTGTTTTTCGATTCAAAACAAGATTTTAACGCTTTGAGGAGTTCAAATAACGTGTTTATAGATCATTTGTATCGTATCTTTCACTACATAACTTTTCACCAAATTTCACAAACACTAAGAAAGTTTGTTTTTCGATTCAAAACAAGATTTTAACGCTTTGAGGAGTTCAAATAACATGTTTTTAGATCATTTGTATCGTATCTTTTACTACATAACTTTTCACCAAATTTCACAAACACTAAGAAAGTTTGTTTTTCGATTCAAAACAAGATTTCAACGCTTTGAGGAGTTCAAATAACGGGTTTTTAGATAAATTGTATCGTATCTTTTACTACATAACTTTTCTCCAAATTTCACAAACACTAAGAAAGTTTGTTTTTCGATTCAAAACAAGATTTTAACGCTTTGAGGAGTTCAAATAACGGGTTTTTAGATCAATTGTATCGTATCTTTTACTAAATAACTTTTCACCAAATTTCACAAACACTAAGAAAGTTTGTTTTTCGATTCAAAACAAGAATTTAACGCTTTGAGGAGTTCAAATTACGTGTTTTTAGAACATTTGTATCGTATCTTTCACTACATAACTTTTCACCAAATTTCTCAAACACTAAGAAAGATTGTTATTCGATTTCAAAACAAGATTTTAATGCTTTGAGGAGTACAAATAACGTGTTTTTAGATCATTTGTATCGTATCTCTTACTACATAACTTTTCACCAAATTTCACAAACACTAAGAAAGTTTGTTTTTCGATTCAAAACAAGATTTTAACGCTTTGAGGAGTTCAAATAACGTGTTTTTAGATAAATTGTATCGTATCTTTTACTACATAACTTTTCACCAAATTTCACAAACACTAAGAAAGTTTGTTTTTCGATTCAAAACAAGATTTTAACACTTTGAGGAGTTCAAATAACGTGTTTTTAGATCATTTTTATCGTATCTTTCACTACATAACTTTGCACCAAATTTCACAAACACTAAGAAAGTTTGTTATTCGATTTCAAAACAAGTTTTTAACGCTTTGAGGAGCTCAAATAACGTGTTTTTAGATCAATTGTATCGTATCTTTTACTACATAACTTTTCACAAAATTCCACAAACAGTAAGAAAGTTTGTTTTTCGATTCAAAACAAGATTTTAACGCTTTGAGGAGTTCAAATAACGTGTTTATAGATCATTTGTATCGTATCTTTCACTACATAACTTTTCACCAAATTTCACAAACACTAAGAAAGTTTGTTTTTCGATTCAAAACAAGATTTTAACGCTTTGAGGAGTTCAAATAACATGTTTTTAGATCATTTGTATCGTATCTTTTACTACATAACTTTTCACCAAATTTCACAAACACTAAGAAAGTTTGTTTTTCGATTCAAAACAAGATTTCAACGCTTTGAGGAGTTCTCATAACGGGTTTTTAGATCAATTGTATCGTATCTTTTACTAAATAACTTTTCACCAAATTTCACAAACACTAAGAAAGTTTGTTTTTCGATTCAAAACAAGATTTTAACGCTTTGAGGAGTTCAAATTACGTGTTTTTAGAACATTTGTATCGTATCTTTCACTACATAACTTTTCACCAAATTTCACAAACACTAAGAAAGATTGTTATTCGATTTCAAAACAAGATTTTAATGCTTTGAGGAGTACAAATAACGTGTTTTTAGATCATTTGTATCGTATCTCTTACTACATAACTTTTCACCAAATTTCACAAACACTAAGAAAGTTTGTTTTTCGATTCAAAACAAGATTTTAAAACTTTGAGGAGTTCAAATAACGTGTTTTTAGATAAATTGTATCGTATCTTTTACTACAAAACTTTTCACCAAATTTCACAAACACTAAGAAAGTTTGTTTTTCGATTCAAAACAAGATTTTAACGCTTTGAGGAGTTCAAATGACGTGTTTTTAGATCAATTATATCGTATCTTTCACTACATAACTTTTCACCAAATTTCACAAACACTAAGAAAGTTTGTTTTTCGATTCAAAACAAGATTTTAACGCTTTGAGGAGTTCAAATGACGTGTTTTTAGATCAATTGTATCGTATCTTTTACTACAGAACTTTTCACCAAATTTCACAAACACTAAGAAAGTTTGTTTTTCGATTCAAAACAAGATTTTAACGCTTTGAGGAGTTCAAATGACGTGTTTTTAGATCATTTGTATCGTATCTTTCACTACATAACATTTCACCAAATTTCACAAACACTAAGAAAGTTTGTTATTCAATTTCAAAACAAGATTTTAATGCTTTGAGGAGTTCAAATAACGTGTTTTTAGATAAATTGTGTCGTATCTTTTACTACATAACTTTTCACCAAATTTCACAAACACTAAGAAAGTTTATTTTTCGATTCAAAACAAGATTTTAACGCTTTGAGGAGTTCAAATAACGTGTTTTTAGATCAATTGTATCGTATCTTTTACTACATAACTTTTCACCAAATTTCACAAACACTAAGAAAGTTTGTTTTTCGATTCAAAACAAGATTTTAACGCTTTGCGGAGTTCAAATAACGTGTTTTTAGATCATTTGTATCGTATCTTTCACTACATAAATTTTCACCAAATTTCACAAACACTAAGTAAGTTTGTTTTTCGATTCAAAACAAGATTTTAACGCTTTAAAAAGTTCAAATGACGTGTTTTTAGATCATTTGTATCGTATCTTTCACTACATAACTTTTCACCAAATTTCACAAACACTAAGAAAGTTTGTTATTCGATTTCAAAACAAGATTTTAATGCTTTGAGGAGTTCAAATAACGTGTTTTTAGATAAATTGTATCGTATCTTTTACTACATAACTTTTCACCAAATTTCACAAACACTAAGAAAGTTTGTTTTTCGATTCAAAACAAGATTTTAACACTTTGAGGAGTTCAAATAACGTGTTTTTAGATCATTTTTATCGTATCTTTCACTACATAACTTTGCACCAAATTTCACAAACACTAAGAAAGTTTGTTATTCGATTTCAAAACAAGTTTTTAACGCTTTGAGGAGCTCAAATAACGTGTTTTTAGATCAATTGTATCGTATCTTTTACTACATAACTTTTCACAAAATTCCACAAACAGTAAGAAAGTTTGTTTTTCGATTCAAAACAAGATTTTAACGCTTTGAGGAGTTCAAATAACGTGTTTATAGATCATTTGTATCGTATCTTTCACTACATAACTTTTCACCAAATTTCACAAACACTAAGAAAGTTTGTTTTTCGATTCAAAACAAGATTTTAACGCTTTGAGGAGTTCAAATAACGTGTTTTTAGATCATTTGTATCGTATCTTTTACTACATAACTTTTCACCAAATTTCACAAACACTAAGAAAGTTTGTTTTTCGATTCAAAACAAGATTTCAACGCTTTGAGGAGTTCTCATAACGGGTTTTTAGATCAATTGTATCGTATCTTTTACTAAATAACTTTTCACCAAATTTCACAAACACTAAGAAAGTTTGTTTTTCGATTCAAAACAAGATTTTAACGCTTTGAGGAGTTCAAATTACGTGTTTTTAGAACATTTGTATCGTATCTTTCACTACATAACTTTTCACCAAATTTCACAAACACTAAGAAAGATTGTTATTCGATTTCAAAACAAGATTTTAATGCTTTGAGGAGTACAAATAACGTGTTTTTAGATCATTTGTATCGTATCTCTTACTACATAACTTTTCACCAAATTTCACAAACACTAAGAAAGTTTGTTTTTCGATTCAAAACAAGATTTTAAAACTTTGAGGAGTTCAAATAACGTGTTTTTAGATAAATTGTATCGTATCTTTTACTACAAAACTTTTCACCAAATTTCACAAACACTAAGAAAGTTTGTTTTTCGATTCAAAACAAGATTTTAACGCTTTGAGGAGTTCAAATGACGTGTTTTTAGATCAATTGTATCGTATCTTTCACTACATAACTTTTCACCAAATTTCACAAACACTAAGAAAGTTTGTTTTTCGATTCAAAACAAGATTTTAACGCTTTGAGGAGTTCAAATGACGTGTTTTTAGATCAATTGTATCGTATCTTTTACTACAGAACTTTTCACCAAATTTCACAAACACTAAGAAAGTTTGTTTTTCGATTCAAAACAAGATTTTAACGCTTTGAGGAGTTCAAATGACGTGTTTTTAGATCATTTGTATCGTATCTTTCACTACATAACATTTCACCAAATTTCACAAACACTAAGAAAGTTTGTTATTCCATTTCAAAACAAGATTTTAATGCTTTGAGGAGTTCAAATAACGTGTTTTTAGATAAATTGTGTCGTATCTTTTACTACATAACTTTTCACCAAATTTCACAAACACTAAGAAAGTTTATTTTTCGATTCAAAACAAGATTTTAACGCTTTGAGGAGTTCAAATAACGTGTTTTTAGATCAATTGTATCGTATCTTTTACTACATAACTTTTCACCAAATTTCACAAACACTAAGAAAGTTTGTTTTTCGATTCAAAACAAGATTTTAACGCTTTGCGGAGTTCAAATAACGTGTTTTTAGATCATTTGTATCGTATCTTTCACTACATAAATTTTCACCAAATTTCACAAACACTAAGTAAGTTTGTTTTTCGATTCAAAACAAGATTTTAACGCTTTAAAAAGTTCAAATGACGTGTTTTTAGATCATTTGTATCGTATCTTTCACTACATAACTTTTCACCAAATTTCACAAACACTAAGAAAGTTTGTTATTCGATTTCAAAACAAGATTTTAATGCTTTGAGGAGTTCAAATAACGTGTTTTTAGATAAATTGTATCGTATCTTTTACTACATAACTTTTCACCAAATTTGACAAACACTAAGAAAGTTTGTTTTTCGATTCAAAACAAGATTTTAACGCTTTGAGGAGTTCAAATAACGTGTTTTTAGATCAATTGTATCGTATCTTTTACTACATAACTTTTCACCAAATTTCACAAACACTAAGAAAGTTTGTTTTTCGATTCAAAACAAGATTTTAACGCTTTGAGGAGTTCAAATGACGTGTTTTTAGATCATTTGTATCGTATCTTTCACTACATAACTTTTCACCAAATTTCACAAACACTAAGAAAGTTTGTTTTTCGATTCAAAACAAGATTTTAACGCTTTGAGGAGTTCAAATAACATGTTTTTAGATCATTTGTATCGTATCTTTTACTACATAACTTTTCACCAAATTTCATAAACACTAAGAAAGTTTGTTTTTCGATTCAAAACTAGATTTTAACGCTTTCAGGAGTCCAAATAACGTGTTTTTAGATCAATTGTATCGTATCTTTTACTACATAACTTTTCACCAAATTTCACAAACACTAAGAAAGTTTGTTTTTCGATTCAAAACAAGATTTTAACGCTTTGAGGAGTTCAAATGACGTGTTTTTAGATCATTTGTATCGTATCTTTTACTACATAACTTTTCACCAAATTTCTCAAACACTAAGAAAGTTTGTTTTTCGACTCAAAACAAGATTTTAACGCTTTGAGGAGTTCAAATAACGTGTTTTTAGATCATTTGTATCGTATCTTTCACTACATAACTTTTCACCAAATTTCACAAACACTAAGAAAGATTGTTATTCGATTTCAAAACAAGATTTTAATGCTTTGAGGAGTACAAATAACGTGTTTTTAGATCATTTGTATCGTATCTCTTACTACATAACTTTTCACCAAATTTCACAAACACTAAGAAAGTTTGTTTTTCGATTCAAAACAAGATTTTAACGCTTTGAGGAGTTCAAATAACGTGTTTTTAGATAAATTGTATCGTATCTTTTACTACATAACTTTTCACCAAATTTCACAAACACTAAGAAAGTTTGTTTTTCGATTCAAAACAAGATTTTAACGCTTTGAGGAGTTCAAATAACGTGTTTTTAGATCAATTGTATCGTATCTTTTACTACATAACTTTTCACCAAATTTCACAAACACTAAGAAAGTTTGTTTTTCGATTCAAAACAAGATTTTAACGCTTTGAGGAGTTCAAATAACGTGTTTTTAGATCATTTGTATCGTATCTTTCACTACATAAATTTTCATCAAATTTCACAAACACTAAGAAAGTTTGTTTTTCGATTCAAAACAAGATTTTAACGCTTTGAGGAGTTCAAATGACGTGTTTTTAGATCATTTGTATCTTATCTTTCACTACATAACTTTTCACCAAATTTCACAAACACTAAGAAAGTTTGTTTTTCGATTCAAAACAAGATTTTAACGCTTTGAGGAGTTCAAATAACGTGTTTTTAGATCATTTGTATCGTATCTTTTACTACATAACTTTTCACCAAATTTCACAAACACTAAGAAAGTTTGTTTTTCGATTCAAAACAAGATTTTAACGCTTTGAGGAGTTCAAATAACGGGTTTTTAGATCAATTGTATCGTATCTTTTACTAAATAACTTTTCACCAAATTTCACAAACACTAAGAAAGTTTGTTTTTCGATTCAAAACAAGATTTTAACGCTTTGAGGAGTTCAAATTACGTGTTTTTAGAACATTTGTATCGTATCTTTCACTACATAACTTTTCACCAAATTTCACAAACACTAAGAAAGATTGTTATTCGATTTCAAAACAAGATTTTAATGCTTTGAGGAGTACAAATAACGTGTTTTTAGATCATTTGTATCGTATCTCTTACTACATAACTTTTCACCAAATTTCACAAACACTAAGAAAGTTTGTTTTTCGATTCAAAACAAGATTTTAACGCTTTGAGGAGTTCAAATAACGTGTTTTTAGATAAATTGTATCGTATCTTTTACTACATAACTTTTCACCAAATTTCACAAACACTAAGAAAGTTTGTTTTTCGATTCAAAACAAGATTTTAACGCTTTGAGGAGTTCAAATAACGTGTTTTTAGATCAATTGTATCGTATCTTTTACTACATAACTTTTCACCAAATTTCACAAACACTAAGAAAGTTTGTTTTTCGATTCAAAACATGATTTTAACGCTTTGAGGAGTTCAAATAACATGTTTTTAGATCATTTGTATCGTATCTTTTACTACATAACTTTTCACCAAATTTCACAAACACTAAGAAAGTTTGTTTTTCCATTCAAAACAAGATTTTAACGCTTTCAGGAGTCCAAATAACGTGTTTTTAGATCAATTGTATCGTATCTTTTACTACATAACTTTTCACCAAATTTCACAAACACTAAGAAAGTTTGTTTTTCGATTCAAAACAAGATTTTAACGCTTTGAAGAGTTCAAATAACATGTTTTTAGATCATTTGTATCGTATCTTTTACTACATAACTTTTCACCAAATTTCACAAACACTAAGAAAGTTTGTTTTTTGATTCAAAACAAGATTTTAATGCTTTGAGGAGTTCAAATAACGTGTTTTTAGATCATTTGTATCGTATCTTTTACTACATAACTTTTCACCAAATTTCACAAACACTAAGAAAGTTTGTTTTTCGATTCAAAACAAGATTTTAACGCTTTCAGGAGTTCAAATAACGTGTTTTTAGATCAATTGTATCGTATCTTTTACTACATAACTTTTCACCAAATTTCACAAACACTAAGAAAGTTTGTTTTTCGATTCAAAACAATATTTTAACGCTTTGAGGAGTTAATTACGTGTTTTCAGAACATTTGTATCGTATCTTTCACTACATAACTTTTCACCAAATTTCACAAACACTAAGAAAGATTGTTATTCGATTTCAAAACAAGATTTTAATGCTTTGAGGAGTACAAATAACGTGTTTTTAGATCATTTGTATCGTATCTCTTACTACATAACTTTTCACCAAATTTCACAAACACTAAGAAAGTTTGTTTTTCGATTCAAAACAAGATTTTAACGCTTTCAGGAGTTCAAATAACGTGTTTTTAGATAAATTGTATCGTATCTTTTACTACACAACTTTTCACCAAATTTCACAAACACTAAGAAAGTTTGTTTTTCGATTCAAACCAAGATTTTAATGCTTTGAGGAGTTCAAATGACGTGTTTTTAGATCATTTGTATCGTATCTTTTACTACATAACTTTTCACCAAATTTCTCAAACACTAAGAAAGTTTGTTTTTCGACTCAAAACAAGATTTTAACGCTTTGAGGAGTTCAAATAACGTGTTTTTAGATCATTTGTATCGTATCTTTCACTACATAACTTTTCACCAAATTTCACAAACACTAAGAAAGTTTGTTTTTCGACTCAAAACAAGTTTTTAACGCTTTGAGGAGCTCAAATAACGTGTTTTTAGATCATTTGTATCGTATCTTTTACTACTTAACTTTTCACCAAATTTCACAAACACTAAGAAAGTTAGTTTTTCGATTCAAAACAAGATTTTAACGCTTTGAGGAGTTCAAATAACGTGTTTTTAGATCATTTGTATCGTATCTTTTACTACATAACTTTTCACCAAATTTCACAAACACTAAGAAAGTTTGTTTTTCGATTCAAAACAAGATTTTAACACTTTGAGGAGTTCAAATAACGTGTTTTTAGATCATTTGTATCGTATCTTTTACTACATAACTTTTCACCAAATTTCACAAACACTAAGAAAGTTTGTTTTTCGATTCAAAACAAGATTTTAACGCTTTGAGGAGTTCAAATGACGTGTTTTTAGATCATTTGTATCGTATCTTTCACTACATAACTTTTCACCAAATTTCACAAACACTAAGAAAGTTTGTTTTTCGATTCAAAACAAGATTTTAACGCTTTGAGGAGTTCAAATAACATGTTTTTAGATCATTTGTATCGTATCTTTTACTACATAAGTTTTCACCAAATTTCATAAACACTAAGAAAGTTTGTTTTTCGATTCAAAACTAGATTTTAACGCTTTCAGGAGTCCAAATAACGTGTTTTTAGATCAATTGTATCGTATCTTTTACTACATAACTTTTCACCAAATTTCACAAACACTAAGAAAGTTTGTTTTTCGATTCAAAACAAGATTTTTACGCTTTGAGGAGTTCAAATGACGTGTTTTTAGATCATTTGTATCGTATCTTTTACTACATAACTTTTCACCAAATTTCTCAAACACTAAGAAAGTTTGTTTTTCGACTCAAAACAAGATTTTAACGCTTTGAGGAGTTCAAATAACGTGTTTTTAGATCATTTGTATCGTATCTTTCACTACATAACTTTTCACCAAATTTCACAAACACTAAGAAAGATTGTTATTCGATTTCAAAACAAGATTTTAATGCTTTGAGGAGTACAAATAACGTGTTTTTAGATCATTTGTATCGTATCTCTTACTACATAACTTTTCACCAAATTTCACAAACACTAAGAAAGTTTGTTTTTCGATTCAAAACAAGATTTTAACGCTTTGAGGAGTTCAAATAACGTGTTTTTAGATAAATTGTATCGTATCTTTTACTACATAACTTTTCACCAAATTTCACAAACACTAAGAAAGTTTGTTTTTCGATTCAAAACAAGATTTTAACGCTTTGAGGAGTTCAAATAACGTGTTTTTAGATCAATTGTATCGTATCTTTTACTACATAACTTTTCACCAAATTTCACAAACACTAAGAAAGTTTGTTTTTCGATTCAAAACAAGATTTTAACGCTTTGAGGAGTTCAAATAACGTGTTTTTAGATCATTTGTATCGTATCTTTCACTACATAAATTTTCACCAAATTTCACAAACACTAAGAAAGTTTGTTTTTCGATTCAAAACAAGATTTTAACGCTTTGAGGAGTTCAAATGACGTGTTTTTAGACCATTTGTATCTTATCTTTCACTACATAACTTTTCACCAAATTTCACAAACACTAAGAAAGTTTGTTTTTCGATTCAAAACAAGATTTTAACGCTTTGAGGAGTTCAAATAACGTGTTTTTAGATCATTTGTATCGTATCTTTTACTACATAACTTTTCACCAAATTTCACAAACACTAAGAAAGTTTGTTTTTCGATTCAAAACAAGATTTTAACGCTTTGAGGAGTTCAAATAACGGGTTTTTAGATCAATTGTATCGTATCTTTTACTAAATAACTTTTCACCAAATTTCACAAACACTAAGAAAGTTTGTTTTTCGATTCAAAACAAGATTTTAACGCTTTGAGGAGTTCAAATTACGTGTTTTTAGAACATTTGTATCGTATCTTTCACTACATAACTTTTCACCAAACTTCACAAACACTAAGAAAGATTGTTATTCGATTTCAAAACAAGATTTTAATGCTTTGAGGAGTACAAATAACGTGTTTTTAGATCATTTGTATCGTATCTCTTACTACATAACTTTTCACCAAATTTCACAAACACTAAGAAAGTTTGTTTTTCGATTCAAAACAAGATTTTAACGCTTTGAGGAGTTCAAATAACGTGTTTTTAGATAAATTGTATCGTATCTTTTACTACATAACTTTTCACCAAATTTCACAAACACTAAGAAAGTTTGTTTTTCGATTCAAAACAAGATTTTAACGCTTTGAGGAGTTCAAATAACGTGTTTTTAGATCAATTGTATCGTATCTTTTACTACATAACTTTTCACCAAATTTCACAAACACTAAGAAAGTTTGTTTTTCGATTCAAAACATGATTTTAACGCTTTGAGGAGTTCAAATAACATGTTTTTAGATCATTTGTATCGTATCTTTTACTACATAACTTTTCACCAAATTTCACAAACACTAAGAAAGTTTGTTTTTCCATTCAAAACAAGATTTTAACGCTTTCAGGAGTCCAAATAACGTGTTTTTAGATCAATTGTATCGTATCTTTTACTACATAACTTTTCACCAAATTTCACAAACACTAAGAAAGTTTGTTTTTCGATTCAAAACAAGATTTTAACGCTTTGAAGAGTTCAAATAACATGTTTTTAGATCATTTGTATCGTATCTTTTACTACATAACTTTTCACCAAATTTCACAAACACTAAGAAAGTTTGTTTTTTGATTCAAAACAAGATTTTAATGCTTTGAGGAGTTCAAATAACGTGTTTTTAGATCATTTGTATCGTATCTTTTACTACATAACTTTTCACCAAATTTCACAAACACTAAGAAAGTGTGTTTTTCGATTCAAAACAAGATTTTAACGCTTTCAGGAGTTCAAATAACGTGTTTTTAGATCAATTGTATCGTATCTTTTACTACATAACTTTTCACCAAATTTCACAAACACTAAGAAAGTTTGTTTTTCGATTCAAAACAATATTTTAACGCTTTGAGGAGTTAATTACGTGTTTTCAGAACATTTGTATCGTATCTTTCACTACATAACTTTTCACCAAATTTCACAAACACTAAGAAAGATTGTTATTCGATTTCAAAACAAGATTTTAATGCTTTGAGGAGTACAAATAACGTGTTTTTAGATCATTTGTATCGTATCTCTTACTACATAACTTTTCACCAAATTTCACAAACACTAAGAAAGTTTGTTTTTCGATTCAAAACAAGATTTTAACGCTTTCATGAGTTCAAATAACGTGTTTTTAGATAAATTGTATCGTATCTTTTACTACATAACTTTTCACCAAATTTCACAAACACTAAGAAAGTTTGTTTTTCGATTCAAACCAAGATTTTAATGCTTTGAGGAGTTCAAATGACGTGTTTTTAGATCATTTGTATCGTATCTTTTACTACATAACTTTTCACCAAATTTCTCAAACACTAAGAAAGTTTGTTTTTCGACTCAAAACAAGATTTTAACGCTTTGAGGAGTTCAAATAACGTGTTTTTAGATCATTTGTATCGTATCTTTCACTACATAACTTTTCACCAAATTTCACAAACACTAAGAAAGTTTGTTTTTCGACTCAAAACAAGTTTTTAACGCTTTGAGGAGCTCAAATAACGTGTTTTTAGATCATTTGTATCGTATCTTTTACTACTTAACTTTTCACCAAATTTCACAAACACTAAGAAAGTTAGTTTTTCGATTCAAAACAAGATTTTAACGCTTTGAGGAGTTCAAATGACGTGTTTTTAGATCATTTGTATCGTATCTTTTACTACATAACTTTTCACCAAATTTCACAAACACTAAGAAAGTTTGTTTTTCGATTCAAAACAAGATTTTAACACTTTGAGGAGTTCAAATAACGTGTTTTTAGATCATTTTTATCGTATCTTTCACTACATAACTTTTCACCAAATTTCACAAACACTAAGAAAGTTTGTTATTCGATTTCAAAACAAGTTTTTAACGCTTTGAGGAGCTCAAATAACGTGTTTTTAGATCAATTGTATCGTATCTTTTACTACATAACTTTTCACAAAATTCCACAAACACTAAGAAAGTTTGTTTTTCGATTCAAAACAAGATTTTAACGCTTTGAGGAGTTCAAATAACGTGTTTTTAGATCATTTGTATCGTATCTTTCACTACATAACTTTTCACCAAATTTCACAAACACTAAGAAAGTTTGTTTTTCGATTCAAAACAAGATTTTAACGCTTTGAGGAGTTCAAATAACATGTTTTTAGATCATTTGTATCGTATCTTTTACTACATAACTTTTCACCAAATTTCACAAACACTAAGAAAGTTTGTTTTTCGATTCAAAACAAGATTTCAACGCTTTGAGGAGTTCAAATAACGGGTTTTTAGATCAATTGTATCGTATCTTTACTAAATAACTTTTCACCAAATTTCACAAACACTAAGAAAGTTTGTTTTTCGATTCAAAACAAGATTTTAATGCTTTGAGGAGTTCAAATTACGTGTTTTTAGAACATTTGTATCGTATCTTTCACTACATAACTTTTCACCAAATTTCACAAACACTAAGAAAGATTGTTATTCGATTTCAAAACAAGATTTTAATGCTTTGAGGAGTACAAATAACGTGTTTTTAGATCATTTGTATCGTATCTCTTACTACATAACTTTTCACCAAATTTCACAAACACTAAGAAAGTTTGTTTTTCGATTCAAAACAAGATTTTAAAACTTTGAGGAGTTCAAATAACGTGTTTTTAGATAAATTGTATCGTATCTTTTACTACAAAACTTTTCACCAAATTTCACAAACACTAAGAAAGTTTGTTTTTCGATTCAAAACAAGATTTTAACGCTTTGAGGAGTTCAAATAACATGTTTTTAGATCAATTGTATCGTATCTTTTACTACATAACTTTTCACCAAATTTCACAAACACTAAGAAAGTTTGTTTTTCGATTCAAAACAAGATTTTAACGCTTTGAGGAGTTCAAATAACATGTTTTTAGATCATTTGTATCGTATCTTTTACTACATAACTTTTCACCAAATTTCACAAACACTAAGAAAGTTTGTTTTTCGATTAAAAACAAGATTTTAACGCTTTCAGGAGTCCAAATAACGTGTTTTTAGATCAATTGTTTCGTATCTTTTACTACATAACTTTTCACCAAATTTCACAAACACTAAGAAAGTTTGCTTTTCGATTCAAAACAAGATTTTAACGCTTTGAAGAGTTCAAATAACATGTTTTTAGATCATTTGTATCGTATCTTTTACTACATAACTTTTCACCAAATTTCACAAACACTAAGAAAGTTTGTTTTTTGATTCAAAACAAGATTTTAATGCTTTGAGGAGTTCAAATAACGTGTTTTTAGATCATTTGTATCGTATCTTTTATTACATAACTTTTCACCAAATTTCACAAACACTAAGAAAGTTTGTTTTTCGATTCAAAACAAGATTTTAACGCTTTCAGGAGTTCAAATAACGTGTTTTTAGATCAATTGTATCGTATCTTTTACTACATAACTTTTCACCAAATTTCACAACCACTAAGAAAGTTTGTTTTTCGATTCAAAACAAGATTTTAACGCTTTGAGGAGTTAATTACGTGTTTTCAGAACATTTGTATCGTATCTTTCACTACATAACTTTTCACCAAATTTCACAAACACTAAGAAAGATTGTTATTCGATTTCAAAACAAGATTTTAATGCATTGAGGAGTACAAATAACGTGTTTTTAGATCATTTGTATCGTATCTCTTACTACATAACTTTTCACCAAATTTCACAAACACTAAGAAAGTTTGTTTTTCGATTCAAAACAAGATTTTAAGGCTCTCAGGAGTTCAAATAACGTGTTTTTAGATCATTTGTATCGTATCTTTCACTACATAAATTTTCACCAAATTTCACAAACACTAAGAAAGTTTGTTTTTCGATTCAAAACAAGTTTTTAACGCTTTGAGGAGCTCAAATAACGTGTTTTTAGATCATTTGTATCGTATCTTTTACTACATAACTTTTCACCAAATTTCACAAACACTAAGAAAGTTTGTTTTTCGATTCAAAACAAGATTTTAACGCTTTGAGGAGTTCAAATAACGTGTTTTTAGATAAATTGTATCGTATCTTTTACTACATAACTTTTCACCAAATTTCACAAACACTAAGAAAGTTTGTTTTTCGATTCAAAACAAGATTTTAACGCTTTGAGGAGTTCAAATAACGTGTTTTTAGATCAATTGTATCGTATCTTTTACTACATAACTTTTCACCAAATTTCACAAACACTAAGAAAGTTTGTTTTTCGATTCAAAACAAGATTTTAACGCTTTGAGGAGTTCAAATAACATGTTTTTAGATCATTTGTATCGTATCTTTTACTACATAACTTTTCACCAAATTTCACAAACACTAAGAAAGTTTGTTTTTCTATTCAAAACAAGATTTTAACGCTTTCAGGAGTCCAAATAACGTGTTTTTAGATCAATTGTATCGTATCTTTTACTACATAACTTTTCACCAAATTTCACAAACACTAAGAAAGTTTGTTTTTCGATTCAAAACAAGATTTTAACGCTTTGAAGAGTTCAAATAACATGTTTTTAGATCATTTGTATCGTATCTTTTACTACATAACTTTTCACCAAATTTCACAAACACTAAGAAAGTTTGTTTTTTGATTCAAAACAAGATTTTAATGCTTTGAGGAGTTCAAATAACGTGTTTTTAGATCATTTGTATCGTATCTTTTACTACATAATTTTTCACCAAATTTCACAAACACTAAGAAAGTTTGTTTTTCGATTCAAAACAAGATTTTAACGCTTTCAGGAGTTCAAATAAAGTGTTTTTAGATCAATTGTATCGTATCTTTTACTACATAACTTTTCACCAAATTTCACAAACACTAAGAAAGTTTGTTTTTCGATTCAAAACAATATTTTAACGCTTTGAGGTGTTAATTACGTGTTTTCAGAACATTTGTATCGTATCTTTCATTACATAACTTTTCACCAAATTTCACAAACACTAAGAAAGATTGTTATTCGATTTCAAAACAAGATTTTAATGCTTTGAGGAGTACAAATAACGTGTTTTTAGATCATTTGTATCGTATCTCTTACTACATAACTTTTCACCAAATTTCACAAACACTAAGAAAGTTTGTTTTTCGATTCAAAACAAGATTTTAACGCTTTCAGGAGTTCAAATAACGTGTTTTTAGATAAATTGTATCGTATCTTTTACTACATAACTTTTCACCAAATTTCACAAACACTAAGAAAGTTTGTTTTTCGATTCAAACCAAGATTTTAATGCTTTGAGGAGTTCAAATGACGTGTTTTTAGATCATTTGTATCGTATCTTTTACTACATAACTTTTCACCAAATTTCTCAAACACTAAGAAAGTTTGTTTTTCGACTCAAAACAAGATTTTAACGCTTTGAGGAGTTCAAATAACGTGTTTTTAGATCATTTGTATCGTATCTTTCACTACATAACTTTTCACCAAATTTCACAAACACTAAGAAAGTTTGTTTTTCGACTCAAAACAAGTTTTTAACGCTTTGAGGAGCTCAAATAACGTGTTTTTAGATCATTTGTATCGTATCTTTTACTACTTAACTTTTCACCAAATTTCACAAACACTAAGAAAGTTAGTTTTTCGATTCAAAACAAGATTTTAACGCTTTGAGGAGTTCAAATAACGTGTTTTTAGATCATTTGTATCGTATCTTTTACTACATAACTTTTCACCAAATTTCACAAACACTAAGAAAGTTTGTTTTTCGATTCAAAACAAGATTTTAACACTTTGAGGAGTTCAAATAACGTGTTTTTAGATCATTTTTATCGTATCTTTCACTACATAACTTTTCACCAAATTTCACAAACACTAAGAAAGTTTGTTATTCGATTTCAAAACAAGTTTTTAACGCTTTGAGGAGCTCAAATAACGTGTTTTTAGATCAATTGTATCGTATCTTTTACTACATAACTTTTCACAAAATTCCACAAACACTAAGAAAGTTTGTTTTTCGATTCAAAACAAGATTTTAACGCTTTGAGGAGTTCAAATAACGTGTTTTTAGATCATTTGTATCGTATCTTTCACTACATAACTTTTCACCAAATTTCACAAACACTAAGAAAGTTTGTTTTTCGATTCAAAACAAGATTTTAACGCTTTGAGGAGTTCAAATAACATGTTTTTAGATCATTTGTATCGTATCTTTTACTACATAACTTTTCACCAAATTTCACAAACACTAAGAAAGTTTGTTTTTCGATTCAAAACAAGATTTCAACGCTTTGAGGAGTTCAAATAACGGGTTTTTAGATCAATTGTATCGTATCTTTACTAAATAACTTTTCACCAAATTTCACAAACACTAAGAAAGTTTGTTTTTCGATTCAAAACAAGATTTTAACGCTTTGAGGAGTTCAAATTACGTGTTTTTAGAACATTTGTATCGTATCTTTCACTACATAACTTTTCACCAAATTTCACAAACACTAAGAAAGATTGTTATTCGATTTCAAAACAAGATTTTAATGCTTTGAGGAGTACAAATAACGTGTTTTTAGATCATTTGTATCGTATCTCTTACTACATAACTTTTCACCAAATTTCACAAACACTAAGAAAGTTTGTTTTTCGATTCAAAACAAGATTTTAAAACTTTGAGGAGTTCAAATAACGTGTTTTTAGATAAATTGTATCGTATCTTTTACTACAAAACTTTTCACCAAATTTCACAAACACTAAGAAAGTTTGTTTTTCGATTCAAAACAAGATTTTAACGCTTTGAGGAGTTCAAATAACATGTTTTTAGATCAATTGTATCGTATCTTTTACTACATAACTTTTCACCAAATTTCACAAACACTAAGAAAGTTTGTTTTTCGATTCAAAACAAGATTTTAACGCTTTGAGGAGTTCAAATAACATGTTTTTAGATCATTTGTATCGTATCTTTTACTACATAACTTTTCACCAAATTTCACAAACACTAAGAAAGTTTGTTTTTCGATTAAAAACAAGATTTTAACGCTTTCAGGAGTCCAAATAACGTGTTTTTAGATCAATTGTTTCGTATCTTTTACTACATAACTTTTCACCAAATTTCACAAACACTAAGAAAGTTTGCTTTTCGATTCAAAACAAGATTTTAACGCTTTGAAGAGTTCAAATAACATGTTTTTAGATCATTTGTATCGTATCTTTTACTACATAACTTTTCACCAAATTTCACAAACACTAAGAAAGTTTGTTTTTTGATTCAAAACAAGATTTTAATGCTTTGAGGAGTTCAAATAACGTGTTTTTAGATCATTTGTATCGTATCTTTTATTACATAACTTTTCACCAAATTTCACAAACACTAAGAAAGTTTGTTTTTCGATTCAAAACAAGATTTTAACGCTTTCAGGAGTTCAAATAACGTGTTTTTAGATCAATTGTATCGTATCTTTTACTACATAACTTTTCACCAAATTTCACAACCACTAAGAAAGTTTGTTTTTCGATTCAAAACAAGATTTTAACGCTTTGAGGAGTTAATTACGTGTTTTCAGAACATTTGTATCGTATCTTTCACTACATAACTTTTCACCAAATTTCACAAACACTAAGAAAGATTGTTATTCGATTTCAAAACAAGATTTTAATGCATTGAGGAGTACAAATAACGTGTTTTTAGATCATTTGTATCGTATCTCTTACTACATAACTTTTCACCAAATTTCACAAACACTAAGAAAGTTTGTTTTTCGATTCAAAACAAGATTTTAAGGCTCTCAGGAGTTCAAATAACGTGTTTTTAGATCATTTGTATCGTATCTTTCACTACATAAATTTTCACCAAATTTCACAAACACTAAGAAAGTTTGTTTTTCGATTCAAAACAAGTTTTTAACGCTTTGAGGAGCTCAAATAACGTGTTTTTAGATCATTTGTATCGTATCTTTTACTACATAACTTTTCACCAAATTTCACAAACACTAAGAAAGTTTGTTTTTCGATTCAAAACAAGATTTTAACGCTTTGAGGAGTTCAAATAACGTGTTTTTAGATAAATTGTATCGTATCTTTTACTACATAACTTTTCACCAAATTTCACAAACACTAAGAAAGTTTGTTTTTCGATTCAAAACAAGATTTTAACGCTTTGAGGAGTTCAAATAACGTGTTTTTAGATCAATTGTATCGTATCTTTTACTACATAACTTTTCACCAAATTTCACAAACACTAAGAAAGTTTGTTTTTCGATTCAAAACAAGATTTTAACGCTTTGAGGAGTTCAAATAACATGTTTTTAGATCATTTGTATCGTATCTTTTACTACATAACTTTTCACCAAATTTCACAAACACTAAGAAAGTTTGTTTTTCTATTCAAAACAAGATTTTAACGCTTTCAGGAGTCCAAATAACGTGTTTTTAGATCAATTGTATCGTATCTTTTACTACATAACTTTTCACCAAATTTCACAAACACTAAGAAAGTTTGTTTTTCGATTCAAAACAAGATTTTAACGCTTTGAAGAGTTCAAATAACATGTTTTTAGATCATTTGTATCGTATCTTTTACTACATAACTTTTCACCAAATTTCACAAACACTAAGAAAGTTTGTTTTTTGATTCAAAACAAGATTTTAATGCTTTGAGGAGTTCAAATAACGTGTTTTTAGATCATTTGTATCGTATCTTTTACTACATAATTTTTCACCAAATTTCACAAACACTAAGAAAGTTTGTTTTTCGATTCAAAACAAGATTTTAACGCTTTCAGGAGTTCAAATAACGTGTTTTTAGATCAATTGTATCGTATCTTTTACTACATAACTTTTCACCAAATTTCACAAACACTAAGAAAGTTTGTTTTTCGATTCAAAACAATATTTTAACGCTTTGAGGTGTTAATTACGTGTTTTCAGAACATTTGTATCGTATCTTTCATTACATAACTTTTCACCAAATTTCACAAACACTAAGAAAGATTGTTATTCGATTTCAAAACAAGATTTTAATGCTTTGAGGAGTACAAATAACGTGTTTTTAGATCATTTGTATCGTATCTCTTACTACATAACTTTTCACCAAATTTCACAAACACTAAGAAAGTTTGTTTTTCGATTCAAAACAAGATTTTAACGCTTTCAGGAGTTCAAATAACGTGTTTTTAGATAAATTGTATCGTATCTTTTACTACATAACTTTTCACCAAATTTCACAAACACTAAGAAAGTTTGTTTTTCGATTCAAACCAAGATTTTAATGCTTTGAGGAGTTCAAATGACGTGTTTTTAGATCATTTGTATCGTATCTTTTACTACATAACTTTTCACCAAATTTCTCAAACACTAAGAAAGTTTGTTTTTCGACTCAAAACAAGATTTTAACGCTTTGAGGAGTTCAAATAACGTGTTTTTAGATCATTTGTATCGTATCTTTCACTACATAACTTTTCACCAAATTTCACAAACACTAAGAAAGTTTGTTTTTCGACTCAAAACAAGTTTTTAACGCTTTGAGGAGCTCAAATAACGTGTTTTTAGATCATTTGTATCGTATCTTTTACTACATAACTTTTCACCAAATTTCACAAACACTAAGAAAGTTAGTTTTTCGATTCAAAACAAGATTTTAACGCTTTGAGGAGTTCAAATAACGTGTTTTTAGATCATTTGTATCGTATCTTTTACTACATAACTTTTCACCAAATTTCACAAACACTAAGAAAGTTTGTTTTTCGAATCAAAACAAGATTTTAACACTTTGAGGAGTTCAAATAACGTGTTTTTAGATCATTTTTATCGTATCTTTCACTACATAACTTTTCACCAAATTTCACAAACACTAAGAAAGTTTGTTATTCGATTTCAAAACAAGTTTTTAACGCTTTGAGGAGCTCAAATAATGTGTTTTTAGATCAATTGTATCGTATCTTTTACTACATAACTTTTCACAAAATTCCACAAACACTAAGAAAGTTTGTTTTTCGATTCAAAACAAGATTTTAACGCTTTGAGGAGTTCAAATAACGTGTTTTTAGATCATTTGTATCGTATCTTTCACTACATAACTTTTCACCAAATTTCACAAACACTAAGAAAGTTTGTTTTTCGATTCAAAACAAGATTTTAACGCTTTGAGGAGTTCAAATAACATGTTTTTAGATCATTTGTATCGTATCTTTTACTACATAACTTTTCACCAAATTACACAAACACTAAGAAAGTTTGTTTCTCGATTCAAAACAAGATTTCAACGCTTTGAGGAGTTCAAATAACGGGTTTTTAGATCAATTGTATCGTATCTTTTACTAAATAACTTTTCTCCAAATTTCACAAACACTAAGAAAGTTTGTTTTTCGATTCAAAACAAGATTTTAACGCTTTGAGGAGTTCAAATTACGTGTTTTTAGAACATTTGTATCGTATCTTTCACTACATAACTTTTCACCAAATTTCACAAACACTAAGAAAGATTGTTATTCGATTTCAAAACAAGATTTTAATGCTTTGAGGAGTACAAATAACGTGTTTTTAGATCATTTGTATCGTATCTCTTACTACATAACTTTTCACCAAATTTCACAAACACTAAGAAAGTTTGTTTTTCGATTCAAAACAAGATTTTAAAACTTTGAGGAGTTCAAATAACGTGTTTTTAGATAAATTGTATCGTATCTTTTACTACAAAACTTTTCACCAAATTTCACAAACACTAAGAAAGTTTGTTTTTCGATTCAAAACAAGATTTTAACGCTTTGAGGAGTTCAAATAATGTGTTTTTAGATCAATTGTATCGTATCTTTTACTACATAACTTTTCACCAAATTTCACAAACACTAAGAAAGTTTGTTTTTCGATTCAAAACAAGATTTTAACGCTTTGAGGAGTTCAAATAACATGTTTTTAGATCATTTGTATCGTATCTTTTACTACATAACTTTTCACCAAATTTCACAAACACTAAGAAAGTTTGTTTTTCGATTCAAAACAAGATTTTAACGCTTTCAGGAGTCCAAATAACGTGTTTTTAGATCAATTGTTTCGTATCTTTTACTACATAACTTTTCACCAAATTTCACAAACACTAAGAAAGTTTGCTTTTCGATTCAAAACAAGATTTTAACGCTTTGAAGAGTTCAAATAACATGTTTTTAGATCATTTGTATCGTATCTTTTACTACATAACTTTTCACCAAATTTCACAAACACTAAGAAAGTTTGTTTTTTGATTCAAAACAAGATTTTAATGCTTTGAGGAGTTCAAATAATGTGTTTTTATATCATTTGTATCGTATCTTTTATTACATAACTTTTCACCAAATTTCACAAACACTAAGAAAGTTTGTTTTTCGATTCAAAACAAGATTTTAACGCTTTCAGGAGTTCAAATAACGTGTTTTTAGATCAATTGTATCGTATCTTTTACTACATAACTTTTCACCAAATTTCACAACCACTAAGAAAGTTTGTTTTTCGATTCAAAACAAGATTTTAACGCTTTGAGGAGTTAATTACGTGTTTTCAGAACATTTGTATCGTATCTTTCACTACATAACTTTTCACCAAATTTCACAAACACTAAGAAAGATTGTTATTCGATTTCAAAACAAGATTTTAATGCTTTGAGGAGTACAAATAACGTGTTTTTAGATCATTTGTATCGTATCTCTTACTACATAACTTTTCACCAAATTTCACAAACACTAAGAAAGTTTGTTTTTCGATTCAAAACAAGATTTTAACGCTCTCAGGAGTTCAAATAACGTGTTTTTAGATCATTTGTATCGTATCTTTCACTACATAAATTTTCACCAAATTTCACAAACACTAAGAAAGTTTGTTTTTCGATTCAAAACAAGTTTTTAACGCTTTGAGGAGCTCAAATAACGTGTTTTTAGATCATTTGTATCGTATCTTTTACTACATAACTTTTCACCAAATTTCACAAACACTAAGAAAGTTTGTTTTTCGATTCAAAACAAGATTTTAACGCTTTGAGGAGTTCAAATAACGTGTTTTTAGATAAATTGTATCGTATCTTTTACTACATAACTTTTCACCAAATTTCACAAACACTAAGAAAGTTTGTTTTTCGATTCAAAACAAGATTTTAACGCTTTGAGGAGTTCAAATAACGTGTTTTTAGATCAATTGTATCGTATCTTTTACTACATAACTTTTCACCAAATTTCACAAACACTAAGAAAGTTTGTTTTTTGATTCAAAACAAGATTTTAACGCTTTGAGGAGTTCAAATAACATGTTTTTAGATCATTTGTATCGTATCTTTTACTACATAACTTTTCACCAAATTTCACAAACACTAAGAAAGTTTGTTTTTCAATTCAAAACAAGATTTTAACGCTTTCAGGAGTCCAAATAACGTGTTTTTAGATCAATTGTATCGTATCTTTTACTACATAACTTTTCACCAAATTTCACAAACACTAAGAAAGTTTGTTTTTCGATTCAAAACAAGATTTTAACGCTTTGAAGAGTTCAAATAACATGTTTTTAGATCATTTGTATCGTATCTTTTACTACATAACTTTTCACCAAATTACACAAACACTAAGAAAGTTTGTTTTTTGATTCAAAACAAGATTTTAATGCTTTGAGGAGTTCAAATAACGTGTTTTTAGATCATTTGTATCGTATCTTTTACTACATAACTTTTCACCAAATTTCACAAACACTAAGAAAGTTTGTTTTTCGATTCAAAACAAGATTTTAACGCTTTCAGGAGTTCAAATAACGTGTTTTTAGATCAATTGTATCGTATCTTTTACTACATAACTTTTCACCAAATTTCACAAACACTAAGAAAGTTTGTTTTTCGATTCAAAACAATATTTTAACGCTTTGAGGAGTTAATTACGTGTTTTCAGAACATTTGTATCGTATCTTTCACTACATAACTTTTCACCAAATTTCACAAACACTAAGAAAGATTGTTATTCGATTTCAAAACAAGATTTTAATGCTTTGAGGAGTACAAATAACGTGTTTTTAGATGATTTGTATCGTATCTCTTACTACATAACTTTTCACCAAATTTCACAAACACTAAGAAAGTTTGTTTTTCGATTCAAAACAAGATTTTAACGCTTTCAGGAGTTCAAATAACTTGTTTTTAGATAAATTGTATCGTATCTTTTACTACATAACTTTTCACCAAATTTCACAAACACTAAGAAAGTTTGTTTTTCGATTCAAACCAAGATTTTAATGCTTTGAGGAGTTCAAATGACGTGTTTTTAGATCATTTGTATCATATCTTTTACTACATAACTTTTCACCAAATTTCTCAAACACTAAGAAAGTTTGTTTTTCGACTCAAAACAAGATTTTAACGCTTTGAGGAGTTCAAATAACGTGTTTTTAGATCATTTGTATCGTATCTTTCACTACATAACTTTTCACCAAATTTCACAAACACTAAGAAAGTTTGTTTTTCGACTCAAAACAAGTTTTTAACGCTTTGAGGAGCTCAAATAACGTGTTTTTAGATCATTTGTATCGTATCTTTTACTACATAACTTTTCACCAAATTTCACAAACACTAAGAAAGTTAGTTTTTCGATTCAAAACAAGATTTTAACGCTTTGAGGAGTTCAAATAACGTGTTTTTAGATCATTTGTATCGTATCTTTTACTACATAACTTTTCACCAAATTTCACAAACACTAAGAAAGTTTGTTTTTCGATTCAAAACAAGATTTTAACGCTTTGAGGAGTTCAAATAACGTGTTTTTAGATCAATTGTATCGTATCTTTTACTACATAACTTTTCACCAAATTTCACAAACACTAAGAAAGTTTGTTTTTCGATTCAAAACAAGATTTTAACGCTTTGAGGAGTTCAAATAACATGTTTTTAGATCATTTGTATCGTATCTTTTACTACATAACTTTTCACCAAATTTCACAAACACTAAGAAAGTTTGTTTTTCGATTCAAAACAAGATTTTAACGCTTTCAGGAGTCCAAATAACGTGTTTTTAGATCAATTGTTTCGTATCTTTTACTACATAACTTTTCACCAAATTTC
This sequence comes from Luzula sylvatica, assembly GCA_946800325.1. Lineage (NCBI taxonomy): Eukaryota > Viridiplantae > Streptophyta > Magnoliopsida > Poales > Juncaceae > Luzula > Luzula sylvatica. The sequence continues at coordinate 60,115,120 of OX326961.1, read as the reverse complement.
ACAAACACTAAGAAAGTTTGCTTTTCGATTCAAAACAAGATTTTAACGCTTTGAAGAGTTCAAATAACATGTTTTTAGATCATTTGTATCGTATCTTTTAATACATAACTTTTCACCAAATTTCACAAACACTAAGAAAGATTGATTTTTGATTCAAAACAAGATTTTAATGCTTTGAGGAGTTCAAATAACGTGTTTTTAGATCATTTGTATCGTATCTTTTATTACATAACTTTTCACCAAATTTCACAAACACTAAGAAAGTTTGTTTTTCGATTCAAAACAAGATTTTAACGCTTTCAGGAGTTCAAATAACGTGTTTTTAGATCAATTGTATCGTATCTTTTACTACATAACTTTTCACCAAATTTCACAACCACTAAGAAAGTTTGTTTTTCGATTCAAAACAAGATTTTAACGCTTTGTGGAGTTAATTACGTGTTTTCAGAACATTTGTATCGTATCTTTCACTACATAACTTTTCACCAAATTTCACAAACACTAAGAAAGATTGTTATTCGATTTCAAAACAAGATTTTAATGCTTTGAGGAGTACAAATAACGTGTTTTTAGATCATTTGTATCGTATCTCTTACTACATAACTTTTCACCAAATTTCACAAACACTAAGAAAGTTTGTTTTTCGATTCAAAACAAGATTTTAACGCTCTCAGGAGTTCAAATAACGTGTTTTTAGATCATTTGTATCGTATCTTTCACTACATAAATTTTCACCAAATTTCACAAACACTAAGAAAGTTTGTTTTTCGATTCAAAACAAGTTTTTAACGCTTTGAGGAGCTCAAATAACGTGTTTTTAGATCATTTGTATCGTATCTTTTACTATATAACTTTTCACCAAATTTCACAAACACTAAGAAAGTTTGTTTTTCGATTCAAAACAAGATTTTAACGCTTTGAGGAGTTCAAATAACGTGTTTTTAGATAAATTGTATCGTATCTTTTACTACATAACTTTTCACCAAATTTCACAAACACTAAGAAAGTTTGTTTTTCGATTCAAAACAAGATTTTAACACTTTGAGGAGTTCAAATAACGTGTTTTTAGATCAATTGTATCGTATCTTTTACTACATAACTTTTCACCAAATTTCACAAACACTAAGAAAGTTTGTTTTTTGATTCAAAACAAGATTTTAACGCTTTGAGGAGTTCAAATAACATGTTTTTAGATCATTTGTATCGTATCTTTTACAACATAACTTTTCACCAAATTTCACAAACACTAAGAAAGTTTGTTTTTCGATTCAAAACAAGATTTTAACGCTTTCAGGAGTCCAAATAACGTGTTTTTAGATCAATTGTATCGTATCTTTTACTACATAACTTTTCACCAAATTTCACAAACACTAAGAAAGTTTGTTTTTCGATTCAAAACAAGATTTTAACGCTTTGAAGAGTTCAAATAACATGTTTTTAGATCATTTGTATCATATCTTTTACTACATAACTTTTCACCAAATTACACAAACACTAAGAAAGTTTGTTTTTTGATTCAAAACAAGATTTTAATGCTTTGAGGAGTTCAAATAACGTGTTTTTAGATCATTTGTATCGTATCTTTTACTACATAACTTTTCACCAAATTTCACAAACACTAAGAAAGTTTGTTTTTCGATTCAAAACAAGATTTTAACGCTTTCAGGAGTTCAAATAACGTGTTTTTAGATCAATTGTATCGTATCTTTTACTACATAACTTTTCACCAAATTTCACAAACACTAAGAAAGTTTGTTTTTCGATTCAAAACAATATTTTAACGCTTTGAGGAGTTAATTACGTGTTTTCAGAACATTTGTATCGTATCTTTCACTACATAACTTTTCACCAAATTTCACAAACACTAAGAAAGATTGTTATTCGATTTCAAAACAAGATTTTAATGCTTTGAGGAGTACAAATAACGTGTTTTTAGATGATTTGTATCGTATCTCTTACTACATAACTTTTCACCAAATTTCACAAACACTAAGAAAGTTTGTTTTTCGATTCAAAACAAGATTTTAACGCTTTCAGGAGTTCAAATAACGTGTTTTTAGATAAATTGTATCGTATCTTTTACTACATAACTTTTCACCAAATTTCACAAACACTAAGAAAGTTTGTTTTTCGATTCAAACCAAGATTTTAATGCTTTGAGGAGTTCAAATGACGTGTTTTTAGATCATTTGTAACGTATCTTTAATTACATAACTTTTCACCAAATTTCTCAAACACTAAGAAAGTTTGTTTTTCGACTCAAAACAAGATTTTAACGCTTTGAGGAGTTCAAATAACGTGTTTTTAGATCATTTGTATCGTATCTTTCACTACATAACTTTTCACCAAATTTCACAAACACTAAGAAAGTTTGTTTTTCGACTCAAAACAAGTTTTTAACGCTTTGAGGAGCTCAAATAACGTGTTTTTAGATCATTTGTATCGTATCTTTTACTACATAACTTTTCACCAAATTTCACAAACACTAAGAAAGTTAGTTTTTCGATTCAAAACAAGATTTTAACGCTTTTTGGAGTTCAAATAACGTGTTTTTAGATCATTTGTTTCGTATCTTTTACTACATAACTTTTCACCAAATTTCACAAACACTAAGAAAGTTTGTTTTTCGAATCAAAACAAGATTTTAACACTTTGAGGAGTTCAAATAACGTGTTTTTAGATCATTTTTATCGTATCTTTCACTACATAACTTTTCACCAAATTTCACAAACACTAAGAAAGTTTGTTATTCGATTTCAAAACAAGTTTTTAACGCTTTGAGGAGCTCAAATAATGTGTTTTTAGATCAATTGTATCGTATCTTTTACTACATAACTTTTCACAAAATTCCACAAACACTAAGAAAGTTTGTTTTTCGATTCAAAACAAGATTTTAACGCTTTGAGGAGTTCAAATAACGTGTTTTTAGATCATTTGTATCGTATCTTTCACTACATAACTTTTCACCAAATTTCACAAACACTAAGAAAGTTTGTTTTTCGATTCAAAACAAGATTTTAACGCTTTGAGGAGTTCAAATAACATGTTTTTAGATCATTTGTATCGTATCTTTTACTACATAACTTTTCACCAAATTTCACAAACACTAAGAAAGTTTGTTTCTCGATTCAAAACAAGATTTCAACGCTTTGAGGAGTTCAAATAACGGGTTTTTAGATCAATTGTATCGTATCTTTTACTAAATAACTTTTCTCCAAATTTCACAAACACTAAGAAAGTTTGTTTTTCGATTCAAAACAAGATTTTAACGCTTTGAGGAGTTCAAATTACGTGTTTTTAGAACATTTGTATCGTATCTTTCACTACATAACTTTTCACCAAATTTCACAAACACTAAGAAAGATTGTTATTCGATTTCAAAACAAGATTTTAATGCTTTGAGGAGTACAAATAACGTGTTTTTAGATCATTTGTATCGTATCTCTTACTACATAACTTTTCACCAAATTTCACAAACACTAAGAAAGTTTGTTTTTCGATTCAAAACAAGATTTTAAAACTTTGAGGAGTTCAAATAACGTGTTTTTAGATAAATTGTATCGTATCTTTTACTACAAAACTTTTCACCAAATTTCACAAACACTAAGAAAGTTTGTTTTTCGATTCAAAACAAGATTTTAACGCTTTGAGGAGTTCAAATAACGTGTTTTTAGATCAATTGTATCGTATCTTTTACTACATAACTTTTCACCAAATTTCACAAACACTAAGAAAGTTTGTTTTTCGATTCAAAACAAGATTTTAACGCTTTGAGGAGTTCAAATAACATGTTTTTAGATCATTTGTATCGTATCTTTTACTACATAACTTTTCACCAAATTTCACAAACACTAAGAAAGTTTGTTTTTCGATTCAAAACAAGATTTTAACGCTTTCAGGAGTCCAAATAACGTGTTTTTAGATCAATTGTTTCGTATCTTTTACTACATAACTTTTCACCAAATTTCACAAACACTAAGAAAGTTTGCTTTTCGATTCAAAACAAGATTTTAACGCTTTGAAGAGTTCAAATAACATGTTTTTAGATCATTTGTATCGTATCTTTTACTACATAACTTTTCACCAAATTTCACAAACACTAAGAAAGTTTGTTTTTTGATTCAAAACAAGATTTTAATGCTTTGAGGAGTTCAAATAACGTGTTTTTAGATCATTTGTATCGTATCTTTTATTACATAACTTTTCACCAAATTTCACAAACACTAAGAAAGTTTGTTTTTCGATTCAAAACAAGATTTTAACGCTTTCAGGAGTTCAAATAACGTGTTTTTAGATCAATTGTATCGTATCTTTTACTACATAACTTTTCACCAAATTTCACAACCACTAAGAAAGTTTGTTTTTCGATTCAAAACAAGATTTTAACGCTTTGAGGAGTTAATTACGTGTTTTCAGAACATTTGTATCGTATCTTTCACTACATAACTTTTCACCAAATTTCACAAACACTAAGAAAGATTGTTATTCGATTTCAAAACAAGATTTTAATGCTTTGAGGAGTACAAATAACGTGTTTTTAGATCATTTGTATCGTATCTCTTACTACATAACTTTTCACCAAATTTCACAAACACTAAGAAAGTTTGTTTTTCGATTCAAAACAAGATTTTAACGCTCTCAGGAGTTCAAATAACGTGTTTTTAGATCATTTGTATCGTATCTTTCACTACATAAATTTTCACCAAATTTCACAAACACTAAGAAAGTTTGTTTTTCGATTCAAAACAAGTTTTTAACGCTTTGAGGAGCTCAAATAACGTGTTTTTAGATCATTTGTATCGTATCTTTTACTACATAACTTTTCACCAAATTTCACAAACACTAAGAAAGTTTGTTTTTCGATTCAAAACAAGATTTTAACGCTTTGAGGAGTTCAAATAACGTGTTTTTAGATAAATTGTATCGTATCTTTTACTACATAACTTTTCACCAAATTTCACAAACACTAAGAAAGTTTGTTTTTCGATTCAAAACAAGATTTTAACGCTTTGAGGAGTTCAAATAACGTGTTTTTAGATCAATTGTATCGTATCTTTTACTACATAACTTTTCACCAAATTTCACAAACACTAAGAAAGTTTGTTTTTTGATTCAAAACAAGATTTTAACGCTTTGAGGAGTTCAAATAACATGTTTTTAGATCATTTGTATCGTATCTTTTACTACATAACTTTTCACCAAATTTCACAAACACTAAGAAAGTTTGTTTTTCGATTCAAAACAAGATTTTAACGCTTTCAGGAGTCCAAATAACGTGTTTTTAGATCAATTGTATCGTATCTTTTACTACATAACTTTTCACCAAATTTCACAAACACTAAGAAAGTTTGTTTTTCGATTCAAAACAAGATTTTAACGCTTTGAAGAGTTCAAATAACATGTTTTTAGATCATTTGTATCGTATCTTTTACTACATAACTTTTCACCAAATTACACAAACACTAAGAAAGTTTGTTTTTTGATTCAAAACAAGATTTTAATGCTTTGAGGAGTTCAAATAACGTGTTTTTAGATCATTTGTATCGTATCTTTTACTACATAACTTTTCACCAAATTTCACAAACACTAAGAAAGTTTGTTTTTCGATTCAAAACAAGATTTTAACGCTTTCAGGAGTTCAAATAACGTGTTTTTAGATCAATTGTATCGTATCTTTTACTACATAACTTTTCACCAAATTTCACAAACACTAAGAAAGTTTGTTTTTCGATTCAAAACAATATTTTAACGCTTTGAGGAGTTAATTACGTGTTTTCAGAACATTTGTATCGTATCTTTCACTACATAACTTTTCACCAAATTTCACAAACACTAAGAAAGATTGTTATTCGATTTCAAAACAAGATTTTAATGCTTTGAGGAGTACAAATAATGTGTTTTTAGATGATTTGTATCGTATCTCTTACTACATAACTTTTCACCAAATTTCACAAACACTAAGAAAGTTTGTTTTTCGATTCAAAACAAGATTTTAACGCTTTCAGGAGTTCAAATAACGTGTTTTTAGATAAATTGTATCGTATCTTTTACTACATAACTTTTCACCAAATTTCACAAACACTAAGAAAGTTTGTTTTTCGATTCAAACCAAGATTTTAATGCTTTGAGGAGTTCAAATGACGTGTTTTTAGATCATTTGTATCATATCTTTTACTACATAACTTTTCACCAAATTTCTCAAACACTAAGAAAGTTTGTTTTTCGACTCAAAACAAGATTTTAACGCTTTGAGGAGTTCAAATAACGTGTTTTTAGATCATTTGTATCGTATCTTTCACTACATAACTTTTCACCAAATTTCACAAACACTAAGAAAGTTTGTTTTTCGACTCAAAACAAGTTTTTAACGCTTTGAGGAGCTCAAATAACGTGTTTTTAGATCATTTGTATCGTATCTTTTACTACATAACTTTTCACCAAATTTCACAAACACTAAGAAAGTTAGTTTTTCGATTCAAAACAAGATTTTAACGCTTTGAGGAGTTCAAATAACGTGTTTTTAGATCATTTGTATCGTATCTTTTACTACATAACTTTTCACCAAATTTCACAAACACTAAGAAAGTTTGTTTTTCGATTCAAAACAAGATTTTAACGCTTTGAGGAGTTCAAATAACGTGTTTTTAGATCAATTGTATCGTATCTTTTACTACATAACTTTTCACCAAATTTCACAAACACTAAGAAAGTTTGTTTTTCGATTCAAAACAAGATTTTAACGCTTTGAGGAGTTCAAATAACATGTTTTTAGATCATTTGTATCGTATCTTTTACTACATAACTTTTCACCAAATTTCACAAACACTAAGAAAGTTTGTTTTTCGATTCAAAACAAGATTTTAACGCTTTCAGGAGTCCAAATAACGTGTTTTTAGATCAATTGTTTCGTATCTTTTACTACATAACTTTTCACCAAATTTCACAAACACTAAGAAAGTTTGCTTTTCGATTCAAAACAAGATTTTAACGCTTTGAAGAGTTCAAATAACATGTTTTTAGATCATTTGTATCGTATCTTTTACTACATAACTTTTCACCAAATTTCACAAACACTAAGAAAGATTGTTTTTTGATTCAAAACAAGATTTTAATGCTTTGAGGAGTTCAAATAACGTGTTTTTAGATCATTTGTATCGTATCTTTTATTACATAACTTTTCACCAAATTTCACAAACACTAAGAAAGTTTGTTTTTCGATTCAAAACAAGATTTTAACGCTTTCAGGAGTTCAAATAACGTGTTTTTAGATCAATTGTATCGTATCTTTTACTACATAACTTTTCACCAAATTTCACAACCACTAAGAAAGTTTGTTTTTCGATTCAAAACAAGATTTTAACGCTTTGTGGAGTTAATTACGTGTTTTCAGAACATTTGTATCGTATCTTTCACTACATAACTTTTCACCAAATTTCACAAACACTAAGAAAGATTGTTATTCGATTTCAAAACAAGATTTTAATGCTTTGAGGAGTACAAATAACGTGTTTTTAGATCATTTGTATCGTATCTCTTACTACATAACTTTTCACCAAATTTCACAAACACTAAGAAAGTTTGTTTTTCGATTCAAAACAAGATTTTAACGCTCTCAGGAGTTCAAATAACGTGTTTTTAGATCATTTGTATCGTATCTTTCACTACATAAATTTTCACCAAATTTCACAAACACTAAGAAAGTTTGTTTTTCGATTCAAAACAAGTTTTTAACGCTTTGAGGAGCTCAAATAACGTGTTTTTAGATCATTTGTATCGTATCTTTTACTATATAACTTTTCACCAAATTTCACAAACACTAAGAAAGTTTGTTTTTCGATTCAAAACAAGATTTTAACGCTTTGAGGAGTTCAAATAACGTGTTTTTAGATAAATTGTATCGTATCTTTTACTACATAACTTTTCACCAAATTTCACAAACACTAAGAAAGTTTGTTTTTCGATTCAAAACAAGATTTTAACGCTTTGAGGAGTTCAAATAACGTGTTTTTAGATCAATTGTATCGTATCTTTTACTACATAACTTTTCACCAAATTTCACAAACACTAAGAAAGTTTGTTTTTTGATTCAAAACAAGATTTTAACGCTTTGAGGAGTTCAAATAACATGTTTTTAGATCATTTGTATCGTATCTTTTACAACATAACTTTTCACCAAATTTCACAAACACTAAGAAAGTTTGTTTTTCGATTCAAAACAAGATTTTAACGCTTTCAGGAGTCCAAATAACGTGTTTTTAGATCAATTGTATCGTATCTTTTACTACATAACTTTTCACCAAATTTCACAAACACTAAGAAAGTTTGTTTTTCGATTCAAAACAAGATTTTAACGCTTTGAAGAGTTCAAATAACATGTTTTTAGATCATTTGTATCATATCTTTTACTACATAACTTTTCACCAAATTACACAAACACTAAGAAAGTTTGTTTTTCGATTCAAAACAAGATTTTAACGCTTTCAGGAGTTCAAATAACGTGTTTTTAGATCAATTGTATCGTATCTTTTACTACATAACTTTTCACCAAATTTCACAAACACTAAGAAAGTTTGTTTTTCGATTCAAAACAATATTTTAACGCTTTGAGGAGTTAATTACGTGTTTTCAGAACATTTGTATCGTATCTTTCACTACATAACTTTTCACCAAATTTCACAAACACTAAGAAAGATTGTTATTCGATTTCAAAACAAGATTTTAATGCTTTGAGGAGTACAAATAACGTGTTTTTAGATGATTTGTATCGTATCTCTTACTACATAACTTTTCACCAAATTTCACAAACACTAAGAAAGTTTGTTTTTCGATACAAAACAAGATTTTAACGCTTTCAGGAGTTCAAATAACGTGTTTTTAGATAAATTGTATCGTATCTTTTACTACATAACTTTTCACCAAATTTCACAAACACTAAGAAAGTTTGTTTTTCGATTCAAACCAAGATTTTAATGCTTTGAGGAGTTCAAATGACGTGTTTTTAGATCATTTGTAACGTATCTTTTACTACATAACTTTTCACCAAATTTCTCAAACACTAAGAAAGTTTGTTTTTCGACTCAAAACAAGATTTTAACGCTTTGAGGAGTTCAAATAACGTGTTTTTAGATCATTTGTATCGTATCTTTCACTACATAACTTTTCACCAAATTTCACAAACACTAAGAAAGTTTGTTTTTCGACTTAAAACAAGTTTTTAACGCTTTGAGGAGCTCAAATAACGTGTTTTTAGATCATTTGTATCGTATCTTTTACTACATAACTTTTCACCAAATTTCACAAACACTAAGAAAGTTAGTTTTTCGATTCAAAACAAGATTTTAACGCTTTGAGGAGTTCAAATAACGTGTTTTTAGATCATTTGTATCGTATCTTTTACTACATAACTTTTCACCAAATTTCACAAACACTAAGAAAGTTTGTTTTTCGATTCAAAACAAGATTTTAACACTTTGAGGAGTTCAAATAACGTGTTTTTAGATCATTTTTATCGTATCTTTCACTACATAACTTTTCACCAAATTTCACAAACACTAAGAAAGTTTGTTATTCGATTTCAAAACAAGTTTTTAACGCTTTGAGGAGCTCAAATAACGTGTTTTTAGATCAATTGTATCGTATCTTTTACTACATAACTTTTCACAAAATTCCACAAACACTAAGAAAGTTTGTTTTTCGATTCAAAACAAGATTTTAACGCTTTGAGGAGTTCAAATAACGTGTTTTTAGATCATTTGTATCGTATCTTTCACTACATAACTTTTCACCAAATTTCACAAACACTAAGCAAGTTTGTTTTTCGATTCAAAACAAGATTTTAACGCTTTGAGGAGTTCAAATAACATGTTTTTAGATCATTTGTATCGTATCTTTTACTACATAACTTTTCACCAAATTTCACAAACACTAAGAAAGTTTGTTTTTCGATTCAAAACAAGATTTCAACGCTTTGAGGAGTTCAAATAACGGGTTTTTAGATCAATTGTATCGTATCTTTTACTAAATAACTTTTCACCAAATTTCACAAACACTAAGAAAGTTTGTTTTTCGATTCAAAACAAGATTTTAACGCTTTGAGGAGTTCAAATTACGTGTTTTTAGAACATTTGTATCGTATCTTTCACTACATAACTTTTCACCAAATTTCACAAACACTAAGAAAGATTGTTATTCGATTTCAAAACAAGATTTTAATGCTTTGAGGAGTACAAATAACGTGTTTTTAGATCATTTGTATCGTATCTCTTACTACATTACTTTTCACCAAATTTCACAAACACTAAGAAAGTTTGTTTTTCGATTCAAAACAAGATTTTAAAACTTTGAGGAGTTCAAATAACGTGTTTTTAGATAAATTGTATCGTATCTTTTACTACAAAACTTTTCACCAAATTTCACAAACACTAAGAAAGTTTGTTTTTCGATTCAAAACAATATTTTAACGCTTTCAGGAGTTCAAATAACGTGTTTTTAGATCAATTGTATCGTATCTTTTACTACATAACTTTTCACCAAATTTCACAAACACTAAGAAAGTTTGTTTTTCGATTCAAAACAATATTTTAACGCTTTGAGGAGTTAATTACGTGTTTTCAGAACATTTGTATCGTATCTTTCACTACATAACTTTTCACCAAATTTCACAAACACTAAGAAAGATTGTTATTCGATTTCAAAACAAGATTTTAATGCTTTGAGGAGTACAAATAATGTGTTTTTAGATGATTTGTATCGTATCTCTTACTACATAACTTTTCACCAAATTTCACAAACACTAAGAAAGTTTGTTTTTCGATTCAAAACAAGATTTTAACGCTTTCAGGAGTTCAAATAACGTGTTTTTAGATAAATTGTATCGTATCTTTTACTACATAACTTTTCACCAAATTTCACAAACACTAAGAAAGTTTGTTTTTCGATTCAAACCAAGATTTTAATGCTTTGAGGAGTTCAAATGACGTGTTTTTAGATCATTTGTATCATATCTTTTACTACATAACTTTTCACCAAATTTCTCAAACACTAAGAAAGTTTGTTTTTCGACTCAAAACAAGATTTTAACGCTTTGAGGAGTTCAAATAACGTGTTTTTAGATCATTTGTATCGTATCTTTCACTACATAACTTTTCACCAAATTTCACAAACACTAAGAAAGTTTGTTTTTCGACTCAAAACAAGTTTTTAACGCTTTGAGGAGCTCAAATAACGTGTTTTTAGATCATTTGTATCGTATCTTTTACTACATAACTTTTCACCAAATTTCACAAACACTAAGAAAGTTAGTTTTTCGATTCAAAACAAGATTTTAACGCTTTGAGGAGTTCAAATAACGTGTTTTTAGATCATTTGTATCGTATCTTTTACTACATAACTTTTCACCAAATTTCACAAACACTAAGAAAGTTTGTTTTTCGATTCAAAACAAGATTTTAACGCTTTGAGGAGTTCAAATAACGTGTTTTTAGATCAATTGTATCGTATCTTTTACTACATAACTTTTCACCAAATTTCACAAACACTAAGAAAGTTTGTTTTTCGATTCAAAACAAGATTTTAACGCTTTGAGGAGTTCAAATAACATGTTTTTAGATCATTTGTATCGTATCTTTTACTACATAACTTTTCACCAAATTTCACAAACACTAAGAAAGTTTGTTTTTCGATTCAAAACAAGATTTTAACGCTTTCAGGAGTCCAAATAACGTGTTTTTAGATCAATTGTTTCGTATCTTTTACTACATAACTTTTCACCAAATTTCACAAACACTAAGAAAGTTTGCTTTTCGATTCAAAACAAGATTTTAACGCTTTGAAGAGTTCAAATAACATGTTTTTAGATCATTTGTATCGTATCTTTTACTACATAACTTTTCACCAAATTTCACAAACACTAAGAAAGATTGTTTTTTGATTCAAAACAAGATTTTAATGCTTTGAGGAGTTCAAATAACGTGTTTTTAGATCATTTGTATCGTATCTTTTATTACATAACTTTTCACCAAATTTCACAAACACTAAGAAAGTTTGTTTTTCGATTCAAAACAAGATTTTAACGCTTTCAGGAGTTCAAATAACGTGTTTTTAGATCAATTGTATCGTATCTTTTACTACATAACTTTTCACCAAATTTCACAACCACTAAGAAAGTTTGTTTTTCGATTCAAAACAAGATTTTAACGCTTTGTGGAGTTAATTACGTGTTTTCAGAACATTTGTATCGTATCTTTCACTACATAACTTTTCACCAAATTTCACAAACACTAAGAAAGATTGTTATTCGATTTCAAAACAAGATTTTAATGCTTTGAGGAGTACAAATAACGTGTTTTTAGATCATTTGTATCGTATCTCTTACTACATAACTTTTCACCAAATTTCACAAACACTAAGAAAGTTTGTTTTTCGATTCAAAACAAGATTTTAACGCTCTCAGGAGTTCAAATAACGTGTTTTTAGATCATTTGTATCGTATCTTTCACTACATAAATTTTCACCAAATTTCACAAACACTAAGAAAGTTTGTTTTTCGATTCAAAACAAGTTTTTAACGCTTTGAGGAGCTCAAATAACGTGTTTTTAGATCATTTGTATCGTATCTTTTACTATATAACTTTTCACCAAATTTCACAAACACTAAGAAAGTTTGTTTTTCGATTCAAAACAAGATTTTAACGCTTTGAGGAGTTCAAATAACGTGTTTTTAGATAAATTGTATCGTATCTTTTACTACATAACTTTTCACCAAATTTCACAAACACTAAGAAAGTTTGTTTTTCGATTCAAAACAAGATTTTAACGCTTTGAGGAGTTCAAATAACGTGTTTTTAGATCAATTGTATCGTATCTTTTACTACATAACTTTTCACCAAATTTCACAAACACTAAGAAAGTTTGTTTTTTGATTCAAAACAAGATTTTAACGCTTTGAGGAGTTCAAATAACATGTTTTTAGATCATTTGTATCGTATCTTTTACAACATAACTTTTCACCAAATTTCACAAACACTAAGAAAGTTTGTTTTTCGATTCAAAACAAGATTTTAACGCTTTCAGGAGTCCAAATAACGTGTTTTTAGATCAATTGTATCGTATCTTTTACTACATAACTTTTCACCAAATTTCACAAACACTAAGAAAGTTTGTTTTTCGATTCAAAACAAGATTTTAACGCTTTGAAGAGTTCAAATAACATGTTTTTAGATCATTTGTATCATATCTTTTACTACATAACTTTTCACCAAATTACACAAACACTAAGAAAGTTTGTTTTTCGATTCAAAACAAGATTTTAACGCTTTCAGGAGTTCAAATAACGTGTTTTTAGATCAATTGTATCGTATCTTTTACTACATAACTTTTCACCAAATTTCACAAACACTAAGAAAGTTTGTTTTTTGATTCAAAACAATATTTTAACGCTTTGAGGAGTTAATTACGTGTTTTCAGAACATTTGTATCGTATCTTTCACTACATAACTTTTCACCAAATTTCACAAACACTAAGAAAGATTGTTATTCGATTTCAAAACAAGATTTTAATGCTTTGAGGAGTACAAATAACGTGTTTTTAGATGATTTGTATCGTATCTCTTACTACATAACTTTTCACCAAATTTCACAAACACTAAGAAAGTTTGTTTTTCGATACAAAACAAGATTTTAACGCTTTCAGGAGTTCAAATAACGTGTTTTTAGATAAATTGTATCGTATCTTTTACTACATAACTTTTCACCAAATTTCACAAACACTAAGAAAGTTTGTTTTTTGATTCAAAACAAGATTTTAACGCTTTGAGGAGTTCAAATAACATGTTTTTAGATCATTTGTATCGTATCTTTTACAACATAACTTTTCACCAAATTTCACAAACACTAAGAAAGTTTGTTTTTCGATTCAAAACAAGATTTTAACGCTTTCAGGAGTCCAAATAACGTGTTTTTAGATCAATTGTATCGTATCTTTTACTACATAACTTTTCACCAAATTTCACAAACACTAAGAAAGTTTGTTTTTCGATTCAAAACAAGATTTTAACGCTTTGAAGAGTTCAAATAACATGTTTTTAGATCATTTGTATCATATCTTTTACTACATAACTTTTCACCAAATTACACAAACACTAAGAAAGTTTGTTTTTCGATTCAAAACAAGATTTTAACGCTTTCAGGAGTTCAAATAACGTGTTTTTAGATCAATTGTATCGTATCTTTTACTACATAACTTTTCACCAAATTTCACAAACACTAAGAAAGTTTGTTTTTCGATTCAAAACAATATTTTAACGCTTTGAGGAGTTAATTACGTGTTTTCAGAACATTTGTATCGTATCTTTCACTACATAACTTTTCACCAAATTTCACAAACACTAAGAAAGATTGTTATTCGATTTCAAAACAAGATTTTAATGCTTTGAGGAGTACAAATAACGTGTTTTTAGATGATTTGTATCGTATCTCTTACTACATAACTTTTCACCAAATTTCACAAACACTAAGAAAGTTTGTTTTTCGATACAAAACAAGATTTTAACGCTTTCAGGAGTTCAAATAACGTGTTTTTAGATAAATTGTATCGTATCTTTTACTACATAACTTTTCACCAAATTTCACAAACACTAAGAAAGTTTGTTTTTCGATTCAAACCAAGATTTTAATGCTTTGAGGAGTTCAAATGACGTGTTTTTAGATCATTTGTAACGTATCTTTTACTACATAACTTTTCACCAAATTTCTCAAACACTAAGAAAGTTTGTTTTTCGACTCAAAACAAGATTTTAACGCTTTGAGGAGTTCAAATAACGTGTTTTTAGATCATTTGTATCGTATCTTTCACTACATAACTTTTCACCAAATTTCACAAACACTAAGAAAGTTTGTTTTTCGACTTAAAACAAGTTTTTAACGCTTTGAGGAGCTCAAATAACGTGTTTTTAGATCATTTGTATCGTATCTTTTACTACATAACTTTTCACCAAATTTCACAAACACTAAGAAAGTTAGTTTTTCGATTCAAAACAAGATTTTAACGCTTTGAGGAGTTCAAATAACGTGTTTTTAGATCATTTGTATCGTATCTTTTACTACATAACTTTTCACCAAATTTCACAAACACTAAGAAAGTTTGTTTTTCGATTCAAAACAAGATTTTAACACTTTGAGGAGTTCAAATAACGTGTTTTTAGATCATTTTTATCGTATCTTTCACTACATAACTTTTCACCAAATTTCACAAACACTAAGAAAGTTTGTTATTCGATTTCAAAACAAGTTTTTAACGCTTTGAGGAGCTCAAATAACGTGTTTTTAGATCAATTGTATCGTATCTTTTACTACATAACTTTTCACAAAATTCCACAAACACTAAGAAAGTTTGTTTTTCGATTCAAAACAAGATTTTAACGCTTTGAGGAGTTCAAATAACGTGTTTTTAGATCATTTGTATCGTATCTTTCACTACATAACTTTTCACCAAATTTCACAAACACTAAGCAAGTTTGTTTTTCGATTCAAAACAAGATTTTAACGCTTTGAGGAGTTCAAATAACATGTTTTTAGATCATTTGTATCGTATCTTTTACTACATAACTTTTCACCAAATTTCACAAACACTAAGAAAGTTTGTTTTTCGATTCAAAACAAGATTTCAACGCTTTGAGGAGTTCAAATAACGGGTTTTTAGATCAATTGTATCGTATCTTTTACTAAATAACTTTTCACCAAATTTCACAAACACTAAGAAAGTTTGTTTTTCGATTCAAAACAAGATTTTAACGCTTTGAGGAGTTCAAATTACGTGTTTTTAGAACATTTGTATCGTATCTTTCACTACATAACTTTTCACCAAATTTCACAAACACTAAGAAAGATTGTTATTCGATTTCAAAACAAGATTTTAATGCTTTGAGGAGTACAAATAACGTGTTTTTAGATCATTTGTATCGTATCTCTTACTACATTACTTTTCACCAAATTTCACAAACACTAAGAAAGTTTGTTTTTCGATTCAAAACAAGATTTTAAAACTTTGAGGAGTTCAAATAACGTGTTTTTAGATAAATTGTATCGTATCTTTTACTACAAAACTTTTCACCAAATTTCACAAACACTAAGAAAGTTTGTTTTTCGATTCAAAACAAGATTTTAACGCTTTGAGGAGTTGAAATAACGTGTTTTTAGATCAATTGTATCGTATCTTTTACTACATAACTTTTCACCAAATTTCACAAACACTAAGAAAGTTTGTTTTTCGATTCAAAACAAGATTTTAACGCTTTGAGGAGTTCAAATAACATGTTTTTAGATCATTTGTATCGTATCTTTTACTACATAACTTTTCACCAAATTTCACAAACACTAAGAAAGTTTGTTTTTCGATTCAAAACAAGATTTTAACGCTTTCAGGAGTCCAAATAACGTGTTTTTAGATCAATTGTTTCGTATCTTTTACTACATAACTTTTCACCAAATTTCACAAACACTAAGAAAGTTTGTTTCTCGATTCAAAACAAGATTTTAACGCTTTGAGGAGTTCAAATAACATGTTTTTAGATCATTTGTATCGTATCTTTTACTACATAACTTTTCACCAAATTTCACAAACACTAAGAAAGTTTGTTTTTCGATTCAAAACAAGATTTTAACGCTTTCAGGAGTCCAAATAACGTGTTTTTAGATCAATTGTTTCGTATCTTTTACTACATAACTTTTCACCAAATTTCACAAACACTAAGAAAGTTTGCTTTTCGATTCAAAACAAGATTTTAACGCTTTGAAGAGTTCAAATAACATGTTTTTAGATCATTTGTATCGTATCTTTTACTACATAACTTTTCACCAAATTTCACAAACACTAAGAAAGTTTGTTTTTTGATTCAAAACAAGATTTTAATGCTTTGAGGAGTTCAAATAACGTGTTTTTAGATCATTTGTATCGTATCTTTTATTACATAACTTTTCACCAAATTTCACAAACACTAAGAAAGTTTGTTTTTCGATTCAAAACAAGATTTTAACGCTTTCAGGAGTTCAAATAACGTGTTTTTAGATCAATTGTATCGTATCTTTTACTACATAACTTTTCACCAAATTTCACAACCACTAAGAAAGTTTGTTTTTCGATTCAAAACAAGATTTTAACGCTTTGAGGAGTTAATTACGTGTTTTCAGAACATTTGTATCGTATCTTTCACTACATAACTTTTCACCAAATTTCACAAACACTAAGAAAGATTGTTATTCGATTTCAAAACAAGATTTTAATGCTTTGAGGAGTACAAATAACGTGTTTTTAGATCATTTGTATCGTATCTCTTACTACATAACTTTTCACCAAATTTCACAAACACTAAGAAAGTTTGTTTTTCGATTCAAAACAAGATTTTAACGCTCTCAGGAGTTCAAATTACGTGTTTTTAGATCATTTGTATCGTATCTTTCACTACATAAATTTTCACCAAATTTCACAAACACTAAGAAAGTTTGTTTTTCGATTCAAAACAAGTTTTTAACGCTTTGAGGAGCTCAAATAACGTGTTTTTAGATCATTTGTATCGTATCTTTTACTACATAACTTTTCACCAAATTTCACAAACACTAAGAAAGTTTGTTTTTTGATTCAAAACAAGATTTTAATGCTTTGAGGAGTTCAAATAACGTGTTTTTAGATCATTTGTATCGTATCTTTTACTACATAACTTTTCACCAAATTTCACAAACACTAAGAAAGTTTGTTTTTCGATTCAAAACAAGATTTTAACGCTCTCAGGAGTTCAAATAACGTGTTTTTAGATCATTTGTATCGTATCTTTCACTGCATAAATTTTCACAAAATTTCACAAACACTAAGAAAGTTTGTTTTTCGATTCAAAACAAGTTTTTAACGCTTTGAGGAGCTCAAATAACGTGTTTTTAGATCATTTGTATCGTATCTTTTACTACATAACTTTTCACCAAATTTCACAAACACTAAGAAAGTTTGTTTTTTGATTCAAAACAAGATTTTAATGCTTTGAGGAGTTCAAATAACGTGTTTTTAGATCATTTGTATCGTATCTTTTACTACATAACTTTTCACCAAATTTCACAAACACTAAGAAAGTTTGTTTTTCGATTCAAAACAAGATTTTAACGCTTTGAGGAGTTCAAATAACGTGTTTTTAGATCAATTGTATCGTATCTTTTACTACATAACTTTTCACCAAATTTCACAAACACTAAGAAAGTTTGTTTTTTGATTCAAAACAAGATTTTAACGCTTTGAGGAGTTCAAATAACATGTTTTTAGATCATTTGTATCGTATCTTTTACAACATAACTTTTCACCAAATTTCACAAACACTAAGAAAGTTTGTTTTTCGATTCAAAACAAGATTTTAACGCTTTCAGGAGTCCAAATAACGTGTTTTTAGATCAATTGTATCGTATCTTTTACTACATAACTTTTCACCAAATTTCACAAACACTAAGAAAGTTTGTTTTTCGATTCAAAACAAGATTTTAACGCTCTCAGGAGTTCAAATAACGTGTTTTTAGATCATTTGTATCGTATCTTTCACTGCATAAATTTTCACAAAATTTCACAAACACTAAGAAAGTTTGTTTTTCGATTCAAAACAAGTTTTTAACGCTTTGAGGAGCTCAAATAACGTGTTTTTAGATCATTTGTATCGTATCTTTTACTACATAACTTTTCACCAAATTTCAC
This sequence comes from Luzula sylvatica, assembly GCA_946800325.1. Lineage (NCBI taxonomy): Eukaryota > Viridiplantae > Streptophyta > Magnoliopsida > Poales > Juncaceae > Luzula > Luzula sylvatica. The sequence continues at coordinate 60,096,399 of OX326961.1, read as the reverse complement.
AAACACTAAGAAAGTTTGTTTTTTGATTCAAAACAAGATTTTAACGCTTTCAGGAGTTCAAATAACGTGTTTTTAGAACAATTGTATCGTATCTTTTACTACATAACTTTTCACCAAATTTCACAAACACTAAGAAAGTTTGTTTTTTGATTCAAAACAAGATTTTAATGCTTTGAGGAGTTCAAATAACGTGTTTTTAGATCATTTGTATCGTATCTTTTACTACATAACTTTTCCCCAAATTTCACAAACACTAAGAAAGTTTGTTTTTCGATTCAAAACAAGATTTTAACGCTTTCAGGAGTTCAAATAACGTGTTTTTAGAACAATTGTATCGTATCTTTTACTACATAACTTTTCACCAAATTTCACAAACACTAAGAAAGTTTGTTTTTCGATTCAAAACAATATTTTAACGCTTTGAGGAGTTAATTACGTGTTTTCAGAACATTTGTATCGTATCTTTCACTACATAACTTTTCACCAAATTTCACAAACACTAAGAAAGATTGTTATTCGATTTCAAAACAAGATTTTAATGCTTTGAGGAGTACAAATAACGTGTTTTTAGATGATTTGTATCGTATCTCTTACTACATAACTTTTCACCAAATTTCACAAACACTAAGAAAGTTTGTTTTTCGATTCAAAACAAGATTTTAACGCTTTCAGGAGTTCAAATAACGTGTTTTTAGATAAATTGTATCGTATCTTTTACTACATAACTTTTCACCAAATTTCACAAACACTAAGAAAGTTTGTTTTTCGATTCAAACCAAGATTTTAATGCTTTGAGGAGTTCAAATGACGTGTTTTTAGATCATTTGTAACGTATCTTTTACTACATAACTTTTCACCAAATTTCTCAAACACTAAGAAAGTTTGTTTTTCGACTCAAAACAAGATTTTAACGCTTTGAGGAGTTCAAATAACGTGTTTTTAGATCATTTGTATCGTATCTTTCACTACATAACTTTTCACCAAATTTCACAAACACTAAGAAAGTTTGTTTTTCGACTCAAAACAAGTTTTTAACGCTTTGAGGAGCTCAAATAACGTGTTTTTAGATCATTTGTATCGTATCTTTTACTACATAACTTTTCACCAAATTTCACAAACACTAAGAAAGTTAGTTTTTCGATTCAAAACAAGATTTTAACGCTTTGAGGAGTTCAAATAACGTGTTTTTAGATCATTTGTATCGTATCTTTTACTACATAACTTTTCACCAAATTTCACAAACACTAAGAAAGTTTGTTTTTCGATTCAAAACAAGATTTTAACACTTTGAGGAGTTCAAATAACGTGTTTTTAGATCATTTTTATCGTATCTTTCACTACATAACTTTTCACCAAATTTCACAAACACTAAGAAAGTTTGTTATTCGATTTCAAAACAAGTTTTTAACGCTTTGAGGAGCTCAAATAACGTGTTTTTAGATCAATTGTATCGTATCTTTTACTACATAACTTTTCACAAAATTCCACAAACACTAAGAAAGTTTGTTTTTCGATTCAAAACAAGATTTTAACGCTTTGAGGAGTTCAAATAACGTGTTTTTAGATCATTTGTATCGTATCTTTCACTACATAACTTTTCACCAAATTTCACAAACACTAAGCAAGTTTGTTTTTCGATTCAAAACAAGATTTTAACGCTTTGAGGAGTTCAAATAACATGTTTTTAGATCATTTGTATCGTATCTTTTACTACATAACTTTTCACCAAATTTCACAAACACTAAGAAAGTTTGTTTTTCGATTCAAAACAAGATTTCAACGCTTTGAGGAGTTCAAATAACGGGTTTTTAGATCAATTGTATCGTATCTTTTACTAAATAACTTTTCACCAAATTTCACAAACACTAAGAAAGTTTGTTTTTCGATTCAAAACAAGATTTTAACGCTTTGAGGAGTTCAAATTACGTGTTTTTAGAACATTTGTATCGTATCTTTCACTACATAACTTTTCACCAAATTTCACAAACACTAAGAAAGATTGTTATTCGATTTCAAAACAAGATTTTAATGCTTTGAGGAGTACAAATAACGTGTTTTTAGATCATTTGTATCGTATCTCTTACTACATTACTTTTCACCAAATTTCACAAACACTAAGAAAGTTTGTTTTTCGATTCAAAACAAGATTTTAAAACTTTGAGGAGTTCAAATAACGTGTTTTTAGATAAATTGTATCGTATCTTTTACTACAAAACTTTTCACCAAATTTCACAAACACTAAGAAAGTTTGTTTTTCGATTCAAAACAAGATTTTAACGCTTTGAGGAGTTCAAATAACGTGTTTTTAGATCAATTGTATCGTATCTTTTACTACATAACTTTTCACCAAATTTCACAAACACTAAGAAAGTTTGTTTTTCGATTCAAAACAAGATTTTAACGCTTTGAGGAGTTCAAATAACATGTTTTTAGATCATTTGTATCGTATCTTTTACTACATAACTTTTCACCAAATTTCACAAACACTAAGAAAATTTGTTTTTCGATTCAAAACAAGATTTTAACGCTTTCAGGAGTCCAAATAACGTGTTTTTAGATCAATTGTTTCGTATCTTTTACTACATAACTTTTCACCAAATTTCACAAACACTAAGAAAGTTTGTTTCTCGATTCAAAACAAGATTTTAACGCTTTGAGGAGTTCAAATAACATGTTTTTAGATCATTTGTATCGTATCTTTTACTACATAACTTTTCACCAAATTTCACAAACACTAAGAAAGTTTGTTTTTCGATTCAAAACAAGATTTTAACGCTTTCAGGAGTCCAAATAACGTGTTTTTAGATCAATTGTTTCGTATCTTTTACTACATAACTTTTCACCAAATTTCACAAACACTAAGAAAGTTTGCTTTTCGATTCAAAACAAGATTTTAACGCTTTGAAGAGTTCAAATAACATGTTTTTAGATCATTTGTATCGTATCTTTTACTACATAACTTTTCACCAAATTTCACAAACACTAAGAAAGTTTGTTTTTTTATTCAAAACAAGATTTTAATGCTTTGAGGAGTTCAAATAACGTGTTTTTAGATCATTTGTATCGTATCTTTTATTACATAACTTTTCACCAAATTTCACAAACACTAAGAAAGTTTGTTTTTCGATTCAAAACAAGATTTTAACGCTTTCAGGAGTTCAAATAACGTGTTTTTAGATCAATTGTATCGTATCTTTTACTACATAACTTTTCACCAAATTTCACAACCACTAAGAAAGTTTGTTTTTCGATTCAAAACAAGATTTTAACGCTTTGAGGAGTTAATTACGTGTTTTCAGAACATTTGTATCGTATCTTTCACTACATAACTTTTCACCAAATTTCACAAACACTAAGAAAGATTGTTATTCGATTTCAAAACAAGATTTTAATGCTTTGAGGAGTACAAATAACGTGTTTTTAGATCATTTGTATCGTATCTCTTACTACATAACTTTTCACCAAATTTCACAAACACTAAGAAAGTTTGTTTTTCGATTCAAAACAAGATTTTAACGCTCTCAGGAGTTCAAATAACGTGTTTTTAGATCATTTGTATCGTATCTTTCACTACATAAATTTTCACCAAATTTCACAAACACTAAGAAAGTTTGTTTTTCGATTCAAAACAAGTTTTTAACGCTTTGAGGAGCTCAAATAACGTGTTTTTAGATCATTTGTATCGTATCTTTTACTACATAACTTTTCACCAAATTTCACAAACACTAAGAAAGTTTGTTTTTCGATTCAAAACAAGATTTTAACGCTTTGAGGAGTTCAAATAACGTGTTTTTAGATAAATTGTATCGTATCTTTTACTACATAACTTTTCACCAAATTTCACAAACACTAAGAAAGTTTGTTTTTCGATTCAAAACAAGATTTTAACGCTTTGAGGAGTTCAAATAACGTGTTTTTAGATCAATTGTATCGTATCTTTTACTACATAACTTTTCACCAAATTTCACAAACACTAAGAAAGTTTGTTTTTCGATTCAAAACAAGATTTTAACGCTTTGAGGAGTTCAAATAACATGTTTTTAGATCATTTGTATCGTATCTTTTACTACATAACTTTTCACCAAATTTCACAAACACTAAGAAAGTTTGTTTTTCGATTCAAAACAAATTTTAACGCTTTCAGGAGTCCAAATAACGTGTTTTTAGATCAATTGTATCGTATCTTTTACTACATAACTTTTCACCAAATTTCACAAACACTAAGAAAGTTTGTTTTTCGATTCAAAACAAGATTTTAACACTTTGAAGAGTTCAAATAACATGTTTTTAGATCATTTGTATCGTATCTTTTACTACATAACTTTTCACCAAAATTCACAAACACTAAGAAAGTTTGTTTTTTTATTCAAAACAAGATTTTAATGCTTTGAGGAGTTCAAATAACGTGTTTTTAGATCATTTGTATCGTATCTTTTACTACATAACTTTTCACCAAATTTCACAAACACTAAGAAAGTTTGTTTTTCGATTCAAAACAAGATTTTAACGCTTTCAGGAGTTCAAATAACGTGTTTTTAGATCAATTGTATCGTATCTTTTACTACATAACTTTTCACCAAATTTCACAAACACTAAGAAAGTTTGTTTTTCGATTCAAAACAATATTTTAACGCTTTGAGGAGTTAATTACGTGTTTTCAGAACATTTGTATCGTATCTTTCACTACATAACTTTTCACCAAATTTCACAAACACTAAGAAAGATTGTTATTCGATTTCAAAACAAGATTTTAATGCTTTGAGGAGTACAAATAACGTGTTTTTAGATCATTTGTATCGTATCTCTTACTACATAACTTTTCACCAAATTTCACAAACACTAAGAAAGTTTGTTTTTCGATTCAAAACAAGATTTTAACGCTTTCAGGAGTTCAAATAACGTGTTTTTAGATAAATTGTATCGTATCTTTTACTACATAACTTTTCACCAAATTTCACAAACACTAAGAAAGTTTGTTTTTCGACTCAAAACAAGATTTTAACGCTTTGAGGAGTTCAAATAACGTGTTTTTAGATCATTTGTATCGTATCTTTCACTACATAACTTTTCACCAAATTTCACAAACACTAAGAAAGTTTGTTTTTCGACTCAAAACAACTTTTTAACGCTTTGAGGAGCTCAAATAACGTGTTTTTAGATCATTTGTATCGTATCTTTTACTACATAACTTTTCACCAAATTTCACAAACACTAAGAAAGTTAGTTTTTTCGATTCAAAACAAGATTTTAACGCTTTGAGTTGTTCAAATAACGTGTTTTTAGATCATTTGTATCGTATCTTTTACTACATAACTTTTCACCAAATTTCACAAACACTAAGAAAGTTTGTTTTTCGATTCAAAACAAGATTTTAACACTTTGAGGAGTTCAAATAACGTGTTTTTAGATCATTTTTATCGTATCTTTCACTACATAACTTTTCACCAAATTTCACAAACACTAAGAAAGTTTGTTATTCGATTTCAAAACAAGTTTTTAACGCTTTGAGGAGCTCAAATAACGTGTTTTTAGATCAATTGTATCGTATATTTTACTACATAACTTTTCACAAAATTCCACAAACACTAAGAAAGTTTGTTTTTCGATTCAAAACAAGATTTTAACGCTTTGAGGAGTTCAAATAACGTGTTTTTAGATCATTTGTATCGTATCTTTCACTACATAACTTTTCACCAAATTTCACAAACATTAAGAAAGTTTGTTTTTCGATTCAAAACAAGATTTTAACGCTTTGAGGAGTTCAAATAACATGTTTTTAGATCATTTGTATCGTATCTTTTACTACATAACTTTTCACCAAATTTCACAAACACTAAGAAAGTTTGTTTTTCGATTCAAAACAAGATTTCAACGCTTTGAGGAGTTCAAATAACGGGTTTTTAGATCAATTGTATCGTATCTTTTACTAAATAACTTTTCACCAAATTTCACAAACACTAAGAAAGTTTGTTTTTCGATTCAAAACATGATTTTAACGCTTTGAGGAGTTCAAATTACGTGTTTTTAGAACATTTGTATCGTATCTTTCACTACATAACTTTTCACCAAATTTCACAAACACTAAGAAAGATTGTTATTCGATTTCAAAACAAGATTTTAATGCTTTGAGGAGTACAAATAACGTGTTTTTAGATCATTTGTATCGTATCTCTTACTACATAACTTTTCACCAAATTTCACAAACACTAAGAAAGTTTGTTTTTCGATTCAAAACAAGATTTTAAAACTTTGAGGAGTTCAAATAACGTGTTTTTAGATAAATTGTATCGTATCTTTTACTACAAAACTTTTCACCAAATTTCACAAACACTAAGAAAGTTTGTTTTTCGATTCAAAACAAGATTTTAACGCTTTGAGGAGTTCAAATAACGTGTTTTTAGATCAATTGTATCGTATCTTTTACTACATAACTTTTCACCAAATTTCACAAACACTAAGAAAGTTTGTTTTTCGATTCAAAACAAGATTTTAACGCTTTGAGGAGTTCAAATAACATGTTTTTAGATCATTTGTATCGTATCTTTTACTACATAACTTTTCACCAAATTTCACAAACACTAAGAAAGTTTGTTTTTCGATTCAAACCAAGATTTTAACGCTTTCAGGAGTCCAAATAACGTGTTTTTAGATCAATTGTTTCGTATCTTTTACTACATAACTTTTCACCAAATTTCACAAACACTAAGAAAGTTTGCTTTTCGATTCAAAACAAGATTTTAACACTTTGAAGAGTTCAAATAACATGTTTTTAGATCATTTGTATCGTATCTTTTACTACATAACTTTTCACCAAATTTCACAAACACTAAGAAAGTTTGTTTTTTGATTCAAAACAAGATTTTAATGCTTTGAGGAGTTCAAATAACGTGTTTTTAGATCATTTGTATCGTATCTTTTATTACATAACTTTTCACCAAATTTCACAAACACTAAGAAAGTTTGTTTTTCGATTCAAAACAAGATTTTAACGCTTTCAGGAGTTCAAATAACGTGTTTTTAGATCAATTGTATCGTATCTTTTACTACATAACTTTTCACCAAATTTCACAACCACTAAGAAAGTTTGTTTTTCGATTCAAAACAAGATTTTAACGCTTTGAGGAGTTAATTACGTGTTTTCAGAACATTTGTATCGTATCTTTCACTACATAACTTTTCACCAAATTTCACAAACACTAAGAAAGATTGTTATTCGATTTCAAAACAAGATTTTAATGCTTTGAGGAGTACAAATAACGTGTTTTTAGATCATTTGTATCGTATCTCTTACTACATAACTTTTCACCAAATTTCACAAACACTAAGAAAGTTTGTTTTTCGATTCAAAACAAGATTTTAACGCTCTCAGGAGTTCAAATAACGTGTTTTTAGATCATTTGTATCGTATCTTTCACTACATAAATTTTCACCAAATTTCACAAACACTAAGAAAGTTTGTTTTTCGATTCAAAACAAGTTTTTAACGCTTTGAGGAGCTCAAATAACGTGTTTTTAGATCATTTGTATCGTATCTTTTACTACATAACTTTTCACCAAATTTCACAAACACTAAGAAAGTTTGTTTTTCGATTCAAAACAAGATTTTAACACTTTGAAGAGTTCAAATAACATGTTTTTAGATCAATTGGATCGTATCTTTTACTACATAACTTTTCATCAAATTTCACAAACACTAAGAAAGTTTGTTTTTCGATTCAAAACAAGATTTTAACGCTTTGAGGAGTTCAAATAACATGTTTTTAGATCATTTGTATCGTATCTTTTACTACATAACTTTTCACCAAATTTCACAAACACTAAGAAAGTTTGTTTTTCGATTCAAAACAAGATTTTAACGCTTTCAAGAGTCCAAATAACGTGTTTTTAGATCAATTGTATCGTATCTTTTACTACATAACTTTTCACCAAATTTCACAAACACTAAGAAAGTTTGTTTTTCGATTCAAAACAAGATTTTAACGCTTTGAAGAGTTCAAATAACATGTTTTTAGATCATTTGTATCGAATCTTTCACTACATAACTTTTCACAAAATTTCACAAACACTAAGAAAGTTTGTTATTCGATTTCAAAACAAGTTTTTAACGCTTTGAGGAGCTCAAATAACGTGTTTTTAGATCAATTGTATCGTATCTTTTACTACATAACTTTTCACAAAATTCCACAAACACTAAGAAAGTTTGTTTTTCGATTTCAAAACAACATTTTAATGCTTTGAGGAGTTCAAATAACGTGTTTTTAGATCATTTGTATCGTATCTCTTACTACATAACTTTTCACCAAATTTCACAAACACTAAGAAAGTTCGTTTTTCGATTCAAAACAAGATTTTAACGCTCTCAGGAGTTCAAATAACGTGTTTTTAGATAAATTGTATCGTATCTTTTACTACATAACTTTACACCAAATTTCACAAACACTAAGAAAGTTTGTTTTTCGATTCAAAACAAGATTTTAACGCTTTGAGGAGTTCAAATAACGTGTTTTTAGATCAATTGTATCGTATCTTTTACTACATAACTTTTCACCAAATTTCTCAAACACTAAGAAAGTTTGATTTTCGATTCAAAACAAGATTTTAACGCTTTGAGGAGTTCAAATAACATGTTTTTAGATCATTTGTATCGTATCTTTTACTACATAACTTTTCACCAAATTTCACAAACACTAAGTAAGTTTGTTTTTCGATTCAAAACAAGATTTTAACGCTTTCAGGAGTCCAAATAACGTGTTTTTAGATCAATTGTATCGTATCTTTTACTACATAACTTTTCACCAAATTTCACAAACACTAAGAAAGTTTGTTTTTCGATTCAAAACAAGATTTTAACGCTTTGAGGAGTTCAAATTACGTGTTTTTAGAACATTTGTATCGTATCTTTCACTACATAACTTTTCACCAAATTTCACAAACACTAAGAAAGATTGTTATTCGATTTCAAAACAAGATTTTAATGCTTTGAGGAGTACAAATAACGTGTTTTTAGATCATTTGTATCGTATCTCTTACTACATTACTTTTCACCAAATTTCACAAACACTAAGAAAGTTTGTTTTTCGATTCAAAACAAGATTTTAAAACTTTGAGGAGTTCAAATAACGTGTTTTTAGATAAATTGTATCGTATCTTTTACTACAAAACTTTTCACCAAATTTCACAAACACTAAGAAAGTTTGTTTTTCGATTCAAAACAAGATTTTAACGCTTTGAGGAGTTCAAATAACGTGTTTTTAGATCAATTGTATCGTATCTTTTACTACATAACTTTTCACCAAATTTCACAAACACTAAGAAAGTTTGTTTTTCGATTCAAAACAAGATTTTAACGCTTTGAGGAGTTCAAATAACATGTTTTTAGATCATTTGTATCGTATCTTTTACTACATAACTTTTCACCAAATTTCACAAACACTAAGAAAATTTGTTTTTCGATTCAAAACAAGATTTTAACGCTTTCAGGAGTCCAAATAACGTGTTTTTAGATCAATTGTTTCGTATCTTTTACTACATAACTTTTCACCAAATTTCACAAACACTAAGAAAGTTTGTTTCTCGATTCAAAACAAGATTTTAACGCTTTGAGGAGTTCAAATAACATGTTTTTAGATCATTTGTATCGTATCTTTTACTACATAACTTTTCACCAAATTTCACAAACACTAAGAAAGTTTGTTTTTCGATTCAAAACAAGATTTTAACGCTTTCAGGAGTCCAAATAACGTGTTTTTAGATCAATTGTTTCGTATCTTTTACTACATAACTTTTCACCAAATTTCACAAACACTAAGAAAGTTTGCTTTTCGATTCAAAACAAGATTTTAACGCTTTGAAGAGTTCAAATAACATGTTTTTAGATCATTTGTATCGTATCTTTTACTACATAACTTTTCACCAAATTTCACAAACACTAAGAAAGTTTGTTTTTTTATTCAAAACAAGATTTTAATGCTTTGAGGAGTTCAAATAACGTGTTTTTAGATCATTTGTATCGTATCTTTTATTACATAACTTTTCACCAAATTTCACAAACACTAAGAAAGTTTGTTTTTCGATTCAAAACAAGATTTTAACGCTTTCAGGAGTTCAAATAACGTGTTTTTAGATCAATTGTATCGTATCTTTTACTACATAACTTTTCACCAAATTTCACAACCACTAAGAAAGTTTGTTTTTCGATTCAAAACAAGATTTTAACGCTTTGAGGAGTTAATTACGTGTTTTCAGAACATTTGTATCGTATCTTTCACTACATAACTTTTCACCAAATTTCACAAACACTAAGAAAGATTGTTATTCGATTTCAAAACAAGATTTTAATGCTTTGAGGAGTACAAATAACGTGTTTTTAGATCATTTGTATCGTATCTCTTACTACATAACTTTTCACCAAATTTCACAAACACTAAGAAAGTTTGTTTTTCGATTCAAAACAAGATTTTAACGCTCTCAGGAGTTCAAATAACGTGTTTTTAGATCATTTGTATCGTATCTTTCACTACATAAATTTTCACCAAATTTCACAAACACTAAGAAAGTTTGTTTTTCGATTCAAAACAAGTTTTTAACGCTTTGAGGAGCTCAAATAACGTGTTTTTAGATCATTTGTATCGTATCTTTTACTACATAACTTTTCACCAAATTTCACAAACACTAAGAAAGTTTGTTTTTCGATTCAAAACAAGATTTTAACGCTTTGAGGAGTTCAAATAACGTGTTTTTAGATAAATTGTATCGTATCTTTTACTACATAACTTTTCACCAAATTTCACAAACACTAAGAAAGTTTGTTTTTCGATTCAAAACAAGATTTTAACGCTTTGAGGAGTTCAAATAACGTGTTTTTAGATCAATTGTATCGTATCTTTTACTACATAACTTTTCACCAAATTTCACAAACACTAAGAAAGTTTGTTTTTCGATTCAAAACAAGATTTTAACGCTTTGAGGAGTTCAAATAACATGTTTTTAGATCATTTGTATCGTATCTTTTACTACATAACTTTTCACCAAATTTCACAAACACTAAGAAAGTTTGTTTTTCGATTCAAAACAAATTTTAACGCTTTCAGGAGTCCAAATAACGTGTTTTTAGATCAATTGTATCGTATCTTTTACTACATAACTTTTCACCAAATTTCACAAACACTAAGAAAGTTTGTTTTTCGATTCAAAACAAGATTTTAACGCTTTGAGGAGTTCAAATAACGTGTTTTTAGATCAATTGTATCGTATCTTTTACTACATAACTTTTCACCAAATTTCACAAACACTAAGAAAGTTTGTTTTTCGATTCAAAACAAGATTTTAACGCTTTGAGGAGTTCAAATAACATGTTTTTAGATCATTTGTATCGTATCTTTTACTACATAACTTTTCACCAAATTTCACAAACACTAAGAAAGTTTGTTTTTCGATTCAAAACAAATTTTAACGCTTTCAGGAGTCCAAATAACGTGTTTTTAGATCAATTGTATCGTATCTTTTACTACATAACTTTTCACCAAATTTCACAAACACTAAGAAAGTTTGTTTTTCGATTCAAAACAAGATTTTAACGCTTTGAGGAGTTCAAATAACGTGTTTTTAGATAAATTGTATCGTATCTTTTACTACATAACTTTTCACCAAATTTCACAAACACTAAGAAAGTTTGTTTTTCGATTCAAAACAAGATTTTAACACTTTGAGGAGCTCAAATAACGTGTTTTTAGATCATTTGTATCGTATCTTTTACTACATAACTTTTCACCAAATTTCACAAACACTAAGAAAGTTTGTTTTTCGATTCAAAACAAGATTTTAACGCTTTGAGGAGTTCAAATAACGTGTTTTTAGATAAATTGTATCGTATCTTTTACTACATAACTTTTCACCAAATTTCACAAACACTAAGAAAGTTTGTTTTTCGATTCAAAACAAGATTTTAACGCTTTGAGGAGTTCAAATAACGTGTTTTTAGATCAATTGTATCGTATCTTTTACTACATAACTTTTCACCAAATTTCACAAACACTAAGAAAGTTTGTTTTTCGATTCAAAACAAGATTTTAACGCTTTGAGGAGTTCAAATAACATGTTTTTAGATCATTTGTATCGTATCTTTTACTACATAACTTTTCACCAAATTTCACAAACACTAAGAAAGTTTGTTTTTCGATTCAAAACAAATTTTAACGCTTTCAGGAGTCCAAATAACGTGTTTTTAGATCAATTGTATCGTATCTTTTACTACATAACTTTTCACCAAATTTCACAAACACTAAGAAAGTTTGTTTTTCGATTCAAAACAAGATTTTAACACTTTGAAGAGTTCAAATAACATGTTTTTAGATCATTTGTATCGTATCTTTTACTACATAACTTTTCACCAAAATTCACAAACACTAAGAAAGTTTGTTTTTTTATTCAAAACAAGATTTTAATGCTTTGAGGAGTTCAAATAACGTGTTTTTAGATCATTTGTATCGTATCTTTTACTACATAACTTTTCACCAAATTTCACAAACACTAAGAAAGTTTGTTTTTCGATTCAAAACAAGATTTTAACGCTTTCAGGAGTTCAAATAACGTGTTTTTAGATCAATTGTATCGTATCTTTTACTACATAACTTTTCACCAAATTTCACAAACACTAAGAAAGTTTGTTTTTCGATTCAAAACAATATTTTAACGCTTTGAGGAGTTAATTACGTGTTTTCAGAACATTTGTATCGTATCTTTCACTACATAACTTTTCACCAAATTTCACAAACACTAAGAAAGATTGTTATTCGATTTCAAAACAAGATTTTAATGCTTTGAGGAGTACAAATAACGTGTTTTTAGATCATTTGTATCGTATCTCTTACTACATAACTTTTCACCAAATTTCACAAACACTAAGAAAGTTTGTTTTTCGATTCAAAACAAGATTTTAACGCTTTCAGGAGTTCAAATAACGTGTTTTTAGATAAATTGTATCGTATCTTTTACTACATAACTTTTCACCAAATTTCACAAACACTAAGAAAGTTTGTTTTTCGACTCAAAACAAGATTTTAACGCTTTGAGGAGTTCAAATAACGTGTTTTTAGATCATTTGTATCGTATCTTTCACTACATAACTTTTCACCAAATTTCACAAACACTAAGAAAGTTTGTTTTTCGACTCAAAACAACTTTTTAACGCTTTGAGGAGCTCAAATAACGTGTTTTTAGATCATTTGTATCGTATCTTTTACTACATAACTTTTCACCAAATTTCACAAACACTAAGAAAGTTAGTTTTTTCGATTCAAAACAAGATTTTAACGCTTTGAGGAGTTCAAATAACGTGTTTTTAGATCATTTGTATCGTATCTTTTACTACATAACTTTTCACCAAATTTCACAAACACTAAGAAAGTTTGTTTTTCGATTCAAAACAAGATTTTACAACTTTGAGGAGTTCAAATAACGTGTTTTTAGATCATTTTTATCGTATCTTTCACTACATAACTTTTCACCAAATTTCACAAACACTAAGAAAGTTTGTTATTCGATTTCAAAACAAGTTTTTAACGCTTTGAGGAGCTCAAATAACGTGTTTTTAGATCAATTGTATCGTATATTTTACTACATAACTTTTCACAAAATTCCACAAACACTAAGAAAGTTTGTTTTTCGATTCAAAACAAGATTTTAACGCTTTGAGGAGTTCAAATAACGTGTTTTTAGATCATTTGTATCGTATCTTTCACTACATAACTTTTCACCAAATTTCACAAACATTAAGAAAGTTTGTTTTTCGATTCAAAACAAGATTTTAACGCTTTGAGGAGTTCAAATAACATGTTTTTAGATCATTTGTATCGTATCTTTTACTACATAACTTTTCACCAAATTTCACAAACACTAAGAAAGTTTGTTTTTCGATTCAAAACAAGATTTCAACGCTTTGAGGAGTTCAAATAACGGGTTTTTAGATCAATTGTATCGTATCTTTTACTAAATAACTTTTCACCAAATTTCACAAACACTAAGAAAGTTTGTTTTTCGATTCAAAACATGATTTTAACGCTTTGAGGAGTTCAAATTACGTGTTTTTAGAACATTTGTATCGTATCTTTCACTACATAACTTTTCACCAAATTTCACAAACACTAAGAAAGATTGTTATTCGATTTCAAAACAAGATTTTAATGCTTTGAGGAGTACAAATAACGTGTTTTTAGATCATTTGTATCGTATCTCTTACTACATAACTTTTCACCAAATTTCACAAACACTAAGAAAGTTTGTTTTTCGATTCAAAACAAGATTTTAAAACTTTGAGGAGTTCAAATAACGTGTTTTTAGATAAATTGTATCGTATCTTTTACTACAAAACTTTTCACCAAATTTCACAAACACTAAGAAAGTTTGTTTTTCGATTCAAAACAAGATTTTAACGCTTTGAGGAGTTCAAATAACGTGTTTTTAGATCAATTGTATCGTATCTTTTACTACATAACTTTTCACCAAATTTCACAAACACTAAGAAAGTTTGTTTTTCGATTCAAAACAAGATTTTAACGCTTTGAGGAGTTCAAATAACATGTTTTTAGATCATTTGTATCGTATCTTTTACTACATAACTTTTCACCAAATTTCACAAACACTAAGAAAGTTTGTTTTTCGATTCAAACCAAGATTTTAACGCTTTCAGGAGTCCAAATAACGTGTTTTTAGATCAATTGTTTCGTATCTTTTACTACATAACTTTTCACCAAATTTCACAAACACTAAGAAAGTTTGCTTTTCGATTCAAAACAAGATTTTAACACTTTGAAGAGTTCAAATAACATGTTTTTAGATCATTTGTATCGTATCTTTTACTACATAACTTTTCACCAAATTTCACAAACACTAAGAAAGTTTGTTTTTTGATTCAAAACAAGATTTTAATGCTTTGAGGAGTTCAAATAACGTGTTTTTAGATCATTTGTATCGTATCTTTTATTACATAACTTTTCACCAAATTTCACAAACACTAAGAAAGTTTGTTTTTCGATTCAAAACAAGATTTTAACGCTTTCAGGAGTTCAAATAACGTGTTTTTAGATCAATTGTATCGTATCTTTTACTACATAACTTTTCACCAAATTTCACAACCACTAAGAAAGTTTGTTTTTCGATTCAAAACAAGATTTTAACGCTTTGAGGAGTTAATTACGTGTTTTCAGAACATTTGTATCGTATCTTTCACTACATAACTTTTCACCAAATTTCACAAACACTAAGAAAG
Source organism: Luzula sylvatica (assembly GCA_946800325.1). Classification (NCBI taxonomy): domain Eukaryota; kingdom Viridiplantae; phylum Streptophyta; class Magnoliopsida; order Poales; family Juncaceae; genus Luzula; species Luzula sylvatica. The sequence continues at coordinate 60,081,134 of OX326961.1, read as the reverse complement.
ATTGTTATTCGATTTCAAAACAAGATTTTAATGCTTTGAGGAGTACAAATAACGTGTTTTTAGATCATTTGTATCGTATCTCTTACTACATAACTTTTCACCAAATTTCACAAACACTAAGAAAGTTTGTTTTTCGATTCAAAACAAGATTTTAACGCTCTCAGGAGTTCAAATAACGTGTTTTTAGATCATTTGTATCGTATCTTTCACTACATAAATTTTCACCAAATTTCACAAACACTAAGAAAGTTTGTTTTTCGATTCAAAACAAGTTTTTAACGCTTTGAGGAGCTCAAATAACGTGTTTTTAGATCATTTGTATCGTATCTTTTACTACATAACTTTTCACCAAATTTCACAAACACTAAGAAAGTTTGTTTTTCGATTCAAAACAAGATTTAAACGCTTTCACGAGTTCCAATAACGTGTTTTTAGATACATTGTATCGTATCTTTTACTACATAACTTTTCACCAAATTTCACAAACACTAAGAAAGTTTGTTTTTCGATTCAAAACAAGATTTTAACACTTTGAAGAGTTCAAATAACATGTTTTTAGATCAATTGGATCGTATCTTTTACTACATAACTTTTCATCAAATTTCACAAACACTAAGAAAGTTTGTTTTTCGATTCAAAACAAGATTTTAACGCTTTGAGGAGTTCAAATAACATGTTTTTAGATCATTTGTATCGTATCTTTTACTACATAACTTTTCACCAAATTTCACAAACACTAAGAAAGTTTGTTTTTCGATTCAAAACAAGATTTTAACGCTTTCAAGAGTCCAAATAACGTGTTTTTAGATCAATTGTATCGTATCTTTTACTACATAACTTTTCACCAAATTTCACAAACACTAAGAAAGTTTGTTTTTCGATTCAAAACAAGATTTTAACGCTTTGAAGAGTTCAAATAACATGTTTTTAGATCATTTGTATCGAATCTTTCACTACATAACTTTTCACAAAATTTCACAAACACTAAGAAAGTTTGTTATTCGATTTCAAAACAAGTTTTTAACGCTTTGAGGAGCTCAAATAACGTGTTTTTAGATCAATTGTATCGTATCTTTTACTACATAACTTTTCACAAAATTCCACAAACACTAAGAAAGTTTGTTTTTCGATTTCAAAACAACATTTTAATGCTTTGAGGAGTTCAAATAACGTGTTTTTAGATCATTTGTATCGTATCTCTTACTACATAACTTTTCACCAAATTTCACAAACACTAAGAAAGTTCGTTTTTCGATTCAAAACAAGATTTTAACGCTCTCAGGAGTTCAAATAACGTGTTTTTAGATAAATTGTATCGTATCTTTTACTACATAACTTTACACCAAATTTCACAAACACTAAGAAAGTTTGTTTTTCGATTCAAAACAAGATTTTAACGCTTTGAGGAGTTCAAATAACGTGTTTTTAGATCAATTGTATCGTATCTTTTACTACATAACTTTTCACCAAATTTCTCAAACACTAAGAAAGTTTGATTTTCGATTCAAAACAAGATTTTAACGCTTTGAGGAGTTCAAATAACATGTTTTTAGATCATTTGTATCGTATCTTTTACTACATAACTTTTCACCAAATTTCACAAACACTAAGTAAGTTTGTTTTTCGATTCAAAACAAGATTTTAACGCTTTCAGGAGTCCAAATAACGTGTTTTTAGATCAATTGTATCGTATCTTTTACTACATAACTTTTCACCAAATTTCACAAACACTAAGAAAGTTTGTTTTTCGATTCAAAACAAGATTTTAACGCTTTGAAGAGTTCAAATAACATGTTTTTAGATCATTTGTATCGAATCTTTCACTACATAACTTTTCACCAAATTTCACAAACACTAAGAAAGTTTGTTATTCGATTTCAAAACAAGTTTTTAACGCTTTGAGGAGCTCAAATAACGTGTTTTTAGATCAATTGTATCGTATCTTTTACTACATAACTTTTCACAAAATTCCACAAACAGTAAGAAAGTTTGTTTTTCGATTCAAAACAAGATTTTAACGCTTTGAAGAGTTCAAATAACGTGTTTTTAGATCATTTGTATCGTATCTTTCACTACATAACTTTTCACCAAATTTCACAAACACTAAGAAAGTTTGTTTTTCGATTCAAAACAAGATTTTAACGCTTTGAGGAGTTCAAATAACATGTTTTTAGATCATTTGTATCGTATCTTTTACTACATAACTTTTCACCAAATTTCACAAACACTAAGAAAGTTTGTTTTTCGATTCAAAACAAGATTTTAACGCTTTCAGGAGTCCAAATAACGTGTTTTTAGATCAATTGTATCGTATCTTTTACTATATAACTTTTCACCAAATTTCACAAACACTAAGAAAGTTTGTTATTCGATTTCAAAACAAGTTTTTAACGTTTTGAGGAGCTCAAATAACGTGTTTTTAGATCAATTGTATCGTATCTTTTACTACATAACTTTTCACCAAATTTCACAACCACTAAGAAAGTTTGTTTTTCGATTCAAAACAAGATTTTAACGCTTTGAGGAGTTAATTACGTGTTTTCAGAACATTTGTATCGTATCTTTCACTACATAACTTTTCACCAAATTTCACAAACACTAAGAAAGATTGTTATTCGATTTCAAAACAACATTTTAATGCTTTGAGGAGTTCAAATAACGTGTTTTTAGATCATTTGTATCGTATCTCTTACTACATAACTTTTCACCAAATTTCACAAACACTAAGAAAGTTTGTTTTTCGATTCAAAACAAGATTTTAACGCTCTCAGGAGTTCAAATAACGTGTTTTTAGATAAATTGTATCGTATCTTTTACTACATAACTTTTCACCAAATTTCACAAACACTAAGAAAGTTTGTTTTTCGATTCAAAACAAGATTTTAACGCTTTGAGGAGTTCAAATAACGTGTTTTTAGATCAATTGTATCGTATCTTTTACTACATAACTTTTCACCAAATTTCACAAACACTAAGAAAGTTTGTTTTTCGATTCAAAACAAGATTTTAACGCTTTCAGGAGTCCAAATAACGTGTTTTTAGATCAATTGTATCGTATCTTTTACTACATAACTTTTCACCAAATTTCACAAACACTAAGAAAGTTTGTTTTTCGATTCAAAACAAGATTTTAACGCTTTGAAGAGTTCAAATAACATGTTTTTAGATCATTTGTATCGAATCTTTCACTACATAACTTTTCACAAAATTTCACAAACACTAAGAAAGTTTGTTATTCGATTTCAAAACAAGTTTTTAACGCTTTGAGGAGCTCAAATAACGTGTTTTTAGATCAATTGTATCGTATCTTTTACTACATAACTTTTCACAAAATTCCACAAACACTAAGAAAGTTTGTTTTTCGATTTCAAAACAACATTTTAATGCTTTGAGGAGTTCAAATAACGTGATTTTAGATCATTTGTATCGTATCTCTTACTACATAACTTTTCACCAAATTTCACAAACACTAAGAAAGTTTGTTTTTCGATTCAAAACAAGATTTTAACGCTCTCAGGAGTTCAAATAACGTGTTTTTAGATAAATTGTATCGTATCTTTTACTACATAACTTTTCACCAAATTTCACAAACACTAAGAAAGTTTGTTTTTCGATTCAAAACAAGATTTTAACGCTTTGAGGAGTTCAAATAACGTGTTTTTAGATCAATTGTATCGTATCTTTTACTACATAACTTTTCACCAAATTTCTCAAACACTAAGAAAGTTTGTTTTTCGATTCAAAACAAGATTTTAACGCTTTGAGGAGTTCAAATAACGTGTTTTTAGATCATTTGTATCGTATCTTTCAGTACATAAATTTTCACCAAATTTCACAAACACTAAGAAAGTTTGTTTTTCGATTCAAAACAAGTTTTTAACGCTTTGAGGAGCTCAAATAACGTGTTTTTAGATCATTTGTATCGTATCTTTTACTACATAACTTTTCACCAAATTTCACAAACACTAAGAAAGTTTGTTTTTCGATTCAAAACAAGATTTTAACGCTTTGAGGAGTCCAAATAACGTGTTTTTAGATCATTTGTATCGTATCTTTTACTACATAACTTTTCACCAAATTTCTCAAACACTAATAAAGTTTGTTTTTCGATTCAAAACAAGATTTTAACGCTTTGAGGAATTCAAATTACGTGTTTTTAGAACATTTGTATCGTATCTTTCACTACATAACTTTTCACCAAATTTCACAAACACTAAGAAAGATTGTTATTCGATTTCAAAACAAGATTTTAATGCTTTGAGGAGTACAAATAACGTGTTTTTAGATCATTTGTATCGTATCTCTTACTACATAACTTTTCACCAAATTTCACAAACACTAAGAAAGTTTGTTTTTCGATTGAAAACAAGATTTTAACGCTTTGAGGAGTCCAAATAACTTGTTTTTAGATCATTTGTATCGTATCTTTCACTACATAAATTTTCACCAAATTTCACAAACACTAAGAAAGTTAGTTTTTCGATTCAAAACAAGATTTTAACGCTTTGAGGAGTCCAAATAACGTGTTTTTAGATCATTTGTATCGTATCTTTTACTACATAACTTTTCACCAAATTTCACAAACACTAAGAAAGTTTGTTTTTCGATTCAAAACAAGATTTTAACGCTCTCAGGAGTTCAAATAACGTGTTTTTAGATAAATTGTATCGTATCTTTTACTACATAACTTTTCACCAAATTTCACAAACACTAAGAAAGTTTGTTTTTCGATTCAAAACAAGATTTTAACGCTTTCAGGAGTCCAAATAACGTGTTTTTAGATCAATTGTATCGTATCTTTTACTATATAACTTTTCACCAAATTTCACAAACACTAAGAAAGTTTGTTATTCGATTTCAAAACAAGTTTTTAACGTTTTGAGGAGCTCAAATAACGTGTTTTTAGATCAATTGTATCGTATCTTTTACTACATAACTTTTCACCAAATTTCACAACCACTAAGAAAGTTTGTTTTTCGATTCAAAACAAGATTTTAACGCTTTGAGGAGTTAATTACGTGTTTTCAGAACATTTGTATCGTATCTTTCACTACATAACTTTTCACCAAATTTCACAAACACTAAGAAAGATTGTTATTCGATTTCAAAACAACATTTTAATGCTTTGAGGAGTTCAAATAACGTGTTTTTAGATCATTTGTATCGTATCTCTTACTACATAACTTTTCACCAAATTTCACAAACACTAAGAAAGTTTGTTTTTCGATTCAAAACAAGATTTTAACGCTCTCAGGAGTTCAAATAACGTGTTTTTAGATAAATTGTATCGTATCTTTTACTACATAACTTTTCACCAAATTTCACAAACACTAAGAAAGTTTGTTTTTCGATTCAAAACAAGATTTTAACGCTTTGAGGAGTTCAAATAACGTGTTTTTAGATCAATTGTATCGTATCTTTTACTACATAACTTTTCACCAAATTTCACAAACACTAAGAAAGTTTGTTTTTCGATTCAAAACAAGATTTTAACGCTTTCAGGTGTCCAAATAACGTGTTTTTAGATCAATTGTATCGTATCTTTTACTACATAACTTTTCACCAAATTTCACAAACACTAAGAAAGTTTGTTTTTCGATTCAAAACAAGATTTTAACGCTTTGAAGAGTTCAAATAACATGTTTTTAGATCATTTGTATCGAATCTTTCACTACATAACTTTTCACAAAATTTCACAAACACTAAGAAAGTTTGTTATTCGATTTCAAAACAAGTTTTTAACGCTTTGAGGAGCTCAAATAACGTGTTTTTAGATCAATTGTATCGTATCTTTTACTACATAACTTTTCACAAAATTCCACAAACACTAAGAAAGTTTGTTTTTCGATTTCAAAACAACATTTTAATGCTTTGAGGAGTTCAAATAACGTGATTTTAGATCATTTGTATCGTATCTCTTACTACATAACTTTTCACCAAATTTCACAAACACTAAGAAAGTTTGTTTTTCGATTCAAAACAAGATTTTAACGCTCTCAGGAGTTCAAATAACGTGTTTTTAGATAAATTGTATCGTATCTTTTACTACATAACTTTTCACCAAATTTCACAAACACTAAGAAAGTTTGTTTTTCGATTCAAAACAAGATTTTAACGCTTTGAGGAGTTCAAATAACGTGTTTTTAGATCAATTGTATCGTATCTTTTACTACATAACTTTTCACCAAATTTCTCAAACACTAAGAAAGTTTGTTTTTCGATTCAAAACAAGATTTTAACGCTTTGAGGAGTTCAAATAACGTGTTTTTAGATCATTTGTATCGTATCTTTCAGTACATAAATTTTCACCAAATTTCACAAACACTAAGAAAGTTTGTTTTTCGATTCAAAACAAGTTTTTAACGCTTTGAGGAGCTCAAATAACGTGTTTTTAGATCATTTGTATCGTATCTTTTACTACATAACTTTTCACCAAATTTCACAAACACTAAGAAAGTTTGTTTTTCGATTCAAAACAAGATTTTAACGCTTTGAGGAGTCCAAATAACGTGTTTTTAGATCATTTGTATCGTATCTTTTACTACATAACTTTTCACCAAATTTCTCAAACACTAAGAAAGTTTGTTTTTCGATTCAAAACAAGATTTTAACGCTTTGAGGAATTCAAATTACGTGTTTTTAGAACATTTGTATCGTATCTTTCACTACATAACTTTTCACCAAATTTCACAAACACTAAGAAAGATTGTTATTCGATTTCAAAACAAGATTTTAATGCTTTGAGGAGTACAAATAACGTGTTTTTAGATCATTTGTATCGTATCTCTTACTACATAACTTTTCACCAAATTTCACAAACACTAAGAAAGTTTGTTTTTCGATTGAAAACAAGATTTTAACGCTTTGAGGAGTCCAAATAACTTGTTTTTAGATCATTTGTATCGTATCTTTCACTACATAAATTTTCACCAAATTTCACAAACACTAAGAAAGTTAGTTTTTCGATTCAAAACAAGATTTTAACGCTTTGAGGAGTCCAAATAACGTGTTTTTAGATCATTTGTATCGTATCTTTTACTACATAACTTTTCACCAAATTTCACAAACACTAAGAAAATTTGTTTTTCGATTGAAAACAAGATTTTAACACTTTGAGGAGTTCAAATAACGTGTTTTTAGATCATTTGTATCGTATCTTTCACTACATAACTTTTCACCAAATTTCACAAACACTAAGAAAGTTTGTTATTCGATTTCAAAACAAGTTTTTAACGCTTTGAGGAGATCAAATAACCTGTTTTTAGATCATTTGTATCGTATCTTTTACTACATAACTTTTCACCAAATTCCACAAACACTAAAAAAGTTTTTTTTTCGATTCAAAACAAGATTTTAACGCTTTGAGGAGTTCAAATAACGTGTTTTTAGATCAATTGTATCGTATCTTTCACTACATAACTTTTCACCAAATTTCACAAACACTAAGAAAGATTGTTATTCGATTTCAAAACAACATTTTAATGCTTTGAGGAGTTCAAATAACGTGTTTTTAGATCATTTGTATCGTATCTCTTACTACATAACTTTTCACCAAATTTCACAAACACTAAGAAAGTTTGTTTTTCGATTCAAAACAAGATTTTAACGCTCTCAGGAGTTCAAATAACGTGTTTTTAGATAAATTGTATCGTATCTTTTACTACATAACTTTTCACCAAATTTCACAAACACTAAGAAAGTTTGTTTTTCGATTCAAAACAAGATTTTAACGCTTTGAGGAGTTCAAATAACGTGTTTTTAGATCAATTGTATCGTATCTTTTACTACATAACTTTTCACCAAATTTCTCAAACACTAAGAAAGTTTGTTTTTCGATTCAAAACAAGATTTTAACGCTTTGAGGAGTTCAAATAACGTGTTTTTAGATCATTTGTATCGTATCTTTCACTACATAAATTTTCACCAAATTTCACAAACACTAAGAAAGTTAGTTTTTCGATTCAAAACAAGATTTTAACGCTTTGAGGAGTCCAAATAACGTGTTTTTAGATCATTTGTATCGTATCTTTTACTACATAACTTTTCACCAAATTTCACAAACACTAAGAAAGTTTGTTTTTCGATTGAAAACAAGATTTTAACACTTTGAGGAGTTCAAATAACGTGTTTTTAGATCATTTGTATCGTATCTTTCACTACATAACTTTTCACCAAATTTCACAAACACTAAGAAAGTTTGTTATTCGATTTCAAAACAAGTTTTTAACGCTTTGAGGAGATCAAATAACCTGTTTTTAGATCATTTGTATCGTATCTTTTACTACATAACTTTTCACCAAATTCCACAAACACTAAAAAAGTTTGTTTTTCGATTCAAAACAAGATTTTAACGCTTTGAGGAGTTCAAATAACGTGTTTTTAGATCAATTGTATCGTATCTTTCACTACATAACTTTTCACCAAATTTCACAAACACTAAGAAAGATTGTTATTCGATTTCAAAACAACATTTTAATGCTTTGAGGAGTTCAAATAACGTGTTTTTAGATCATTTGTATCGTATCTCTTACTACATAACTTTTCACCAAATTTCACAAACACTAAGAAAGTTTGTTTTTCGATTCAAAACAAGATTTTAACGCTCTCAGGAGTTCAAATAACGTGTTTTTAGATAAATTGTATCGTATCTTTTACTACATAACTTTTCACCAAATTTCACAAACACTAAGAAAGTTTGTTTTTCGATTCAAAACAAGATTTTAACGCTTTGAGGAGTTCAAATAACGTGTTTTTAGATCAATTGTATCGTATCTTTTACTACATAACTTTTCACCAAATTTCTCAAACACTAAGAAAGTTTGTTTTTCGATTCAAAACAAGATTTTAACGCTTTGAGGAGTTCAAATAACGTGTTTTTAGATCATTTGTATCGTATCTTTCACTACATAAATTTTCACCAAATTTCACAAACACTAAGAAAGTTTGTTTTTCTATTCAAAACAAGTTTTTAACGCTTTGAGGAGCTCAAATAACGTGTTTTTAGATCATTTGTATCGTATCTTTTACTACATAACTTTTCACCAAATTTCACAAACACTAAGAAAGTTAGTTTTTCGATTCAAAACAAGATTTTAACGCTTTGAGGAGTCCAAATAACGTGTTTTTAGATCATTTGTAATGTATCTTTTACTACATAACTTTTCACCAAATTTCACAAACACTAAGAAAGTTTGTTTTTCGATTGAAAACAAGATTTTAACACTTTGAGGAGTTCAAATAACGTGTTTTTAGATCATTTGTATCGTATCTTTCACTACATAACTTTTCACCAAATTTCACAAACACAAAGAAAGTTTGTTATTCGATTTCAAAACAAGTTTTTAACGCTTTGAGGAGATCAAATAACCTGTTTTTAGATCATTTGTATCGTATCTTTTACTACATAACTTTTCACCAAATTCCACAAACACTAAAAAAGTTTGTTTTTCGATTCAAAACAAGATTTTAACGCTTTGAGGAGTTCAAATAACGTGTTTTTAGATCAATTGTATCGTATCTTTTACTACATAACTTTTCACCAAATTTCTCAAACACTAAGAAAGTTTGTTTTTCGATTCAAAACAAGATTTTAACGCTTTGGGCAGTTCAAATAACGTGTTTTTAGATCATTTGTATCGTATCTTTCACTACATAAATTTTCACCAAATTTCACAAACACTAAGAAAGTTTGTTTTTCGATTCAAAACAAGTTTTTAACGCTTTGAGGAGCTCAAATAACGTGTTTTTAGATCATTTGTATCGTATCTTTTACTACATAACTTTTCACCAAATTTCACAAACACTAAGAAAGTTTGTTTTTCGATTCAAAACAAGATTTTAACGCTTTGAGGAGTTCAAATAACGTGTTTTTAGATCATTTGTATCGTATCTTTTACTACATAACTTTTCACCAAATTTCACAAACACTAAGAAAGTTTGTTTTTCGATTCAAAACAAGATTTTAACACTTTGAGGAGTTCAAATAACGTGTTTTTAGATCATTTGTATCGTATCTTTCACTACATAACTTTTCACCAAATTTCACAAACACTAAGAAAGTTTGTTATTCGATTTCAAAACAAGATTTTAACGCTTTGAGGAGCTCAAATAACGTGTTTTTAGATCAATTGTATCGTATCTTTTACTACATAACTTTTCACCAAATTCCACAAACACTAAGAAAGTTTGTTTTTCGATTCAAAACAAGATTTTAACGCTTTGAGGAGTTCAAATAACGTGTTTTTAGATCATTTGTATCGTATCTTTCACTACATAACTTTTCACCAAATTTCACAAACACTAAGAAAGTTTGTTTTTCGATTCAAAACAAGATTTTAACGCTTTGAGGAGTTCAAATAACATGTTTTTAGATCATTAGTATCGTATCTTTTACTACATAACTTTTCACCAAATTTCACAAACACTAAGAAAGTTTGTTTTTCGATTCAAAACATGATTTTAACGCTTTGAGGAGTTCAAATTACGGGTTTTTACATCAATTGTATCGTATCTTTTACTAAATATCTTTTCACCAAATTTCACAAACACTAAGAAAGTTTGTTTTTCGATTCAAAACAAGATTTTAACGCTTTGAGGAGTTCAAATTACGTGTTTTTAGAACATTTGTATCGTATCTTTCACTACATAACTTTTCACCAAATTTCACAAACACTAAGAAAGATTGTTATTCGATTTCAAAACAAGATTTTAATGCTTTGAGGAGTACAAATAACGTGTTTTTAGAACATTTGTATCGTATCTTTCACTACATAACTTTTCACCAAATTTCACAAACACTAAGAAAGTTTGTTTTTCGATTCAAAACAAGATTTTAACGCTTTGAGGAGTTCAAATAACGTGTTTTTAGATAAATTGTATCGTATCTTTTACTACATAACTTTTCACCAAATTTCACAAACACTAAGAAAGTTTGTTTTTCGATTCAAAACAAGATTTTAACGCTTTGAGGAGTTCAAATAACGTGTTTTTAGATCAATTGTATCGTATCTTTTACTACATAACTTTTCACCAAATTTCACAAACACTAAGAAAGTTTGTTTTTCGATTCAAAACAAGATTTTAACGCTTTCAGGAGTCCAAATAACGTGTTTTTAGATCAGTTGTATCGTATCTTTTACTACATAACTTTTCACCAAATTTCACAAACACTAAGAAAGTTTGTTTTTCGATTCAAAACAAGATTTTAACGCTTTCAGGAGTCCAAATAACGTGTTTTTAGATCAATTGTATCGTATTTTTTACTACATAACTTTTCACCAAATTTCACAAACACTAAGAAAGTTTGTTTTTCGATTCAAAACAAGATTTTAACGCTTTGAAGAGTTCAAATAACATGTTTTTAGATCATTTGTATCGTATCTTTTACTACATAACTTTGCACCAAATTTCACAAACACTAAGAAAGTTTGTTTTTTGATTCAAAACAAGATTTTAATGCTTTGAGGAGTTCAAATAACTTGTTTTTAGATCATTTGTATCGTATCTTTTACTACATAACTTTTCACCAAATTTCACAAACATTAAGAAAGTTTGTTTTTCGATTCAAAACAAGATTTTAACGCTTTGAGGAGTTAATTACGTGTTTTCAGAACATTTGTATCGTATCTTTCACTACATAACTTTTCACCAAATTTCACAAACACTAAGAAAGATTGTTATTCGATTTCAAAACAAGATTTTAATGCTTTGAGGAGTACAAATAACGTGTTTTTAGATCATTTGTATCGTATCTCTTACTACATAACTTTTCACCAAATTTCACAAACACTAAGAAAGTTTGTTTTTCGATTCAAAACAAGATTTTAACGCTTTCAGGAGTTCAAATAACGTGTTTTTAGATAAATTGTATCGTATTTTTACTACATAACTTTTCACCAAATTTCACAAACACTAAGAAAGTTTGTTTTTCGATTCAAAACAAGATTTTAACGCTTTGAGGAGTTCAAATAACGTGTTTTTAGATCATTTGTATCGTATCTTTTACTACATAACTTTTCACCAAATTTCACAAACAGTAAGAAAGTTTGTTTTTCGATTCAAAACAAGATTTTAACACTTTGAGGAGTTCAAATAACGTGTTTTTAGATCATTTGTATCGTATCTTTCACTACATAACTTTTCACCAAATTTCACAAACACTAAGAAAGTTTGTTATTCGATTTCAAAACAAGTTTTTAACGCTTTGAGGAGCTCAAATAACGTGTTTTTAGATCAATTGTATCGTATCTTTTACTACATAACTTTTCACAAAATTCCACAAACACCAAGAAAGTTTGTTTTTCGATTCAAAACAAGATTTTAACGCTTTGAGGAGTTCAAATAACGTGTTTTTAGATCATTTGTATCGTATCTTTCACTACATAAATTTTCACCAAATTTCACAAACACTAAGAAAGTTTGTTTTTCTATTCAAAACAAGTTTTTAACGCTTTGAGGAGCTCAAATAACGTGTTTTTAGATCATTTGTATCGTATCATTTACTACGTAACTTTTCACCAAATTTCACAAACACTAAGAAAGTTAGTTTTTCGATTCAAAACAAGATTTTAACGCTTTGAGGAGTCCAAATAACGTGTTTTTAGATCATTTGTATCGTATCTTTTATTACATAACTTTTCACCAAATTTCACAAACACTAAGAAAGTTTGTTTTTCGATTGAAAACAAGATTTTAACACTTTGAGGAGTTCAAATAACGTGTTTTTAGATCATTTGTATCGTATCTTTCACTACATAACTTTTCACCAAATTTCACAAACACTAAGAAAGTTTGTTATTCGATTTCAAAACAAGTTTTTAACGCTTTGAGGAGATCAAATAACCTGTTTTTAGATCAATTGTATCGTATCTTTTACTACATAACTTTTCACCAAATTCCACAAACACTAAAAAAGTTTGTTTTTCGATTCAAAACAAGATTTTAACGCTTTGAGGAGTTCAAATAACGTGTTTTTAGATCAATTGTATCGTATCTTTTACTACATAACTTTTCACCAAATTTCTCAAACACTAAGAAAGTTTGTTTTTCGATTCAAAACAAGATTTTAATGCTTTGGGCAGTTCAAATAACGTGTTTTTAGATCATTTGTATCGTATCTTTCACTACATAAATTTTCACCAAATTTCACAAACACTAAGAAAGTTTGTTTTTCGATTCAAAACAAGTTTTCAACGCTTTGAGGAGCTCAAATAACGTGTTTTTAGATCATTTGTATCGTATCTTTTACTACATAACTTTTCACCAAATTTCACAAACACTAAGAAAGTTTGTTTTTCGATTCAAAACAAGATTTTAACGCTTTGAGGAGTTCAAATAACGTGTTTTTAGATCATTTGTATCGTATCTTTTACTACATAACTTTTCACCAAATTTCACAAACACTAAGAAAGTTTGTTATTCGATTTCAAAACAAGTTTTTAACGCTTTGAGGAGCTCAAATAACGTGTTTTTAGATCAATTGTATCGTATCTTTTACTACATAACTTTTCACCAAATTCCACAAACACTAAGAAAGTTTGTTTTTCGATTCAAAACAAGATTTTAACGCTTTGAGGAGTTCAAATAACGTGTTTTTAGATCATTTGTATCGTATCTTTCACTACATAACTTTTCACCAAATTTCACAAACACTAAGAAAGTTTGTTTTTCGATTCAAAACAAGATTTTAACGCTTTGAGGAGTTCAAATAACATGTTTTTAGATCATTAGTATCGTATCTTTTACTACATAACTTTTCACCAAATTTCACAAACACTAAGAAAGTTTGTTTTTCGATTCAAAACATGATTTTAACGCTCTGAGGAGTTCAAATAACGGGTTTTTACATCAATTGTATCGTATCTTTTACTAAATATCTTTTCACCAAATTTCACAAACACTAAGAAAGTTTGTTTTTCGATTCACAACAAGATTTTAACGCTTTGAGGAGTTCAAATTACGTGTTTTTAGAACATTTGTATCGTATCTTTCACTACATAACTTTTCACCAAATTTCACAAACACTAAGAAAGATTGTTATTCGATTTCAAAACAAGATTTTAATGCTTTGAGGAGTACAAATAACGTGTTTTTAGATCATTTGTATCGTATCGTATCTCTTACTACATAACTTTTCACCAAATTTCACAAACACTAAGAAAGTTTGTTTTTCGATTCAAAACAAGATTTTAACGCTTTGAGGAGTTCAAATAACGTGTTTTTAGATAAATTGTATCGTATCTTTTACTACATAACTTTTCACCAAATTTCACAAACACTAAGAAAGTTTGTTTTTCGATTCAAAACAAGATTTTAACGCTTTGAGGAGTTCAAATAACGTGTTTTTAGATCAATTGTATCGTATCTTTTACTACATAACTTTTCACCAAATTTCACAAACACTAAGAAAGTTTGTTTTTCGATTCAAAACAAGATTTTAACGCTTTCAGGAGTCCAAATAACGTGTTTTTAGATCAGTTGTATCGTATCTTTTACTACATAACTTTTCACCAAATTTCACAAACACTAAGAAAGTTTGTTTTTCGATTCAAAACAAGATTTTAACGCTTTCAGGAGTCCAAATAACGTGTTTTTAGATCAATTGTATCGTATCTTTTACTACATAACTTTTCACCAAATTTCACAAACACTAAGAAAGTTTGTTTTTCGATTCAAAACAAGATTTTAACGCTTTGAAGAGTTCAAATAACATGTTTTTAGATCATTTGTATCGTATCTTTTACTACATAACTTTGCACCAAATTTCACAAACACTAAGAAAGTTTGTTTTTTGATTCAAAACAAGATTTTAATGCTTTGAGGAGTTCAAATAACTTGTTTTTAGATCATTTGTATCGTATCTTTTACTACATAACTTTTCACCAAATTTCACAAACACTAAGAAAGTTTGTTTTTCGATTCAAAACAAGATTTTAACGCTTTGAGGAGTTAATTACGTGTTTTCAGAACATTTGTATCGTATCTTTCACTACATAACTTTTCACCAAATTTCACAAACACTAAGAAAGATTGTTATTCGATTTCAAAACAAGATTTTAATGCTTTGAGGAGTACAAATAACGTGTTTTTAGATCATTTGTATCGTATCTCTTACTACATAACTTTTCACCAAATTTCACAAACACTAAGAAAGTTTGTTTTTCGATTCAAAACAAGATTTTAACGCTTTCAGGAGTTCAAATAACATGTTTTTAGATAAATTGTATCGTATCTTTTACTACATAACTTTTCACCAAATTTCACAAACACTAAGAAAGTTTGTTTTTCGATTCAAAACAAGATTTTAACGCTTTGAGGAGTTCAAATAACGTGTTTTTAGATCATTTGTATCGTATCTTTTACTACATAACTTTTCACCAAATTTCACAAACACTAAGAAAGTTTGTTTTTCGATTCAAAACAAGATTTTAACACTTTGAGGAGTTCAAATAACGTGTTTTTAGATCATTTGTATCGTATCTTTCACTACATAACTTTTCACCAAATTTCACAAACACTAAGAAAGTTTGTTATTCGATTTCAAAACAAGTTTTGAACGCTTTGAGGAGCTCAAATAACGTGTTTTTAGATCAATTGTATCGTATCTTTTACTACATAACTTTTCACAAAATTCCACAAACACTAAGAAAGTTTGTTTTTCGATTCAAAACAAGATTTTAACGCTTTGAGGAGTTCAAATAACGTGTTTTTAGATCATTTGTATCGTATCTTTCACTACATAACTTTTCACCAAATTTCACAAACACTAAGAAAGTTTGTTTTTCGATTCACAACAAGATTTGAACGCTTTGAGGAGTTCAAATAACATGTTTTTAGATCATTTGTATCGTATCTTTTACTACATAACTTTTCACCAAATTTCACAAACACTAAGAAAGTTTGTTTTTCGATTCAAAACAAGATTTCAACGCTTTGAGGAGTTCAAATAACGGGTTTTTAGATCAATTGTATCGTATCTTTTACTAAATAACTTTTCACCAAATTTCACAAACACTAAGAAAGTTTGTTTCTCGATTCAAAACAAGATTTTAACGCTTTGAGGAGTTCAAATTACGTGTTTTTAGAACATTTGTATCGTATCTTTCACTACATAACTTTTCACCAAATTTCACAAACACTAAGAAAGATTGTTATTCGATTTCAAAACAAGATTTTAATGCTTTGAGGAGTACAAATAACGTGTTTTTAGATCATTTGTATCGTATCTCTTACTACATAACTTTTCACCAAATTTCACAAACACTAAGAAAGTTTGTTTTTCGATTCAAAACAAGATTTTAACGCTTTGAGGAGTTCAAATAACGTGTTTTTAGATAAATTGTATCGTATCTTTTACTACATAACTTTTCACCAAATTTCACAAACACTACGAAAGTTTGTTTTTCGATTCAAAACAAGATTTTAACGCTTTGAGGAGTTCAAATTACGTGTTTTTAGAACATTTGTATCGTATCTTTTACGACATAACTTTTCACCAAATTTCACAAACACTAAGAAAGTTTGTTATTCGATTTCAAAACAAGATTTTAATGCTTTGAGGAGTACAAATAACGTGTTTTTAGATCATTTGTATCGTATCTCATACTACATAACTTTTCACCAAATTTCACAAACACTAAGAAGGTTTGTTTTTCGATTCAAAACAAGATTTTAACGCTTTCAGGAGTTCCAATAACGTGTTTTTAGATACATTGTATCGTATCTTTTACTACATAACTTTTCACCAAATTTCACAAACACTAAGAAAGTTTGTTTTTCGATTCAAAACAAGATTTTAACGCTTTGAGGAGTTCAAATAACGTGTTTTTAGATCAATTGTATCGTATCTTTTACTACATAACTTTTCTCCAAATTTCACAAACACTAAGAAAGATTGTTATTCGATTTCAAAACAAGATTATAATGCTTTGAGGAGTACAAATAACGTGTTTTTACATAAATTGTATCGTATCTTTTACTACATAACTTTTCACCAAATTTCACAAACACTAAGAAAGTTTGTTTTTCGATTCAAAACAAGATTTTAACGCTTTGAGGAGTTCAAATAACGTGTTTTTAGAACAATTGTATCGTATCTTTTACTACATAACTTTTCACCAAATTTCACAAACACTAAGAAAGTTTGTGTTTCGATTCAAAACAAGATTTTAACGCTTTGAGGAGTTCAAATAACGTGTTTTTAGATCATTTGTATCGTATCTTTCACTACATAACTTTTCACCAAATTTCACAAACATTAAGAAAGTTTGTTTTTCGATTCAAAACAAGATTTTAGCGCTTTGAGGAGCTCAAATAACGTGTTTTTAGATCATTTGTATCGTATCTTGTACTACATAATTTTTCGCCAAATTTCACAAACACTAAGAAAGTTTGTTTTTCGATTCAAAACAAGATGTTAACGCTTTGAGGAGTTCAAATAACGTGTTGTTAGATCATTTGTATCGTATCTTTCACTACATAACTTTTCACCAAATTTCACAAACACTAAGAAAGTTTGTTATTCGATTTCAAAACAAGATTTTAATGCTTTGAGGAGTTCAAATAACGTGTTTTTAGATCATTTGTATCGTATCTTTTACTACATAACTTTTCACCAAATTTCACAAACACTAAGAAAGTTTGTTTTTCGATTCAAAACAAGATTTTAACGCTTTCAGCAGTTCAAATAACGTGTTTTTAGATAAATTGTATCGTATCTTTTACTACATAACTTTTCACCAAATTTCACAAACACTAAGAAAGTTTGTTTTTCGATTCAAAACAAGATTTTAACGCTTTGAGGAGTTCAAATAACGTGTTTTTAGATAAATTGTGTCGTATCTTTTACTACATAACTTTTCACCAAATTTCACAAACACTAAGAAAGTTTGTTTTTCGATTCAAAACAAGATTTTAACGCTTTCAGGAGTTCAAATAACGTGTTTTTAGATAAATTGTATCGTATCTTTTACTACATAACTTTTCACCAAATTTCACAAACACTAAGAAAGTTTGTTTTTCGATTCAAAACAAGATTTTAACGCTTTCAGGAGTCCAAATAACGTGTTTTTAGATCAATTGTATCGTATCTTTTACTACATAACTTTTCACCAAATTTCACAAACACTAAGAAAGTTTGTTTTTCGATTCAAAACAAGATTTTAACGCTTTGAGGAGTTCAAATAACATGTTTTTAGATCATTTGTATCGTATCTTTTACTACATAACTTTTCAGCAAATTTCACAAACACTAAGAAAGTTTGTTTTTCGATTCAAAACAAGATTTTAATGCTTTGAGGAGTTCAAATAACGTGTTTTTAGATCATTTGTATCGTATCTTTTACTACATAACTTTTCACCAAATTTCACAAACACTAAGAAAGTTTGTTTTTCGATTCAAAACAAGATTTTAACGCTTTCAGGAGTTCAAATAACGTGTTTTTAGATCAATTGTATCGTATCTTTTACTACATAACTTTTCACCAAATTTCACAAACACTAAGAAAGTTTGTTTTTCGATTCAAAACAAGATTTTAACACTTTGAGGAGTTCAAATTACGTGTTTTTAGAACATTTGTATCGTATCTTTCACTACATAACTTTTCACCAAATTTCACAAACACTAAGAAAGATTGTTATTCGATTTCAAAACAAGATTTTAATGCTTTGAGGAGTACAAATAACGTGTTTTTAGATCATTTGTATCGTATCTCTTACTACATAACTTTTCACCAAATTTCACAAACACTAAGAGAGTTTGTTTTTCGATTCAAAACAAGATTTTAACGCTTTGAGGAGTTCAAATAACGTGTTTTTAGATAAATTGTGTCGTATCTTTTACTACATAACTTTTCACCAAATTTCACAAACACTAAGAAAGTTTGTTTTTCGATTCAAAACAAGATTTTAACGCTTTGAGGAGTTCAAATAACGTGTTTTTAGATAAATTGTGTCGTATCTTTTACTACATAACTTTTCACCAAATTTCACAAACACTAAGAAAGTTTGTTTTTCGATTCAAAACAAGATTTTAACGCTTTGAGGAGTTCAAATAACGTGTTTTTAGATAAATTGTGTCGTATCTTTTACTACATAACTTTTCACCAAATTTCACAAACACTAAGAAAGTTTGTTTTTCGATTCAAAACAAGATTTTAACGCTTTGAGGAGTTCAAATAACATGTTTTTAGATCATTAGTATCGTATCTTTTACTACATAACTTTTCACCAAATTTCACAAACACTAAGAAAGTTTGTTTTTCGATTCAAAACATGATTTTAACGCTTTGAGGAGTTCAAATAACGGGTTTTTACATCAATTGTATCGTATCTTTTACTAAATAACTTTTCACCAAATTTCACAAACACTAAGAAAGTTTGTTTTTCGATTCAAAACAAGATTTTAACGCTTTGAGGAGTTCAAATTACGTGTTTTTAGAACATTTGTATCGTATCTTTCACTACATAACTTTTCACCAAATTTCACAAACACTAAGAAAGATTGTTATTCGATTTCAAAACAAGATTTTAATGCTTTGAGGAGTACAAATAACGTGTTTTTAGATCATTTGTATCGTATCTCTTACTACATAACTTTTCACCAAATTTCACAAACACTAAGAAAGTTTGTTTTTCGATTCAAAACAAGATTTTAACGCTTTGAGGAGTTCAAATAACGTGTTTTTAGATAAATTGTATCGTATCTTTTACTACATAACTTTTCACCTAATTTCACAAACACTAAGAAAGTTTGTTTTTCGATTCAAAACAAGATTTTAACGCTTTGAGGAGTTCAAATAACGTGTTTTTAGATCAATTGTATCGTATCTTTTACTACATAACTTTTCACCAAATTTCACAAACACTAAGAAAGTTTGTTTTTCGATTCAAAACAAGATTTTAACGCTTTGAGGAATTCAAATAACATGTTTTTAGATCATTTGTATCGTATCTTTTACTACATAACTTTTCACCAAATTTCACAAACACTAAGAAAGTTTGTTTTTCGATTCAAAACAAGATTTTAACGCTTTCAGGAGTCCAAATAACGTGTTTTTAGATCAATTGTATCGTATCTTTTACTACATAACTTTTCACCAAATTTCACAAACACTAAGAAAGTTTGTTTCTCGATTCAAAACAAGATTTTAACGCTTTGAGGAGTTCAAATAACATGTTTTTAGATCATTTGTATCGTATCTTTTACTACATAAGTTTTCACCAAATTTCACAAACACTAAGAAAGTTTGTTTTTCGATTCAAAACAAGATTTTAACGCTTTCAGGAGTCCAAATAACGTGTTTTTAGATCAATTGTATCGTATCTTTTACTACATAACTTTTCACCAAATTTCACAAACACTAAGAAAGTCTGTTTTTCGATTCAAAACAAGATTTTAACGCTTTGAAGAGTTCAAATAACATGTTTTTAGATCATTTGTATCGTATCTTTTACTACATAACTTTGCACCAAATTTCACAAACACTAAGAAAGTTTGTTTTTTGATTCAAAACAAGATTTTAATGCTTTGAGGAGTTCAAATAACTTGTTTTTAGATCATTTGTATCGTATCTTTTACTACATAACTTTTCACCAAATTTCACAAACACTAAGAAAGTTTGTTTTTCGATTCAAAACAAGATTTTAACGCTTTGAGGAGTTAATTACGTGTTTTCAGAACATTTGTATCGTATCTTTCACTACATTACTTTTCACCAAATTTCAAAAACACTAAGAAAGATTGTTATTCGATTTCAAAACAAGATTTTAATGCTTTGAGGAGTACAAATAACGTGTTTTTAGATCATTTGTATCGTATCTCTTACTACATAACTTTTCACCAAATTTCACAAACACTAAGAAAGTTTGTTTTTCGATTCAAAACAAGATTTTAACGCTTTCAGGAGTTCAAATAACGTATTTTTAGATAAATTGTATCGTATCTTTTACTACATTACTTTTCACCAAATTTCACAAACACTAAGAAAGTTTGTTTTTCGATTCAAAACAAGATTTTAACGCTTTGAGGAGTTCAAATAACGTGTTTTTAGATCATTTGTATCGTATCTTTTACTACATAACTTTTCACCAAATTTCACAAACACTAAGAAAGTTTGTTTTTCGATTCAAAACAAGATTTTAACACTTTGAGGAGTTCAAATAACGTGTTTTTAGATCATTTGTATCGTATCTTTCACTACATAACTTTTCACCAAATTTCACAAATACTAAGAAAGTTTGTTATTCGATTTCAAAACAAGTTTTTAACGCTTTGAGGAGCTCAAATAACGTGTTTTTAGATCAATTGTATCGTATCTTTTACTACATAACTTTTCACAAAATTCCACAAACACTAAGAAAGTTTGTTTTTCGATTGAAAACAAGATTTTAACGCTTTGAGGAGTTCAAATAACGTGTTTTTAGATCATTTGTATCGTATCTTTCACTACATAACTTTTCACCAAATTTCACAAACACTAAGAAAGTTTGTTTTTCGATTCACAACAAGATTTGAACGCTTTGAGGAGTTCAAATAACATGTTTTTAGATCATTTGTATCGTATCTTTTACTACATAACTTTTCACCAAATTTCACAAACACTAAGAAAGTTTGTTTTTCGATTCAAAACAAGATTTCAACGCTTTGAGGAGTTCAAATAACGGGTTTTTAGATCAATTGTATCGTATCTTTTACTAAATAACTTTTCACCAAATTTCACAAACACTAAGAAAGTTTGTTTCTCGATTCAAAACAAGATTTTAACGCTTTGAGGAGTTCAAATTACGTGTTTTTAGAACATTTGTATCGTATCTTTCACTACATAACTTTTCACCAAATTTCACAGACACTAAGAAAGATTGTTATTCGATTTCAAAACAAGATTTTAATGCTTTGAGGAGTACAAATAACGTGTTTTTAGATCATTTGTATCGTATCTCTTACTACATAACTTTTCACCAAATTTCACAAACACTAAGAAAGTTTGTTTTTCGATTCAAAATAAGATTTTAACGCTTTGAGGAGTTCAAATAACGTGTTTTTAGATAAATTGTATCGTATCTTTTACTACATAACTTTTCACCAAATTTCACAAACACTAAGAAAGTTTGTTTTTCGATTCAAAACAAGATTTTAACGCTTTGAGGAGTTCAAATAACGTGTTTTTAGATCAATTGTATCGTATCTTTTACTACATAACTTTTCACCAAATTTCACAAACACTAAGAAAGTTTGTTTTTCGATTCAAAACAAGATTTTAACGCTTTGAGGAGTTCAAATAACATGTTTTTAGATCATTTGTATCGTATCTTTTACTACATAACTTTTCACCAAATTTCACAAACACTAAGAAAGTTTGTTTTTCGATTCAAAACAAGATTTTAACGCTTTGAGGAGTTCAAATAACGTGTTTTTAGATCATTTGTATCGTATCTTTTACTACATAACTTTTCACCAAATTTCACAAACACTAAGAAAGTATGTTTTTCGATTCAAAACAAGATTTTAACGCTTTGAGGAGTTCAAATAACGGGTTTTTACATCAATTGTATCGTATCTTTTACTAAATAACTTTTCACCAAATTTCACAAACACTAAGAAAGTTTGTTTTTCGATTCAAAACAAGATTTTAACGCTTTGAGGAGTTCAAATAACGTGTTTTTAGAACATTTGTATCGTATCTTTCAATACATAACTTTTCACCAAATTTCACAAACACTAAGAAAGATTGTTATTCGATTTCAAAACAAGATTTTAATGCTTTGAGGAGTACAAATAACGTGTTTTTAGATCATTTGTATCGTATCTTTTACTACATAACTTTTCACCAAATTTCACAAACACTAAGAAAGTTTGTTTTTCGATTCAAAACAAGATTTTAACGCTTTGAGGAGTTCAAATTACGTGTTTTTAGAACATTTGTATCGTATCTTTTACTACATAACTTTTCACCAAATTTCACAAACACTAAGAAAGATTGTTATTCGATTTCAAAACAAGATTTTAATGCTTTGAGGAGTACAAATAACGTGTTTTTAGATCATTTGTATCGTATCTCATACTACATAACTTTTCACCAAATTTCACAAACACTAAGAAAGTTTGTTTTTCGATTCAAAACAAGATTTTAACGCTTTCAGGAGTTCCAATAACGTGTTTTTAGATACATTGTATCGTATCTTTTACTACATAACTTTTCACCAAATTTCACAAACACTAAGAAAGTTTGTTTTTCGATTCAAAACAAGATTTTAACGCTTTGAGGAGTTCAAATAACGTGTTTTTAGATCAATTGTATCGTATCTTTTACTACATAACTTTTCTCCAAATTTCACAAACACTAAGAAAGATTGTTATTCGATTTCAAAACAAGATTATAATGCTTTGAGGAGTACAAATAACGTGTTTTTACATAAATTGTATCGTATCTTTTACTACATAACTTTTCACCAAATTTCACAAACACTAAGAAAGTTTGTTTTTCGATTCAAAACAAGATTTTAACGCTTTGAGGAGTTCAAATAACGTGTTTTTAGAACAATTGTATCGTATCTTTTACTACATAACTTTTCACCAAATTTCACAAACACTAAGAAAGTTTGTGTTTCGATTCAAAACAAGATTTTAACGCTTTGAGGAGTTCAAATAACGTGTTTTTAGATCATTTGTATCGTATCTTTCACTACATAACTTTTCACCAAATTTCACAAACATTAAGAAAGTTTGTTTTTCGATTCAAAACAAGATTTTAGCGCTTTGAGGAGCTCAAATAACGTGTTTTTAGATCATTTGTATCGTATCTTGTACTACATAATTTTTCACCAAATTTCACAAACACTAAGAAAGTTTGTTTTTCGATTCAAAACAAGATTTTAACGCTTTGAGGAGTTCAAATAACGTGTTTTTAGATCATTTGTATCGTATCTTTTTACTACATAACTTTTCACCAAATTTCACAAACACTAAGAAAGTTTGTTTTTCGATTCAAAACAAGATGTTAACGCTTTGAGGAGTTCAAATAACGTGTTTTTAGATCAATTGTATCGTATCTTTTACTACATAACTTTTCACCAAATTTCCCAAACACTAAGAAAGTTTGTTTTTCGATTCAAAACAAGATTTTAAAGCTTTGGGCAGTTCAAATAACGTGTTTTTAGATCATTTGTATCGTATCTTTCACTACATAAATTTTCACCAAATTTCACAAACACTAAGAAAGTTTGTTTTTCGATTCAAAACAAGTTTTTAACGCTTTGAGGAGCTCAAATAACGTGTTTTTAGATCATTTGTATCGTATCTTTTACTACATAACTTTTCACCAAATTTTACAAACACTAAGAAAGTTTGTTTTTCGA
The DNA here is from genome assembly GCA_946800325.1 of Luzula sylvatica. Classification (NCBI taxonomy): domain Eukaryota; kingdom Viridiplantae; phylum Streptophyta; class Magnoliopsida; order Poales; family Juncaceae; genus Luzula; species Luzula sylvatica. The sequence goes on along the minus strand of OX326961.1, from coordinate 60,056,783 downwards.
TTCAAAACAAGATTTTAACGCTTTGAGGAGTTCAAATAACATGTTTTTAGATCATTTGTATCGTATCTTTTACTACATAACTTTTCACCAAATTTCACAAACACTAAGAAAGTTTGTTTTTCGATTCAAAACAAGATTTTAACACTTTGAGGAGTTCAAATAACGTGTTTTTAGATCATTTGTATCGTATCTTTCACTACATAACTTTTCACCAAATTTCACAAACACTAAGAAAGTTTGTTATTCGATTTCAAAACAAGATTTTAACGCTTTGAGGAGCTCAAATAACGTGTTTTTAGATCAATTGTATCGTATCTTTTACTACATAACTTTTCACCAAATTCCACAAACACTAAGAAAGTTTGTTTTTCGATTCAAAACAAGATTTTAACGCTTTGAGGAGTTCAAATAACGTGTTTTTAGATCATTTGTATCGTATCTTTCACTACATAACTTTTCACCAAATTTCACAAACACCAAGAAAGTTTGTTTTTCGATTCAAAACAAGATTTTAACGCTTTGAGGAGTTCAAATAACATGTTTTTAGATCATTAGTATCGTATCTTTTACTACATAACTTTTCACCAAATTTCACAAACACTAAGAAAGTTTGTTTTTCGATTCAAAACATGATTTTAACGCTTTGAGGAGTTCAAATAACGGGTTTTTACATCAATTGTATCGTATCTTTTACTAAATAACTTTTCACCAAATTTCACAAACACTAAGAAAGTTTGTTTTTCGATTCAAAACAAGATTTTAACGCTTTGAGGAGTTCAAATTACGTGTTTTTAGAACATTTGTATCGTATCTTTCACTACATAACTTTTCACCAAATTTCACAAACACTAAGAAAGATTGTTATTCGATTTCAAAACAAGATTTTAATGCTTTGAGGAGTACAAATAACGTGTTTTTAGATCATTTGTATCGTATCTCTTACTACATAACTTTTCACCAAATTTCACAAACACTAAGAAAGTTTGTTTTTCGATTCAAAACAAGATTTTAACGCTTTGAGGAGTTCAAATAACGTGTTTTTAGATAAATTGTATCGTATCTTTTACTACATAACTTTTCACCAAATTTCACAAACACTAAGAAAGTTTGTTTTTCGATTCAAAACAAGATTTTAACGCTTTGAGGAGTTCAAATAACGTGTTTTTAGATCAATTGTATCGTATCTTTTACTACATAACTTTTCACCAAATTTCACAAACACTAAGAAAGTTTGTTTTTCGATTCAAAACAAGATTTTAACGCTTTGAGGAGTTCAAATAACATGTTTTTAGATCATTTGTATCGTATCTTTTACTACATAACTTTTCAACAAATTTCACAAACACTAAGAAAGTTTGTTTTTCGATTCAAAACAAGATTTTAACGCTTTCAGGAGTCCAAATAACGTGTTTTTAGATCAATTGTATCGTATCTTTTACTACATAACTTTTCACCAAATTTCACAAACACTAAGAAAGTTTGTTTCTCGATTCAAAACAAGATTTTAACGCTTTGAGGAGTTCAAATAACATGTTTTTAGATCATTTGTATCGTATCTTTTACTACATAACTTTGCACCAAATTTCACAAACACTAAGAAAGTTTGTTTTTTGATTCAAAACAAGATTTTAATGCTTTGAGGAGTTCAAATAACTTGTTTTTAGATCATTTGTATCGTATCTTTTACTACATAACTTTTCACCAAATTTCACAAACACTAAGAAAGTTTGTTTTTCGATTCAAAACAAGATTTTAACGCTTTGAGGAGTTAATTACGTGTTTTCAGAACATTTGTATCGTATCTTTCCCTACATAACTTTTCACCAAATTTCACAAACACTAAGAAAGATTGTTATTCGATTTCAAAACAAGATTTTAATGCTTTGAGGAGTACAAATAACGTGTTTTTAGATCATTTGTATCGTATCTCTTACTACAAAACTTTTCACCAAATTTCACAAACACTAAGAAAGTTTGTTTTTCGATTCAAAACAAGATTTTAACGCTTTCAGGAGTTCAAATAACGTGTTTTTAGATAAATTGTATCGTATCTTTTACTACATAACTTTTCACCAAATTTCACAAACACTAAGAAAGTTTGTTTTTCGATTCAAAACAAGATTTTAACACTTTGAGGAGTTCAAATAACGTGTTTTTAGATCATTTGTATCGTATCTTTCACTACATAACTTTTCACCAAATTTCACAAACACTAAGAAAGTTTGTTTTTCGATTTCAAAACAAGTTTTTAACGCTTTGAGGAGCTCAAATAACGTGTTTTTAGATCAATTGTATCGTATCTTTTACTACATAACTTTTCACAAAATTCCACAAACACTAAGAAAGTTTGTTTTGAGGAGTTCAAATAACGTGTTTTTAGATCATTTGTATCGTATCTTTCACTACATAACTTTTCACCAAATTTCACAAACACTAAGAAAGTTTGTTTTTCGATTCACAACAAGATTTGAACGCTTTGAGGAGTTCAAATAGCATGTTTTTAGATCATTTGTATCGTATCTTTTACTACATAACTTTTCACCAAATTTCACAAACACTAAGAAAGTTTGTTTTTCGATTCAAAACAAGATTTCAACGCTTTGAGGAGTTCAAATAACGGGTTTTTAGATCAATTGTATCGTATCTTTTACTAAATAACTTTTCACCAAATTTCACAAAAACTAAGAAAGTTTGTTTCTCGATTCAAAACAAGATTTTAACGCTTTGAGGAGTTCAAATTACGTGTTTTTAGAACATTTGTATCGTATCTTTCACTACATAACTTTTCACCAAATTTCACAGACACTAAGAAAGATTGTTATTCGATTTCAAAACAAGATTTTAATGCTTTGAGGAGTACAAATAACGTGTTTTTAGATCATTTGTATCGTATCTCTTACTACATAACTTTTCACCAAATTTCACAAACACTAAGAAAGTTTGTTTTTCAATTCAAAACAAGATTTTAACGCTTTGAGGAGTTCAAATAACGTGTTTTTAGATAAATTGTATCGTATCTTTTACTACATAACTTTTCACCAAATTTCACAAACACTAAGAAAGTTTGTTTTTCGATTCAAAACAAGATTTTAACGCTTTGAGGAGTTCAAATAACGTGTTTTTAGATCAATTGTATCGTATCTTTTACTACATAACTTTTCACCAAATTTCACAAACACTAAGAAAGTTTGTTTTTCGATTCAAAACAAGATTTTAACGCTTTGAGGAGTTCAAATAACATGTTTTTAGATCATTTGTATCGTATCTTTTACTACATAACTTTTCACCAAATTTCACAAAAACTAAGAAAGTTTGTTTTTCGATTCAAAACAAGATTTTAACGCTTTGAGGAGTTCAAATAACGTGTTTTTAGATCATTTGTATCGTATCTTTTACTACATAACTTTTCACCAAATTTCACAAACACTAAGAAAGTTTGTTTTTCGATTCAAAACAAGATTTTAACGCTTTGAGGAGGTCAAATAACGGGTTTTTACATCAATTGTATCGTATCTTTTACTAAATAACTTTTCACCAAATTTCACAAACACTAAGAGAGTTTGTTTTTCTATTCAAAACAAGATTTTAACGCTTTGAGGAGTTCAAATAACGTGTTTTTAGAACATTTGTATCGTATCTTTCACTACATAACTTTTCACCAAATTTCACAAACACTAAGAAAGATTGTTATTCGATTTCAAAACAAGATTTTAATGCTTTGAGGAGTACAAATAACGTGTTTTTAGATCATTTGTATCGTATCTTTTACTACATAACTTTTCACCAAATTTCACAAACACTAAGAAATTTTGTTTTTCGATTCAAAACAAGATTTTAACGCTTTGAGGAGTTCAAATTACGTGTTTTTAGAACATTTGTATCGTATCTTTTACTACATAACTTTTCACCAAATTTCACAAACACTAAGAAAGATTGTTATTCTATTTCAAAACAAGATTTTAATGCTTTGAGGAGTACAAATAACGTGTTTTTAGATCATTTGTATCGTATCTCATACTACATAACTTTTCACCAAATTTCACAAACACTAAGAAAGTTTGTTTTTCGATTCAAAACAAGATTTTAACGCTTTCAGGAGTTCCAATAATGTGTTTTTAGATACATTGTATCGTATCTTTTACTACATAACTTTTCACCAAATTTCACAAACACTAAGAAAGTTTGTTTTTCGATTCAAAACAAGATTTTAACGCTTTGAGGAGTTCAAATAACGTGTTTTTAGATCAATTGTATCGTATCTTTTACTACATAACTTTTCTCCAAATTTCACAAACACTAAGAAAGATTGTTATTCGATTTCAAAACAAGATTATAATTCTTTGAGGAGTACAAATAACGTGTTTTTACATAAATTGTATCGTATCTTTTACTACATAACTTTTCACCAAATTACACAAACACTAAGAAAGTTTGTTTTTCGATTCAAAACAAGATTTTAACGCTTTGAGGAGTTCAAATAACGTGTTTTTAGAACAATTGTATCGTATCTTTTACTACATAACTTTTCACCAAATTTCACAAAAACTAAGAAAGTTTGTTTCTCGATTCAAAACAAGATTTTAACGCTTTGAGGAGTTCAAATTACGTGTTTTTAGAACATTTGTATCGTATCTTTCACTACAAAACTTTTCACCAAATTTCACAGACACTAAGAAAGATTGTTATTCGATTTCAAAACAAGATTTTAATGCTTTGAGGAGTACAAATAACGTGTTTTTAGATCATTTGTATCGTATCTCTTACTACATAACTTTTCACCAAATTTCACAAACACTAAGAAAGTTTGTTTTTCAATTCAAAACAAGATTTTAACGCTTTGAGGAGTTCAAATAACGTGTTTTTAGATAAATTGTATCGTATCTTTTACTACATAACTTTTCACCAAATTTCACAAACACTAAGAAAGTTTGTTTTTCGATTCAAAACAAGATTTTAACGCTTTGAGGAGTTCAAATAACGTGTTTTTAGATCAATTGTATCGTATCTTTTACTACATAACTTTTCACCAAATTTCACAAACACTAAGAAAGTTTGTTTTTCGATTCAAAACAAGATTTCAACGCTTTGAGGAGTTCAAATAACGGGTTTTTAGATCAATTGTATCGTATCTTTTACTAAATAACTTTTCACCAAATTTCACAAAAACTAAGAAAGTTTGTTTCTCGATTCAAAACAAGATTTTAACGCTTTGAGGAGTTCAAATTACGTGTTTTTAGAACATTTGTATCGTATCTTTCACTACATAACTTTTCACCAAATTTCACAGACACTAAGAAAGATTGTTATTCGATTTCAAAACAAGATTTTAATGCTTTGAGGAGTACAAATAACGTGTTTTTAGATCATTTGTATCGTATCTCTTACTACATAACTTTTCACCAAATTTCACAAACACTAAGAAAGTTTGTTTTTCAATTCAAAACAAGATTTTAACGCTTTGAGGAGTTCAAATAACGTGTTTTTAGATAAATTGTATCGTATCTTTTACTACATAACTTTTCACCAAATTTCACAAACACTAAGAAAGTTTGTTTTTCGATTCAAAACAAGATTTTAACGCTTTGAGGAGTTCAAATAACGTGTTTTTAGATCAATTGTATCGTATCTTTTACTACATAACTTTTCACCAAATTTCACAAACACTAAGAAAGTTTGTTTTTCGATTCAAAACAAGATTTTAACGCTTTGAGGAGTTCAAATAACATGTTTTTAGATCATTTGTATCGTATCTTTTACTACATAACTTTTCACCAAATTTCACAAAAACTAAGAAAGTTTGTTTTTCGATTCAAAACAAGATTTTAACGCTTTGAGGAGTTCAAATAACGTGTTTTTAGATCATTTGTATCGTATCTTTTACTACATAACTTTTCACCAAATTTCACAAACACTAAGAAAGTTTGTTTTTCGATTCAAAACAAGATTTTAACGCTTTGAGGAGGTCAAATAACGGGTTTTTACATCAATTGTATCGTATCTTTTACTAAATAACTTTTCACCAAATTTCACAAACACTAAGAGAGTTTGTTTTTCTATTCAAAACAAGATTTTAACGCTTTGAGGAGTTCAAATAACGTGTTTTTAGAACATTTGTATCGTATCTTTCACTACATAACTTTTCACCAAATTTCACAAACACTAAGAAAGATTGTTATTCGATTTCAAAACAAGATTTTAATGCTTTGAGGAGTACAAATAACGTGTTTTTAGATCATTTGTATCGTATCTTTTACTACATAACTTTTCACCAAATTTCACAAACACTAAGAAATTTTGTTTTTCGATTCAAAACAAGATTTTAACGCTTTGAGGAGTTCAAATTACGTGTTTTTAGAACATTTGTATCGTATCTTTTACTACATAACTTTTCACCAAATTTCACAAACACTAAGAAAGATTGTTATTCTATTTCAAAACAAGATTTTAATGCTTTGAGGAGTACAAATAACGTGTTTTTAGATCATTTGTATCGTATCTCATACTACATAACTTTTCACCAAATTTCACAAACACTAAGAAAGTTTGTTTTTCGATTCAAAACAAGATTTTAACGCTTTCAGGAGTTCCAATAATGTGTTTTTAGATACATTGTATCGTATCTTTTACTACATAACTTTTCACCAAATTTCACAAACACTAAGAAAGTTTGTTTTTCGATTCAAAACAAGATTTTAACGCTTTGAGGAGTTCAAATAACGTGTTTTTAGATCAATTGTATCGTATCTTTTACTACATAACTTTTCTCCAAATTTCACAAACACTAAGAAAGATTGTTATTCGATTTCAAAACAAGATTATAATCCTTTGAGGAGTACAAATAACGTGTTTTTACATAAATTGTATCGTATCTTTTACTACATAACTTTTCACCAAATTTCACAAACACTAAGAAAGTTTGTTTTTCGATTCAAAACAAGATTTTAACGCTTTGAGGAGTTCAAATAACGTGTTTTTAGAACAATTGTATCGTATCTTTTACTACATAACTTTTCACCAAATTTCACAAACACTAAGAAAGTTTGTGTTTCGATTCAAAACAAGATTTTAACGCTTTGAGGAGTTCAAATAACGTGTTTTTAGATCATTTGTATCGTATCTTTTTAATACATAACTTTTCACCAAATTTCACAAACACTAAGAAAGTTTGTTTTTCGATTCAAAACAAGATGTTAACGCTTTGAGGAGTTCAAATAACGTGTTTTTAGATCAATTGTATCGTATCTTTTACTACATAACTTTTCACCAAATTTCTCAAACACTAAGAAAGTTTGTTTTTCGATTCAAAACAAGATTTTAACGCTTTGGGCAGTTCAAATAACGTATTTTTAGATCATTTGTATCGTATCTTTTACTACATAACTTTTCACCAAATTTCACAAACACTAAGAAAGTTTGTTTTTCGATTCAAAACAAGATTTTAACGCTTTGAGGAGTTCAAATAACGTGTTTTTAGATCAATTGTATCGTATCTTTCACTACATAAATTTTCACCAAATTTCACAAACACTAAGAAAGTTTGTTTTTCGATTCAAAACAAGTTTTTAACGCTTTGAGGAGCTCAAATAACGTGTTTTTAGATCATTTGTATCGTATCTTTTACTACATAACTTTTCACCAAATTTCACAAACACTAAGAAAGTTTGTTTTTCGATTCAAAACAAGATTTTAACGCTTTGAGGAGTTCAAATAACGTGTTTTTAGATCATTTGTATCGTATCTTTTACTACATAACTTTTCACCAAATTTCACAAACACTAAGAAAGTTTGTTTTTCGATTCAAAACAAGATTTTAACACTTTGAGGAGTTCAAATAACGTGTTTTTAGATCATTTGTATCGTATTTTTCACTACATAACTTTTCACCAAATTTCACAAACACTAAGAAAGTTTGTTATTCGATTTCAAAACAAGATTTTAACGCTTTGAGGAGCTCAAATAACGTGTTTTTAGATCAATTGTATCGTATCTTTTACTACATAACTTTTCACCAAATTCCACAAACACTAAGAAAGTTTGTTTTTCGATTCAAAACAAGATTTTAACGCTTTGAGGAGTTTAAATAACGTGTTTTTAGATCATTTGTATCGTATCTTTCACTACATAACTTTTCACCAAATTTCACAAACACTAAGAAAGTTTGTTTTTCGATTCAAAACAAGATTTTAACGCTTTGAGGAGTTCAAATAACATGTTTTTAGATCATTAGTATCGTATCTTTTACTACATAACTTTTCACCAAATTTCACAAACACTAAGAAAGTTTGTTTTTCGATTCAAAACATGATTTTAACGCTTTGAGGAGTTCAAATAACGGGTTTTTACATCAATTGTATCGTATCTTTTACTAAATAACTTTTCACCAAATTTCACAAACACTAAGAAAGTTTGTTTTTCGATTCAAAACAAGATTTTAACGCTTTCAGGAGTTCAAATTACGTGTTTTTAGAACATTTGTATCGTATCTTTCACTACATAACTTTTCACCAAATTTCACAAACACTAAGAAAGATTGTTATTCGATTTCAAAACAAGATTTTAATGCTTTGAGGAGACCAAATAACGTGTTTTTAGATCATTTGTATCGTATCTCTTACTACATAACTTTTCACCAAATTTCACAAACACTAAGAAAGTTTGTTTTTCGATTCAAAACAAGATTTTAACGCTTTCAGGAGTCCAAATAACGTGTTTTTATATCAATTGTATCGTATCTTTTACTACATAACTTTTCACCAAATTTCACAAACACTAAGAAAGTTTGTTTCTCGATTCAAAACAAGATTTTAACGCTTTGAGGAGTTCAAATAACATGTTTTTAGATCATTTGTATCGTATCTTTTACTACATAACTTTTCACCAAATTTCACAAACACTAAGAAAGTTTGTTTTTCGATTCAAAACAAGATTTTAACGCTTTCAGGAGTCCAAATAACGTGTTTTTAGATCAATTGTATCGTATCTTTTACTACATAACTTTTCACCAAATTTCACAAACACTAAGAAAGTATGTTTTTCGATTCAAAACAAGATTTTAACGCTTTGAAGAGTTCAAATAACATGTTTTTAGATCATTTGTATCGTATCTTTTACTACATAACTTTGCACCAAATTTCACAAACACTAAGAAAGTTTGTTTTTTGATTCAAAACAAGATTTTAATGCTTTGAGGAGTTCAAATAACTTGTTTTTAGATCATTTGTATCGTATCTATTACTACATAACTTTTCACCAAATTTCACAAACACTAAGAAAGTTTGTTTTTCGATTCAAAACAAGATTTTAACGCTTTGAGGAGTTAATTACGTGTTTTCAGAACATTTGTATCGTATCTTTCACTACATAACTTTTCACCAAATTTCACAAACACTAAGAAAGATTGTTATTCGATTTCAAAACAAGATTTTAATGCTTTGAGGAGTACAAATAACGTGTTTTTAGATCATTTGTATCGTATCTCTTACTACATAACTTTTCACCAAATTTCACAAACACTAAGAAAGTTTGTTTTTCGATTCAAAACAAGATTTTAACGCTTTGAGGAGTTCAAATAACGTGTTTTTAGATCATTTGTATCGTATCTTTTACTGCATAACTTTTCACCAAATTTCACAAACACTAAGAAAGTTTGTTTTTCGATTCAAAACAAGATTTGAACACTTTGAGGAGTTCAAATAACGTGTTTTTAGATCATTTGTATCGTATCTTTCACTACATAACTTTTCACCAAATTTCACAAACACTAAGATAGTTTGTTATTCGATTTCAAAACAAGTTTTTAACGCTTTGAGGAGCTCAAATAACGTGTTTTTAAATCAATTGTATCGTATCTTTTACTACATAACTTTTCACAAAATTCCACAAACACTAAGAAAGTTTGTTTTTCGATTCAAAACAAGATTTTAACGCTTTGAGGAGTTCAAATAACGTGTTTTTAGATCATTTGTATCGTATCTTTCACTACATAACTTTTCACCAAATTTCACAAACACTAAGAAAGTTTGTTTTTCGATTCACAACAAGATTTGAACGCTTTGAGGAGTTCAAATAACATGTTTTTAGATCATTTGTATCGTATCTTTTACTACATAACTTTTCACCAAATTTCACAAACACTAAGAAAGTTTGTTTTTCGATTCAAAACAAGATTTCAACGCTTTGAGGAGTTCAAATAACGGGTTTTTAGATCAATTGTATCGTATCTTTTACTAAATAACTTTTCACCAAATTTCACAAACACTAAGAAAGTTTGTTTCTCGATTCAAAACAAGATTTTAACGCTTTGAGGAGTTCAAATTACGTGTTTTTATAACATTTGTATCGTATCTTTCACTACATAACTTTTCACCAAATTTCACAAACACTAAGAAAGATTGTTATTCGATTTCAAAACAAGATTTTAATGCTTTGAGGAGTACAAATAACGTGTTTTTAGATCATTTGTATCGTATCTTTTACTACATAACTTTTCACCAAATTTCACAAACACTAAGAAAGTTTGTTTTTCGATTCAAAACAAGATTTTAACGCTTTGAGGAGTTCAAATAACGTGTTTTTAGATCAATTGTATCGTATCTTTTACTACATAACTTTTCACCAAATTTCACAAACACTAAGAAAGTTTGTTTTTCGATTCAAAACAAGATTTTAACGCTTTGAGGAGTTCAAATAACGGGTTTTTACATCAATTGTATCGTATCTTTTACTAAATAACTTTTCACCAAATTTCACAAACACTAAGAAAGTTTGTTTTTCGATTCAAAACAAGATTTTAACGCTTTGAGGAGTTCAAATTACGTGTTTTTAGAACATTTGTATCGTATCTTTCACTACATAACTTTTCACCAAATTTCACAAACACTAAGAAAGATTGTTATTCGATTTCAAAACAAGATTTTAATGGTTTGAGGAGTCCAAATAACGTGTTTTTAGATCATTTGTATCGTATCTCTTACTACATAACTTTTCACCAAATTTCACAAACACTAAGAAAGTTTGTTTTTCGATTCAAAACAAGATTTTAACGCTTTCAGGAGTCCAAATAACGTGTTTTTAGATCAATTGTATCGTATCTTTTACTACATAACTTTTCACCAAATTTCACAAACACTAAGAAAGTTTGTTTCTCGATTCAAAACAAGATTTTAACGCTTTGAGGAGTTCAAATAACATGTTTTTAGATCATTTGTATCGTATCTTTTACTACATAACTTTTCACCAAATTTCACAAACACTAAGAAAGTTTGTTTTTCGATTCAAAACAAGATTTTAACGCTTTCAGGAGTCCAAATAACGTGTTTTTAGATCAATTGTATCGTATCTTTTACTACATAACTTTTCACCAAATTTCACAAACACTAAGAAAGATTGTTATTCGATTTCAAAACAAGATTTTAATGCTTTGAGGAGTCCAAATAACGTGTTTTTAGATCATTTGTATCGTATCTCTTACTACATAACTTTTCACCAAATTTCACAAACACTAAGAAAGTTTGTTTTTCGATTCAAAACAAGATTTTAACGCTTTCAGGAGTTCAAATTACGTGTTTTTAGAACATTTGTATCGTATCTTTCACTACATAACTTTTCACCAAATTTCACAAACACTAAGAAAGATTGTTATTCGATTTCAAAACAAGATTTTAATGCTTTGAGGAGTCCAAATAACGTGTTTTTAGATCATTTGTATCGTATCTCTTACTACATAACTTTTCACCAAATTTCACAAACACTAAGAAAGTTTGTTTTTCGATTCAAAACAAGATTTTAACGCTTTCAGGAGTCCAAATAACGTGTTTTTAGATCAATTGTATCGTATCTTTTACTACATAACTTTTCACCAAATTTCACAAACACTAAGAAAGTTTGTTTCTCGATTCAAAACAAGATTTTAACGCTTTGAGGAGTTCAAATAACATGTTTTTAGATCATTTGTATCGTATCTTTTACTACATAACTTTTCACCAAATTTCACAAACACTAAGAAAGTTTGTTTTTCGATTCAAAACAAGATTTTAACGCTTTCAGGAGTCCAAATAACGTGTTTTTAGATCAATTGTATCGTATCTTTTACTACATAACTTTTCACCAAATTTCACAAACACTAAGAAAGTATGTTTTTCGATTCAAAACAAGATTTTAACGCTTTGAAGAGTTCAAATAACATGTTTTTAGATCATTTGTATCGTATCTTTTACTACATAACTTTGCACCAAATTTCACAAACACTAAGAAAGTTTGTTTTTTGATTCAAAACAAGATTTTAATGCTTTGAGGAGTTCAAATAACTTGTTTTTAGATCATTTGTATCGTATCTATTACTACATAACTTTTCACCAAATTTCACAAACACTAAGAAAGTTTGTTTTTCGATTCAAAACAAGATTTTAACGCTTTGAGGAGTTAATTACGTGTTTTCAGAACATTTGTATCGTATCTTTCACTACATAACTTTTCACCAAATTTCACAAACACTAAGAAAGATTGTTATTCGATTTCAAAACAAGATTTTAATGCTTTGAGGAGTACAAATAACGTGTTTTTAGATCATTTGTATCGTATCTCTTACTACATAACTTTTCACCAAATTTCACAAACACTAAGAAAGTTTGTTTTTCGATTCAAAACAAGATTTTAACGCTTTGAGGAGTTCAAATAACGTGTTTTTAGATCATTTGTATCGTATCTTTTACTGCATAACTTTTCACCAAATTTCACAAACACTAAGAAAGTTTGTTTTTCGATTCAAAACAAGATTTGAACACTTTGAGGAGTTCAAATAACGTGTTTTTAGATCATTTGTATCGTATCTTTCACTACATAACTTTTCACCAAATTTCACAAACACTAAGATAGTTTGTTATTCGATTTCAAAACAAGTTTTTAACGCTTTGAGGAGCTCAAATAACGTGTTTTTAAATCAATTGTATCGTATCTTTTACTACATAACTTTTCACAAAATTCCACAAACACTAAGAAAGTTTGTTTTTCGATTCAAAACAAGATTTTAACGCTTTGAGGAGTTCAAATAACGTGTTTTTAGATCATTTGTATCGTATCTTTCACTACATAACTTTTCACCAAATTTCACAAACACTAAGAAAGTTTGTTTTTCGATTCACAACAAGATTTGAACGCTTTGAGGAGTTCAAATAACATGTTTTTAGATCATTTGTATCGTATCTTTTACTACATAACTTTTCACCAAATTTCACAAACACTAAGAAAGTTTGTTTTTCGATTCAAAACAAGATTTCAACGCTTTGAGGAGTTCAAATAACGGGTTTTTAGATCAATTGTATCGTATCTTTTACTAAATAACTTTTCACCAAATTTCACAAACACTAAGAAAGTTTGTTTCTCGATTCAAAACAAGATTTTAACGCTTTGAGGAGTTCAAATTACGTGTTTTTATAACATTTGTATCGTATCTTTCACTACATAACTTTTCACCAAATTTCACAAACACTAAGAAAGATTGTTATTCGATTTCAAAACAAGATTTTAATGCTTTGAGGAGTACAAATAACGTGTTTTTAGATCATTTGTATCGTATCTTTTACTACATAACTTTTCACCAAATTTCACAAACACTAAGAAAGTTTGTTTTTCGATTCAAAACAAGATTTTAACGCTTTGAGGAGTTCAAATAACGTGTTTTTAGATCAATTGTATCGTATCTTTTACTACATAACTTTTCACCAAATTTCACAAACACTAAGAAAGTTTGTTTTTCGATTCAAAACAAGATTTTAACGCTTTGAGGAGTTCAAATAACGGGTTTTTACATCAATTGTATCGTATCTTTTACTAAATAACTTTTCACCAAATTTCACAAACACTAAGAAAGTTTGTTTTTCGATTCAAAACAAGATTTTAACGCTTTGAGGAGTTCAAATTACGTGTTTTTAGAACATTTGTATCGTATCTTTCACTACATAACTTTTCACCAAATTTCACAAACACTAAGAAAGATTGTTATTCGATTTCAAAACAAGATTTTAATGGTTTGAGGAGTCCAAATAACGTGTTTTTAGATCATTTGTATCGTATCTCTTACTACATAACTTTTCACCAAATTTCACAAACACTAAGAAAGTTTGTTTTTCGATTCAAAACAAGATTTTAACGCTTTCAGGAGTCCAAATAACGTGTTTTTAGATCAATTGTATCGTATCTTTTACTACATAACTTTTCACCAAATTTCACAAACACTAAGAAAGTTTGTTTCTCGATTCAAAACAAGATTTTAACGCTTTGAGGAGTTCAAATAACATGTTTTTAGATCATTTGTATCGTATCTTTTACTACATAACTTTTCACCAAATTTCACAAACACTAAGAAAGTTTGTTTTTCGATTCAAAACAAGATTTTAACGCTTTCAGGAGTCCAAATAACGTGTTTTTAGATCAATTGTATCGTATCTTTTACTACATAACTTTTCACCAAATTTCACAAACACTAAGAAAGTATGTTTTTCGATTCAAAACAAGATTTTAACGCTTTGAAGAGTTCAAATAACATGTTTTTAGATCATTTGTATCGTATCTTTTACTACATAACTTTGCACCAAATTTCACAAACACTAAGAAAGTTTGTTTTTTGATTCAAAACAAGATTTTAATGCTTTGAGGAGTTCAAATAACTTGTTTTTAGATCATTTGTATCGTATCTATTACTACATAACTTTTCACCAAATTTCACAAACACTAAGAAAGTTTGTTTTTCGATTCAAAACAAGATTTTAACGCTTTGAGGAGTTAATTACGTGTTTTCAGAACATTTGTATCGTATCTTTCACTACATAACTTTTCACCAAATTTCACAAACACTAAGAAAGATTGTTATTCGATTTCAAAACAAGATTTTAATGCTTTGAGGAGTACAAATAACGTGTTTTTAAATCATTTGTATCGTATCTCTTACTACATAACTTTTCACCAAATTTCACAAACACTAAGAAAGTTTGTTTTTCGATTCAAAACAAGATTTTAACGCTTTCAGGAGTTCAAATAACGTGTTTTTAGATAAATTGTATCGTATCTTTTACTACATAACTTTTCACCAAATTTCACAAACACTAAGAAAGTTTGTTTTTCGATTCAAAACAAGATTTTAACGCTTTGAGGAGTTCAAATAACGTGTTTTTAGATCATTTGTATCGTATCTTTTACTACATAACTTTTCACCAAATTTCACAAACACTAAGAAAGTTTGTTTTTCGATTCAAAACAAGATTTTAACACTTTGAGGAGTTCAAATAACGTGTTTTTAGATCATTTGTATCGTATCTTTCACTACATAACTTTTCACCAAATTTCACAAACACTAAGAAAGTTTGTTATTCGATTTCAAAACAAGATTTTAACGCTTTGAGGAGCTCAAATAACGTGTTTTTAGATCAATTGTATCGTATCTTTTATTACATAACTTTTCACCAAATTCCACAAACACTAAGAAAGTTTGTTTTTCGATTCAAAACAAGATTTTAACGCTTTGAGGAGTTCAAATAACGTGTTTTTAGATCATTTGTATCGTATCTTTCACTACATAACTTTTCACCAAATTTCACAAACACTAAGAAAGTTTGTTTTTCGATTCAAAACAAGATTTTAACGCTTTGAGGAGTTCAAATAACATGTTTTTAGATCATTAGTATCGTATCTTTTACTACATAACTTTTCACCAAATTTCACAAACACTAAGAAAGTTTGTTTTTCGATTCAAAACATGATTTTAACGCTTTGAGGAGTTCAAATAACGGGTTTTTACATCAATTGTATCGTATCTTTTACTAAATATCTTTTCACCAAATTTCACAAACACTAAGAAAGTTTGTTTTTCGATTCACAACAAGATTTTAACGCTTTGAGGAGTTCAAATTACGTGTTTTTAGAACATTTGTATCGTATCTTTCACTACATAACTTTTCACCAAATTTCACAAACACTAAGAAAGATTGTTATTCGATTTCAAAACAAGATTTTAATGCTTTGAGGAGTACAAATAACGTGTTTTTAGATCATTTGTATCGTATCTCTTACTACATAACTTTTCACCAAATTTCACAAACACTAAGAAAGTTTGTTTTTCGATTCAAAACAAGATTTTAACGCTTTGAGGAGTTCAAATAACGTGTTTTTAGATAAATTGTATCGTATCTTTTACTACATAACTTTTCACCAAATTTCACAAACACTAAGAAAGTTTGTTTTTCGATTCAAAACAAGATTTTAACGCTTTGAGGAGTTCAAATAACGTGTTTTTAGATCAATTGTATCGTATCTTTTACTACATAACTTTTCACCAAATTTCACAAACACTAAGAAAGTTTGTTTTTCGATTCAAAACAAGATTTTAACGCTTTCAGGAGTCCAAATAACGTGTTTTTAGATCAGTTGTATCGTATCTTTTACTACATAACTTTTCACCAAATTTCACAAACACTAAGAAAGTTTGTTTTTCGATTCAAAACAAGATTTTAACGCTTTCAGGAGTCCAAATAACGTGTTTTTAGATCAATTGTATCGTATCTTTTACTACATAACTTTTCACCAAATTTCACAAACACTAAGAAAGTTTGTTTTTCGATTCAAAACAAGATTTTAACGCTTTGAAGAGTTCAAATAACATGTTTTTAGATCATTTGTATCGTATCTTTTACTACATAACTTTGCACCAAATTTCACAAACACTAAGAAAGTTTGTTTTTTGATTCAAAACAAGATTTTAATGCTTTGAGGAGTTCAAATAACTTGTTTTTAGATCATTTGTATCGTATCTTTTACTACATAACTTTTCACCAAATTTCACAAACACTAAGAAAGTTTGTTTTTCGATTCAAAACAAGATTTTAACGCTTTGAGGAGTTAATTACGTGTTTTCAGAACATTTGTATCGTATCTTTCACTACATAACTTTTCACCAAATTTCACAAACACTAAGAAAGATTGTTATTCGATTTCAAAACAAGATTTTAATGCTTTGAGGAGTACAAATAACGTGTTTTTAGATCATTTGTATCGTATCTCTTACTACATAACTTTTCACCAAATTTCACAAACACTAAGAAAGTTTGTTTTTCGATTCAAAACAAGATTTTAACGCTTTCAGGAGTTCAAATAACATGTTTTTAGATAAATTGTATCGTATCTTTTACTACATAACTTTTCACCAAATTTCACAAACACTAAGAAAGTTTGTTTTTCGATTCAAAACAAGATTTTAACGCTTTGAGGAGTTCAAATAACGTGTTTTTAGATCATTTGTATCGTATCTTTTACTACATAACTTTTCACCAAATTTCACAAACACTAAGAAAGTTTGTTTTTCGATTCAAAACAAGATTTTAACACTTTGAGGAGTTCAAATAACGTGTTTTTAGATCATTTGTATCGTATCTTTCACTACATAACTTTTCACCAAATTTCACAAACACTAAGAAAGTTTGTTATTCGATTTCAAAACAAGTTTTTAACGCTTTGAGGAGCTCAAATAACGTGTTTTTAGATCAATTGTATCGTATCTTTTACTACATAACTTTTCACAAAATTCCACAAACACTAAGAAAGTTTGTTTTTCGATTCAAAACAAGATTTTAACGCTTTGAGGAGTTCAAATAACGTGTTTTTAGATCATTTGTATCGTATCTTTCACTACATAACTTTTCACCAAATTTCACAAACACTAAGAAAGTTTGTTTTTCGATTCACAACAAGATTTGAACGCTTTGAGGAGTTCAAATAACATGTTTTTAGATCATTTGTATCGTATCTTTTACTACATAACTTTTCACCAAATTTCACAAACACTAAGAAAGTTTGTTTTTCGATTCAAAACAAGATTTCAACGCTTTGAGGAGTTCAAATAACGGGTTTTTAGATCAATTGTATCGTATCTTTTACTAAATAACTTTTCACCAAATTTCACAAACACTAAGAAAGTTTGTTTCTCGATTCAAAACAAGATTTTAACGCTTTGAGGAGTTCAAATTACGTGTTTTTAGAACATTTGTATCGTATCTTTCACTACATAACTTTTCACCAAATTTCACAAACACTAAGAAAGATTGTTATTCGATTTCAAAACAAGATTTTAATGCTTTGAGGAGTACAAATAACGTGTTTTTAGATCATTTGTATCGTATCTCTTACTACATAACTTTTCACCAAATTTCACAAACACTAAGAAAGTTTGTTTTTCGATTCAAAACAAGATTTTAACGCTTTGAGGAGTTCAAATAACGTGTTTTTAGATAAATTGTATCGTATCTTTTACTACATAACTTTTCACCAAATTTCACAAACACTACGAAAGTTTGTTTTTCGATTCAAAACAAGATTTTAACGTTTTGAGGAGTTCAAATTACGTGTTTTTAGAACATTTGTATCGTATCTTTTACGACATAACTTTTCACCAAATTTCACAAACACTAAGAAAGTTTGTTATTCGATTTCAAAACAAGATTTTAATGCTTTGAGGAGTACAAATAACGTGTTTTTAGATCATTTGTATCGTATCTCATACTACATAACTTTTCACCAAATTTCACAAACACTAAGAAAGTTTGTTTTTCGATTCAAAACAAGATTTTAACGCTTTCAGGAGTTCCAATAACGTGTTTTTAGATACATTGTATCGTATCTTTTACTACATAACTTTTCACCAAATTTCACAAACACTAAGAAAGTTTGTTTTTCGATTCAAAACAAGATTTTAACGCTTTGAGGAGTTCAAATAACGTGTTTTTAGATCAATTGTATCGTATCTTTTACTACATAACTTTTCTCCAAATTTCACAAACACTAAGAAAGATTGTTATTCGATTTCAAAACAAGATTATAATGCTTTGAGGAGTACAAATAACGTGTTTTTACATAAATTGTATCGTATCTTTTACTACATAACTTTTCACCAAATTTCACAAACACTAAGAAAGTTTGTTTTTCGATTCAAAACAAGATTTTAACGCTTTGAGGAGTTCAAATAACGTGTTTTTAGAACAATTGTATCGTATCTTTTACTACATAACTTTTCACCAAATTTCACAAACACTAAGAAAGTTTGTGTTTCGATTCAAAACAAGATTTTAACGCTTTGAGGAGTTCAAATAACGTGTTTTTAGATCATTTGTATCGTATCTTTCACTACATAACTTTTCACCAAATTTCACAAACATTAAGAAAGTTTGTTTTTCGATTCAAAACAAGATTTTAGCGGTTTGAGGAGCTCAAATAACGTGTTTTTAGATCATTTGTATCGTATCTTGTACTACATAATTTTTCGCCAAATTTCACAAACACTAAGAAAGTTTGTTTTTCGATTCAAAACAAGATGTTAACGCTTTGAGGAGTTCAAATAACGTGTTTTTAGATCATTTGTATCGTATCTTTCACTACATAACTTTTCACCAAATTTCACAAACACTAAGAAAGTTTGTTATTCGATTTCAAAACAAGATTTTAATGCTTTGAGGAGTTCAAATAACGTGTTTTTAGATCATTTGTATCGTATCTTTTACTACATAACTTTTCACCAAATTTCACAAACACTAAGAAAGTTTGTTTTTCGATTCAAAACAAGATTTTAACGCTTTCAGCAGTTCAAATAACGTGTTTTTAGATAAATTGTATCGTATCTTTTACTACATAACTTTTCACCAAATTTCACAAACACTAAGAAAGTTTGTTTTTCGATTCAAAACAAGATTTTAACGCTTTGAGGAGTTCAAATAACGTGTTTTTAGATAAATTGTGTCGTATCTTTTACTACATAACTTTTCACCAAATTTCACAAACACTAAGAAAGTTTGTTTTTCGATTCAAAACAAGATTTTAACGCTTTCAGGAGTTCAAATAACGTGTTTTTAGATAAATTGTATCGTATCTTTTACTACATAACTTTTCACCAAATTTCACAAACACTAAGAGAGTTTGTTTTTCGATTCAAAACAAGATTTTAGCGCTTTGAGGAGTTCAAATAACGTGTTTTTAGATAAATTGTGTCGTATCTTTTACTACATAACTTTTCACCAAATTTCACAAACATTAAGAAAGTTTGTTTTTCGATTCAAAACAAGATTTTAACGCTTTGAGGAGTTCAAATAACTTGTTTTTAGATCATTTGTATCGTATCTTTTACTACATAACTTTTCACCAAATTTCACAAACACTAAGAAAGTTTGTTTTTCGATTCAAAACAAGATTTTAACGCTTTCAGGAGTCCAAATAACGTGTTTTTAGATCAATTGTATCGTATCTTTTACTACATAACTTTTCACCAAATTTCACAAACACTAAGAAAGTTTGTTTTTCGATTCAAAACAAGATTTTAACGCTTTGAGGAGTTCAAATAACATGTTTTTAGATCATTTGTATCGTATCTTTTACTACATAACTTTTCAGCAAATTTCACAAACACTAAGAAAGTTTGTTTTTCGATTCAAAACAAGATTTTAATGCTTTGAGGAGTTCAAATAACGTGTTTTTAGATCATTTGTATCGTATCTTTTACTACATAACTTTTCACCAAATTTCACAAACACTAAGAAAGTTTGTTTTTCGATTCAAAACAAGATTTTAACGCTTTCAGGAGTTCAAATAACGTGTTTTTAGATCAATTGTATCGTATCTTTTACTACATAACTTTTCACCAAATTTCACAAACACTAAGAAAGTTTGTTTTTCGATTCAAAACAAGATTTTAACACTTTGAGGAGTTCAAATTACGTGTTTTTAGAACATTTGTATCGTATCTTTCACTACATAACTTTTCACCAAATTTCACAAACACTAAGAAAGATTGTTATTCGATTTCAAAACAAGATTTTAATGCTTTGAGGAGTACAAATAACGTGTTTTTAGATCATTTGTATCGTATCTCTTACTACATAACTTTTCACCAAATTTCACAAACACTAAGAGAGTTTGTTTTTCGATTCAAAACAAGATTTTAACGCTTTGAGGAGTTCAAATAACGTGTTTTTAGATAAATTGTGTCGTATCTTTTACTACATAACTTTTCACCAAATTTCACAAACACTAAGAAAGTTTGTTTTTCGATTCAAAACAAGATTTTAACGCTTTCAGGAGTTCAAATAACGTGTTTTTAGATAAATTGTATCGTATCTTTTACTACATAACTTTTCACCAAATTTCACAAACACTAAGAGAGTTTGTTTTTCGATTCAAAACAAGATTTTAGCGCTTTGAGGAGTTCAAATAACGTGTTTTTAGATAAATTGTGTCGTATCTTTTACTACATAACTTTTCACCAAATTTCACAAACATTAAGAAAGTTTGTTTTTCGATTCAAAACAAGATTTTAACGCTTTGAGGAGTTCAAATAACTTGTTTTTAGATCATTTGTATCGTATCTTTTACTACATAACTTTTCACCAAATTTCACAAACACTAAGAAAGTTTGTTTTTCGATTCAAAACAAGATTTTAACGCTTTCAGGAGTCCAAATAACGTGTTTTTAGATCAATTGTATCGTATCTTTTACTACATAACTTTTCACCAAATTTCACAAACACTAAGAAAGTTTGTTTTTCGATTCAAAACAAGATTTTAACGCTTTGAGGAGTTCAAATAACGTGTTTTTAGATAAATTGTGTCGTATCTTTTACTACATAACTTTTCACCAAATTTCACAAACACTAAGAAAGTTTGTTTTTCGATTCAAAACAAGATTTTAACGCTTTGAGGAGTTCAAATAACGTGTTTTTAGATAAATTGTGTCGTATCTTTTACTACATAACTTTTCACCAAATTTCACAAACACTAAGAAAGTTTGTTTTTCGATTCAAAACAAGATTTTAACGCTTTGAGGAGTTCAAATAACGTGTTTTTAGATAAATTGTGTCGTATCTTTTACTACATAACTTTTCACCAAATTTCACAAACACTAAGAAAGTTTGTTTTTCGATTCAAAACAAGATTTTAACGCTTTGAGGAGTTCAAATAACATGTTTTTAGATCATTAGTATCGTATCTTTTACTACATAACTTTTCACCAAATTTCACAAACACTAAGAAAGTTTGTTTTTCGATTCAAAACAAGATTTTAACGCTTTGAGGAGTTCAAATTACGTGTTTTTAGAACATTTGTATCGTATCTTTCACTACATAACTTTTCACCAAATTTCACAAACACTAAGAAAGATTGTTATTCGATTTCAAAACAAGATTTTAATACTTTGAGGAGTACAAATAACGTGTTTTTAGATCATTTGTATCGTATCTCTTACTACATAACTTTTCACCAAATTTCACAAACACTAAGAAAGTTTGTTTTTCGATTCAAAACAAGATTTTAACGCTTTGAGGAGTTCAAATAACGTGTTTTTAGATAAATTGTATCGTATCTTTTACTACATAACTTTTCACCTAATTTCACAAACACTAAGAAAGTTTGTTTTTCGATTCAAAACAAGATTTTAACGCTTTGAGGAGTTCAAATAACGTGTTTTTAGATCAATTGTATCGTATCTTTTACTACATAACTTTTCACCAAATTTCACAAACACTAAGAAAGTTTGTTTTTCGATTCAAAACAAGATTTTAACGCTTTGAGGAATTCAAATAACATGTTTTTAGATCATTTGTATCGTATCTTTTACTACATAACTTTTCACCAAATTTCACAAACACTAAGAAAGTTTGTTTTTCGATTCAAAACAAGATTTTAACGCTTTCAGGAGTCCAAATAACGTGTTTTTAGATCAATTGTATCGTATCTTTTACTACATAACTTTTCACCAAATTTCACAAACACTAAGAAAGTTTGTTTCTCGATTCAAAACAAGATTTTAACGCTTTGAGGAGTTCAAATAACATGTTTTTAGATCATTTGTATCGTATCTTTTACTACATAAGTTTTCACCAAATTTCACAAACACTAAGAAAGTTTGTTTTTCGATTCAAAACAAGATTTTAACGCTTTCAGGAGTCCAAATAACGTGTTTTTAGATCAATTGTATCGTATCTTTTACTACATAACTTTTCACCAAATTTCACAAACACTAAGAAAGTCTGTTTTTCGATTCAAAACAAGATTTTAACGCTTTGAAGAGTTCAAATAACATGTTTTTAGATCATTTGTATCGTATCTTTTACTACATAACTTTTCACCAAATTTCACAAACACTAAGAAAGTTTGTTTTTCGATTCAAAACAAGATTTTAACGCTTTGAGGAGTTCAAATTACGTGTTTTTAGAACATTTGTATCGTATCTTTCACTACATAACTTTTCACCAAATTTCACAAACACTAAGAAAGATTGTTATTCGATTTCAAAACAAGATTTTAATGCTTTGAGGAGTACAAATAACGTGTTTTTAGATCATTTGTATCGTATCTCTTACTACATAACTTTTCACCAAATTTCACAAACACTAAGAAAGTTTGTTTTTCGATTCAAAACAAGATTTTAACGCTTTGAGGAGTTCAAATAACGTGTTTTTAGATAAATTGTATCGTATCTTTTACTACATAACTTTTCACCTAATTTCACAAACACTAAGAAAGTTTGTTTTTCGATTCAAAACAAGATTTTAACGCTTTGAGGAGTTCAAATAACGTGTTTTTAGATCAATTGTATCGTATCTTTTACTACATAACTTTTCACCAAATTTCACAAACACTAAGAAAGTTTGTTTTTCGATTCAAAACAAGATTTTAACGCTTTGAGGAATTCAAATAACATGTTTTTAGATCATTTGTATCGTATCTTTTACTACATAACTTTTCACCAAATTTCACAAACACTAAGAAAGTTTGTTTTTCGATTCAAAACAAGATTTTAACGCTTTCAGGAGTCCAAATAACGTGTTTTTAGATCAATTGTATCGTATCTTTTACTACATAACTTTTCACCAAATTTCACAAACACTAAGAAAGTTTGTTTCTCGATTCAAAACAAGATTTTAACGCTTTGAGGAGTTCAAATAACATGTTTTTAGATCATTTGTATCGTATCTTTTACTACATAAGTTTTCACCAAATTTCACAAACACTAAGAAAGTTTGTTTTTCGATTCAAAACAAGATTTTAACGCTTTCAGGAGTCCAAATAACGTGTTTTTAGATCAATTGTATCGTATCTTTTACTACATAACTTTTCACCAAATTTCACAAACACTAAGAAAGTCTGTTTTTCGATTCAAAACAAGATTTTAACGCTTTGAAGAGTTCAAATAACATGTTTTTAGATCATTTGTATCGTATCTTTTACTACATAACTTTGCACCAAATTTCACAAACACTAAGAAAGTTTGTTTTTTGATTCAAAACAAGATTTTAATGCTTTGAGGAGTTCAAATAACTTGTTTTTAGATCATTTGTATCGTATCTTTTACTACATAACTTTTCACCAAATTTCACAAACACTAAGAAAGTTTGTTTTTCGATTCAAAACAAGATTTTAACGCTTTGAGGAGTTAATTACGTGTTTTCAGAACATTTGTATCGTATCTTTCACTACATTACTTTTCACCAAATTTCACAAACACTAAGAAAGATTGTTATTCGATTTCAAAACAAGATTTTAATGCTTTGAGGAGTACAAATAACGTGTTTTTAGATCATTTGTATCGTATCTCTTACTACATAACTTTTCACCAAATTTCACAAACACTAAGAAAGTTTGTTTTTCGATTCAAAACAAGATTTTAACGCTTTCAGGAGTTCAAATAACGTATTTTTAGATAAATTGTATCGTATCTTTTACTACATTACTTTTCACCAAATTTCACAAACACTAAGAAAGTTTGTTTTTCGATTCAAAACAAGATTTTAACGCTTTGAGGAGTTCAAATAACGTGTTTTTAGATCATTTGTATCGTATCTTTTACTACATAACTTTTCACCAAATTTCACAAACACTAAGAAAGTTTGTTTTTCGATTCAAAACAAGATTTTAACGCTTTCAGGAGTTCAAATAACGTATTTTTAGATAAATTGTATCGTATCTTTTACTACATTACTTTTCACCAAATTTCACAAACACTAAGAAAGTTTGTTTTTCGATTCAAAACAAGATTTTAACGCTTTGAGGAGTTCAAATAACGTGTTTTTAGATCATTTGTATCGTATCTTTTACTACATAACTTTTCACAAAATTCCACAAACACTAAGAAAGTTTGTTTTTCGATTGAAAACAAGATTTTAACGCTTTGAGGAGTTCAAATAACGTGTTTTTAGATCATTTGTATCGTATCTTTCACTACATAACTTTTCACCAAATTTCACAAACACTAAGAAAGTTTGTTTTTCGATTCACAACAAGATTTGAACGCTTTGAGGAGTTCAAATAACATGTTTTTAGATCATTTGTATCGTATCTTTTACTACATAACTTTTCACCAAATTTCACAAACACTAAGAAAGTTTGTTTTTCGATTCAAAACAAGATTTCAACGCTTTGAGGAGTTCAAATAACGGGTTTTTAGATCAATTGTATCGTATCTTTTACTAAATAACTTTTCACCAAATTTCACAAACACTAAGAAAGTTTGTTTCTCGATTCAAAACAAGATTTTAACGCTTTGAGGAGTTCAAATTACGTGTTTTTAGAACATTTGTATCGTATCTTTCACTACATAACTTTTCACCAAATTTCACAGACACTAAGAAAGATTGTTATTCGATTTCAAAACAAGATTTTAATGCTTTGAGGAGTACAAATAACGTGTTTTTAGATCATTTGTATCGTATCTCTTACTACATAACTTTTCACCAAATTTCACAAACACTAAGAAAGTTTGTTTTTCGATTCAAAATAAGATTTTAACGCTTTGAGGAGTTCAAATAACGTGTTTTTAGATAAATTGTATCGTATCTTTTACTACATAACTTTTCACCAAATTTCACAAACACTAAGAAAGTTTGTTTTTCGATTCAAAACAAGATTTTAACGCTTTGAGGAGTTCAAATAACGTGTTTTTAGATCAATTGTATCGTATCTTTTACTACATAACTTTTCACCAAATTTCACAAACACTAAGAAAGTTTGTTTTTCGATTCAAAACAAGATTTTAACGCTTTGAGGAGTTCAAATAACATGTTTTTAGATCATTTGTATCGTATCTTTTACTACATAACTTTTCACCAAATTTCACAAACACTAAGAAAGTTTGTTTTTCGATTCAAAACAAGATTTTAACGCTTTGAGGAGTTCAAATAACGTGTTTTTAGATCATTTGTATCGTATCTTTTACTACATAACTTTTCACCAAATTTCACAAACACTAAGAAAGTTTGTTTTTCGATTCAAAACAAGATTTTAACGCTTTGAGGAGTTCAAATAACGGGTTTTTACATCAATTGTATCGTATCTTTTACTAAATAACTTTTCACCAAATTTCACAAACACTAAGAAAGTTTGTTTTTCGATTCAAAACAAGATTTTAACGCTTTGAGGAGTTCAAATAACGTGTTTTTAGAACATTTGTATCGTATCTTTCAATACATAACTTTTCACCAAATTTCACAAACACTAAGAAAGATTGTTATTCGATTTCAAAACAAGATTTTAATGCTTTGAGGAGTACAAATAACGTGTTTTTAGATCATTTGTATCGTATCTTTTACTACATAACTTTTCACCAAATTTCACAAACACTAAGAAAGTTTGTTTTTCGATTCAAAACAAGATTTTAACGCTTTGAGGAGTTCAAATTACGTGTTTTTAGAACATTTGTATCGTATCTTTTACTACATAACTTTTCACCAAATTTCACAAACACTAAGAAAGATTGTTATTCGATTTCAAAACAAGATTTTAATGCTTTGAGGAGTACAAATAACGTGTTTTTAGATCATTTGTATCGTATCTCATACTACATAACTTTTCACCAAATTTCACAAACACTAAGAAAGTTTGTTTTTCGATTCAAAACAAGATTTTAACGCTTTCAGGAGTTCCAATAACGTGTTTTTAGATACATTGTATCGTATCTTTTACTACATAACTTTTCACCAAATTTCACAAACACTAAGAAAGTTTGTTTTTCGATTCAAAACAAGATTTTAACGCTTTGAGGAGTTCAAATAACGTGTTTTTAGATCAATTGTATCGTATCTTTTACTACATAACTTTTCTCCAAATTTCACAAACACTAAGAAAGATTGTTATTCGATTTCAAAACAAGATTATAATGCTTTGAGGAGTACAAATAACGTGTTTTTACATAAATTGTATCGTATCTTTTACTACATAACTTTTCACCAAATTTCACAAACACTAAGAAAGTTTGTTTTTCGATTCAAAACAAGATTTTAACGCTTTGAGGAGTTCAAATAACGTGTTTTTAGAACAATTGTATCGTATCTTTTACTACATAACTTTTCACCAAATTTCACAAACACTAAGAAAGTTTGTGTTTCGATTCAAAACAAGATTTTAACGCTTTGAGGAGTTCAAATAACGTGTTTTTAGATCATTTGTATCGTATCTTTCACTACATAACTTTTCACCAAATTTCACAAACATTAAGAAAGTTTGTTTTTCGATTCAAAACAAGATTTTAGCGCTTTGAGGAGCTCAAATAACGTGTTTTTAGATCATTTGTATCGTATCTTGTACTACATAATTTTTCACCAAATTTCACAAACACTAAGAAAGTTTGTTTTTCGATTCAAAACAAGATTTTAACGCTTTGAGGAGTTCAAATAACGTGTTTTTAGATCATTTGTATCGTATCTTTTTACTACATAACTTTTCACCAAATTTCACAAACACTAAGAAAGTTTGTTTTTCGATTCAAAACAAGATGTTAACGCTTTGAGGAGTTCAAATAACGTGTTTTTAGATCAATTGTATCGTATCTTTTACTACATAACTTTTCACCAAATTTCCCAAACACTAAGAAAGTTTGTTTTTCGATTCAAAACAAGATTTTAAAGCTTTGGGCAGTTCAAATAACGTGTTTTTAGATCATTTGTATCGTATCTTTCACTACATAAATTTTCACCAAATTTCACAAACACTAAGAAAGTTTGTTTTTCGATTCAAAACAAGTTTTTAACGCTTTGAGGAGCTCAAATAACGTGTTTTTAGATCATTTGTATCGTATCTTTTACTACATAACTTTTCACCAAATTTTACAAACACTAAGAAAGTTTGTTTTTCGATTCAAAACAAGATTTTAACGCTTTGAGGAGTTCAAATAACGTGTTTTTAGATCATTTGTATCGTATCTTTTACTACATAACTTTTCACCAAATTTCACAAACACTAAGAAAGTTTGTTTTTCGATTCAAAACAAGATTTTAACACTTTGAGGAGTTCAAATAACGTGTTTTTAGATCATTTGTATCGTATCTTTCACTACATAACTTTTCACCAAATTTCACAAACACTAAGAAAGTTTGTTATTCGATTTCAAAACAAGATTTTAACGCTTTGAGGAGCTCAAATAACGTGTTTTTAGATCAATTGTATCGTATCTTTTACTACATAACTTTTCACCAAATTCCACAAACACTAAGAAAGTTTGTTTTTCGATTCAAAACAAGATTTTAACGCTTTGAGGAGTTCAAATAACGTGTTTTTAGATCATTTGTATCGTATCTTTCACTACATAACTTTTCACCAAATTTCACAAACACTAAGAAAGTTTGTTTTTCGATTCAAAACAAGATTTTAACGCTTTGAGGAGTTCAAATAACATGTTTTTAGATCATTAGTATCGTATCTTTTAATACATAACTTTTCACCAAATTTCACAAACACTAAGAAAGTTTGTTTTTCGATTCAAAACATGATTTTAACGCTTTGAGGAGTTCAAATAACGGGTTTTTACATCAATTGTATCGTATCTTTTACTAAATAACTTTTCACCAAATTTCACAAACACTAAGAAAGTTTGTTTTTCGATTCAAAACAAGATTTTAACGCTTTGAGGAGTTCAAATTACGTGTTTTTAGAACATTTGTATCGTATCTTTCACTACATAACTTTTCACCAAATTTCACAAACACTAAGAAAGATTGTTATTCGATTTCAAAACAAGATTTTAATGCTTTGAGGAGTACAAATAACGTGTTTTTAGATCATTTGTATCGTATCTCTTACTACATAACTTTTCACCAAATTTCACAAACACTAAGAAAGTTTGTTTTTCGATTCAAAACAAGATTTTAACGCTTTGAGGAGTTCAAATAACGTGTTTTTAGATAAATTGTATCGTATCTTTTACTACATAACTTTTCACCAAATTTCACAAACACTAAGAAAGTTTGTTTTTCGATTCAAAACAAGATTTTAACGCTTTGAGGAGTTCAAATAACGTGTTTTTAGATCAATTGTATCGTATCTTTTACTACATAACTTTTCACCAAATTTCACAAACACTAAGAAAGTTTGTTTTTCGATTCAAAACAAGATTTTAACGCTTTGAGGAGTTCAAATAACATGTTTTTAGATCATTTGTATCGTATCTTTTACTACATAACTTTTCAACAAATTTCACAAACACTAAGAAAGTTTGTTTTTCGATTCAAAACAAGATTTTAACGCTTTCAGGAGTCCAAATAACGTGTTTTTAGATCAATTGTATCGTATCTTTTACTACATAACTTTTCACCAAATTTCACAAACACTAAGAAAGTTTGTTTCTCGATTCAAAACAAGATTTTAACGCTTTGAGGAGTTCAAATAACATGTTTTTAGATCATTTGTATCGTATCTTTTACTACATAACTTTTCACCAAATTTCACAAACACTAAGAAAGTTTGTTTTTCGATTCAGAACAAGATTTTAACGCTTTCAGGAGTCCAAATAACGTGTTTTTAGATCAATTGTATCGTATCTTTTACTACATAACTTTTCACCAAATTTCACAAACACTAAGAAAGTTTGTTTTTCGATTCAAAACAAGATTTTAACGCTTTGAAGAGTTCAAATAACATGTTTTTAGATCATTTGTATCGTATCTTTTACTACATAACTTTGCACCAAATTTCACAAACACTAAGAAAGTTTGTTTTTTGATTCAAAACAAGATTTTAATGCTTTGAGGAGTTCAAATAACTTGTTTTTAGATCATTTGTATCGTATTTTTTACTACATAACTTTTCACCAAATTTCACAAACACTAAGAAAGTTTGTTTTTCGATTCAAAACAAGATTTTAACGCTTTGAGGAGTTAATTACGTGTTTTCAGAACATTTGTATCGTATCTTTCCCTACATAACTTTTCGCCAAATTTCACAAACACTAAGAAAGATTGTTATTCGATTTCAAAACAAGATTTTAATGCTTTGAGGAGTACAAATAACGTGTTTTTAGATCATTTGTATCGTATCTCTTACTACAAAACTTTTCACCAAATTTCACAAACACTAAGAAAGTTTGTTTTTCGATTCAAAACAAGATTTTAACGCTTTCAGGAGTTCAAATAACGTGTTTTTAGATAAATTGTATCGTATCTTTTACTACATAACTTTTCACCAAATTTCACAAACACTAAGAAAGTTTGTTTTTCGATTCAAAACAAGATTTTAACACTTTGAGGAGTTCAAATAACGTGTTTTTAGATCATTTGTATCGTATCTTTCACTACATAACTTTTCACCAAATTTCACAAACACTAAGAAAGTTTGTTTTTCGATTTCAAAACAAGTTTTTAACTCTTTGAGGAGCTCAAATAACGTGTTTTTAGATCAATTGTATCGTATCTTTTACTACATAACTTTTCACAAAATTCCACAAACACTAAGAAAGTTTGTTTTGAGGAGTTCAAATAACGTGTTTTTAGATCATTTGTATCGTATCTTTCACTACATAACTTTTCACCAAATTTCACAAACACTAAGAAAGTTTGTTTTTCGATTCACAACAAGATTTGAACGCTTTGAGGAGTTCAAATAACATGTTTTTAGATCATTTGTATCGTATCTTTTACTACATAACTTTTCACCAAATTTCACAAACACTAAGAAAGTTTGTTTTTCGATTCAAAACAAGATTTCAACGCTTTGAGGAGTTCAAATAACGGGTTTTTAGATCAATTGTATCGTATCTTTTACTAAATAACTTTTCACCAAATTTCACAAACACTAAGAAAGTTTGTTTCTCGATTCAAAACAAGATTTTAACGCTTTGAGGAGTTCAAATTACGTGTTTTTAGAACATTTGTATCGTATCTTTCACTACATAACTTTTCACCAAATTTCACAGACACTAAGAAAGATTGTTATTCGATTTCAAAACAAGATTTTAATGCTTTGAGGAGTACAAATAACGTGTTTTTAGATCATTTGTATCGTATCTCTTACTACATAACTTTTCACCAAATTTCACAAACACTAAGAAAGTTTGTTTTTCAATTCAAAACAAGATTTTAACGCTTTGAGGAGTTCAAATAACGTGTTTTTAGATAAATTGTATCGTATCTTTTACTACATAACTTTTCACCAAATTTCACAAACACTAAGAAAGTTTGTTTTTCGATTCAAAACAAGATTTTAACGCTTTGAGGAGTTCAAATAACGTGTTTTTAGATCAATTGTATCGTATCTTTTACTACATAACTTTTCACCAAATTTCACAAACACTAAGAAAGTTTGTTTTTCGATTCAAAACAAGATTTTAACGCTTTGAGGAGTTCAAATAACATGTTTTTAGATCATTTGTATCGTATCTTTTACTACATAACTTTTCACCAAATTTCACAAAAACTAAGAAAGTTTGTTTTTCGATTCAAAACAAGATTTTAACGCTTTGAGGAGTTCAAATAACGTGTTTTTAGATCATTTGTATCGTATCTTTTACTACATAACTTTTCACCAAATTTCACAAACACTAAGAAAGTTTGTTTTTCGATTCAAAACAAGATTTTAACGCTTTGTGATGTGAGGCAAATAAGGCACAAATTTAATGCGTAAATTTGGGATTTTAGCCCTTGTGAAGAACAATTCTATATACTTTATTAATCATATTTGAGATAACATGAATATTTTTTCACTAAGTGTGTTTTACTGCTTAAACACAGGAATTAGAAGGGATTTCTGGGAATTTGGAGAGTGTAGTTGTCTCCAACACGTCAAGAGGAGTGAAAACGATATATTACACCTATATATTCGGTACTTGAATGAGACGGGAGGCAAACAATCATCATGATGAAAACTTACACACAAGTTTATACGAAAACCACTCAATCCTTAGCCCTTATCCAGCCCACCTACCTTTGATGGAAATTACCTCATTACCCTCAATCCTCTTCACCAACTCGTGGCCAATAAGAAGACTCCGTGAGTGCTATAAATAGGACCACAAGGGCCACGAGTTTGGTACGCTCTTTTACGCCCATTCTCTCTCTCTCTCTCTCTCTCTCTCTCTCCTTCTTAAGCAAGTCCAAGAACTTTCAAGAACTCGCAAGGATTGCAACTACGAACGATAATTTTCTAAGATCGATCACCGAATAGAAGCTTACTTCATTCGGTGAATCGGTTTACACTTCGACGAAGATCGAGTTGCGAGGATTGAGGTGGAGCTTTCTTCATCCGAATCCACGCAAGCAAGGAGTCAAGTATACGCTATTCCACTCGGAAGCTTTCTTCCAATTGGACTTCTTGCAATCTCGAGTTCACTCAACCGGTACGGAGCTTTCTTCGATTGGCGAGTGGATCGGTACGAAAGGAAACGTGCGTGAGGCGACTAGCTTTCTAGCATCTCAAGCAACGGAGAAGGCATCCAAGACGAGACTCGAAGCTTTCTTCATCTCTCTAGGTGTTTTCTTTCCTTTCTTGTAATTCTTGTAGTTTAAAATTCGAAATTGGGTTTGTGTAAAGAATTCTCGGTTTAATGAATCTTTAGTTTCTTGTTTACTTGAATCGAATCTTTGTTCTAAACTTTGTCTTTTAACTTGATCTTTTGCTCTCAATTACTGCCTTAAACTTAGTTCAAATTTCCATTAAATCAATCCCAAAACAAACCTTCAATTCAAACCTCAATTCAAATTACAAATTCGAAATCCAGAACAAACTCCGTTGTAACGGAACCTAACTTGCGTTATAACGGACCATTCGGTTTGTACCTGACTTTCAGTCTGTTGGTACTCCGTTGTAACGCAATTTACTTCCGTTGTAACGGACCAGCAAGGAAAAATATTCAATATCACTCATACTAGTGCGTTGTAACGGACATCGTGGTCCGTTGTAACGTATTAACCAATCCGTTGCAACGCAACCCCTGTTCGTTATAACGGACCAGTTTAGTGCGTTATAACGGAGTTTCATCCGTTGTAACGGACGTTCATCTCACACTTAGCTCCAGAATTTTC
Organism: Luzula sylvatica; assembly: GCA_946800325.1. Lineage (NCBI taxonomy): Eukaryota > Viridiplantae > Streptophyta > Magnoliopsida > Poales > Juncaceae > Luzula > Luzula sylvatica. The sequence continues at coordinate 60,023,477 of OX326961.1, read as the reverse complement.
ACTCAAGTCCGTTGTAACGGAACTTACTTCCGTTGTAACGGACTATCTTCTGTGAATTTTCTTCGTTATTTCTCATCCATTTTGATCCAAATTTTGACGCAATTGCTCCCCGTGGAACGAATCTATACATTTGCCACTGTACAAACTTAGATTACAAATTTTGTTGATTGTTCGGGTTTTTTTACCACAACGATATTTTACACGCCAAAAACCCGCACATCAAATGGCGCCGCTGCCGGGGAGCGGTGTTTAAGTCAATATTTTAGATCGAAACTTGAGATTTAAATTCATAAATTTGTTTACTCACTTCTTTGTTTCTTTTGTGACAATCTAGGTGAAGGAAGAAAACTTTATGCACAACACAAGATCACGAAAAGGCGAATTACTTCCATTTGTCAAGGAAATCGAAAGAAGGAACAAGAGCTCTAAGAAGAGCAAGGAACCGACACAAGAAGATCAAGACGAACCTCAACTTCAAACTCAAATTTTTTCTTCTTTCTCTACTCATTTAAATTCAAATATGGGTGATGAAACAAGAGCTCCAAGGCCAAAAACCTTGAGAGAATTAGTAGCACCTGGAAATGTGGAGGATAATTATAATTTTATTAGGCCCAATATTCCGAATTTCAAAGCGGATCCGAGCATTATAGGCTCATTGCCTATTTTTCATGGAAAAGCCACGGAAAACCCTCATAAACACTTAAAAGATTTCAAGATTCAACTAAACATATATTCGAATTATGAAGCTTTTAGTGACATTCTTCTTCTTCTTTTTCCTTACTCATTAGGTGAAGGACCGAAAGATTGGTTCTACGCGCTTAGAGGCCCTCTCACATTCAACGAAGTAGCAACCCTCTTCAAGGAGAGGTACTTTTCGGCCTCTCGATTGGCGGCTATAAGGCGAGAACTTTTGGCAATAACGCAAAAACCGAACGAAACATTCCACGAATACTACGATCGATTCATGCGTTTGAAGGAAGAATGCCCAAGCCACAATGTCGCGGTCCAATTCCTCTACGAACAATTCATTAACGGGCTAGGATACTCGGAGAACCAATTCCTCAACGCATCCGCGGGGGGAAGTATCGCGAACAAAGACCTCGAAGAAATTAAGAAGCTACTCGAAGTGATGGCAACCAATTCTCAATCAAGAAGGAACGTCGAATACCGAGTTAACGCGTGTAGCGACCTCAATGTCGACATGCTTAACGACAAGCTCGAGATCATCATGAAGGCTTTGGGCAAGGAGGAAACGAAAAAATGTGGGGTTTGCCTCGCAAATACCCACCACACCGATGAATGCCCGAGTGTAATCGAAGATGCAAATGCCGTTTACAAGAAATTCGACACCTCAAACTCGTACAATCCCAACCTTCGCAATCACCCGAACTTCTCATGGTCAAACACGAACAACGCTCAACCCGATCCGTATCGCCAACCGTTTACAAAACCGGCCACATACCAACACCCGAACGCTTCACAACCGATACCGAAACCGGTACAAGGACAAGAGTTCGATATGAAGACAATGATGGACGGTATAACCTCTATAATCAAACAAGAAATCGGGGGAGTCAATAAAAACATGGAAACGATGAAGCAAGAATTTAAGCAAGAATTGAAGCAAGAGATCTCAAGTGTAAGGCAAGAGGTTTCGAACACGAATCGCCATGTGGGCAACTTGGAGACTCAAATCAATCAAATTGCCACTCGAGTAAACGTAATCGAATCCCAAGGTACATCTCGACTCCAATCTCAATCTTTGGCTCCTTCCGAGCAAAGGCATGTGAACGCAATATCGCTCCGAAGCGGTAAAGAGGTGGGCGAAAGTTCGAAGAGCAAGGAAGTACAAGAAGAAAAGGAGCTCGAGGTACCGGTACCGAAGAAGAGTCCGACTCAAGCCGCGACGTTACCAACTCAAGAACTAGAAACAAAATCGACTCAAGTCAAGCCACCTTTCCCGAGTCGTCTCCCAAAGCCAATCGAATCGAACAACGACGTGCTTGCCATCTTAAAGAAAGTGGAGGTAAACATTCCTCTACTCGAAGCAATCAAAGAAGTGCCTCGTTTGGCAAAATATCTCAAGGCATTGTGCACGAACAAAAGAAAGACGAAAGGAGATGAGTTGATTAGTGTGGGGGAGAGTGTTTCGGCGATTTTGAGACTCCCCCAAAAGCACAAAGATCCGGGGATGTTCGCTATCCCTTGCAAGATTGGGCAACACGAATTACCCAAATGCATGCTCGATTTGGGCGCATCCATCAATGTAATGCCCTTCTCGGTTTTCAAAACACTAGATCTCGGCCCTCTCGACGATACACAAGTAGTAATTCAATTGGCCGATAGATCTACGACAAAGCCGGTAGGAGTAGTCGAAGATGTGATCGTAACGGTGAATGGACTTTATTTCCCCGCGGACTTCTACGTGTTGGACATGAATGAGGGGAGTAACGATTCAACCCCGATTCTCCTTGGACGGCCATTTTTGAAGACGGCGCGCACAAAGATCGATGTACACGCGGGAGAGCTCACGATGGAGTTCGATGATGAGGTAATCAAATTCAATATTTTTGACAAACTAAAGGAACCCATTGTAGGTACACTCAACTTAAGTGCTATGGACGTGATCGACGATTGTGTACAAGAGGTCATGGATAGTTCATTCGAAAACTTTCAATGGAGCTCAAACCCTTTGTTCGAAGAATTCGAAGGATGTGACAATCCTACATTCGAAATCGAGTCGGAGTTGGAAGAAGAACGAAGTATAGATCAAGCACTCTTTCTAAGAGACCTCGAAATCCCGATGCAAAGAGCTCCACCTTCAATCGAACAAGCTCCAAGGTTAGAATTGAAAAAATTACCTATTGGACTAAAGTATGCTTTTCTCGATGAAGCGGGAACTTTGCCGGTGATAATCGCCTCGAACCTAGCAAAGGAGCAAGAAGAAAAACTCATCGAGATGCTAAAAAGGAATAAGAAGGCTTTCGGGTGGACACTCTCCGACATTCCGGGCATCTCCCCCTCCATGTGCACACACCGAATCCTTCTCGAGGACGATGCTAAGCCTTCGCGAGAACCACAAAGGCGGCTCAATCCGCCAATGATGGAAGTTGTAAAGAAAGAGGTGATCAAGCTACTCGATGCCGGAATAATCTACCCCATCGCCGATTCGAAATGGGTCTCGCCAATACACGTGGTACCGAAGAAAACGGGGATGACGATTGTTGAGAACGATGAAGGCGATCAAGTACCAACTCGAGTTTCAAACGGGTGGCGAGTTTGCATCGATTATAGAAAGCTCAATAAGGCGACAAAGAAGGATCATTTTCCCCTTCCATTCATCGATCAAATGTTAGAAAGACTCGCGGGAAATCCGTTCTATTGCTTCCTCGATGGATTTTCGGGTTATTTCCAAATACCGGTCGCACCCGAAGATCAAGAGAAGACCACATTCACTTGCCCGTTTGGTACCTTCGCGTACCGACGCATGCCATTCGGGCTATGCAATGCTCCCGGCACATTTCAAAGGTGTATGCTTTCTATTTTCTCCGATTATATTTCCAAATTCATTGAAGTTTTTATGGATGATTTCTCGGTATTTGGGGACTCATTCGACTCGTGTCTAAATCACTTGTCCCAAATACTCGAGAAATGCATTGAATCTAACCTTGTCTTAAATTTTGAGAAATGCCACTTCATGGTGAGCAATGGAATTGTATTAGGTCATTTGATCTCGGAGAAAGGAATGGAAGTCGACAAGGCGAAAATCGACGTAATCAAGACACTTCCGTATCCAAAGACGGTAAAAGACGTGCGATCCTTTCTCGGCCATGCGGGATTCTATAGGCGCTTCATCAAAGACTTCTCGAAAACCTCGCAACCGATGTGCCAACTTCTCCAAAAAGATGCAAAATTCGAGTTCAATGCAAAGTGCAAGGAAGCTTTCGACAATCTCAAGGAAAAGCTTTGCTCGGCACCAATCATCAAGGCGCCAAATTGGGAGCTACCTTTCGAGATAATGTGTGACGCAAGCGATACGAGTGTGGGGGCGGTACTTGGCCAAAGAGAAGGAAAAGACCCCCACGTCATCGCGTACGCCTCGAGATCTCTCGACAATGCCCAACGAAACTACACCACCACCGAAAAGGAACTCCTCGCGATTGTTTTTGCATTGGAGAAATTTCGTTCTTATCTTTTAGGTACAAAGGTGATAGTCTTTTCGGACCACGGCGCGTTGAGACACTTGATGAAGAAGAAGGAGTGCAAACCGAGATTGATTCGATGGATCCTATTGCTTCAAGAATTCAACCTCGAGATCAAGGACAAAAAGGGATGCGAGAATCTCGTGGCGGATCATTTGAGTCGGCTTCCATTGGAGATCGAAGATCTTGTTCCGATTCGCGAGGAATTCCCCGAGGAACACGTTCTCGCGGCCCAAGTCGAAGCGCCATGGTACGCCGACCTTGCAAACTACATCGTCACGAAGAGATTTCCCCCGAGCTTCTCCAAGGCGCAACGCGACAAGATGAAAAGTAACGCGCGGTTCTACGTTTGGGAGGACCCGCTCCTTTTCCGCATTTGTGCCGACCAAGTAATTCGAAAATGCGTTCACCAAAATGAGGTACAATCTATTCTTTCTTTTTGTCATACATTACAATGTGGTGGACATTTCGGTATCGCACGTACCACACACAAGGTACAAGAATGTGGATTTTATTGGCCAACCTTGCATAAAGACGTTGCAAACTTTGTGAAAGGTTGTGAAAATTGCCAAAAGACGGGGAACTTGAGCCGTAGAAATCAAATGCCCCTCAATTCAATCTATGTGTGTGAACCATTCGATATTTGGGGCATTGATTTCATGGGCCCGTTTCCATCGTCTTTTGGCTATACTTACATCTTGTTGTGTGTAGATTACGTGACAAAATGGGTGGAGGCGGTACCAACCAAGCATGCGGATTCGAAAACGGTGGTGGACTTTTTGAAGAGAAATATCTTTCAACGATTCGGCATACCAAGAGTTCTTATAAGCGATCGAGGCTCCCATTTTTGCAATCGATATCTCCAAGGCCTCCTCGAGAAATACCATGTGAGCCATCGAACCTCCACCGCGTATCATCCTCAAACAAACGGCCAAGCGGAGGTTTCGAATCGAGAAATAAAATCTATTTTGGAGAAAGTGGTGAACCCGACACGAAAGGATTGGAGTTCTCGACTAGGCGACGCACTTTGGGCGTATCGTACCGCCTTCAAAACGCCAATAGGTATGACTCCTTTCAAACTCGTGTACGGAAAGGCGTGCCATCTCCCGGTCGAATTAGAGCACAAAGCCTTTTGGGCGATCAAGCAATTGGCCCTCGACTACCCGAAGGACGCATCGGCGCGTAAGCTCCAATTGCTCGAGCTAGACGAATTTCGGCAAGAGGCCTACGACAATTCGAGCTTGTGCAAGGCAAAGGCCAAAAGATTTCATGACCGAATGATTCAAAAGAAAGAATTCCAAGTAGGGGAAAGAGTGTTGTTATTCAACTCTCGTCTCAAACTTTTCCCCGGGAAACTTCGGTCCCGATGGATCGGCCCTTTTGTGGTCACCAATGTGACTACATTTGGGGTTGTCGAAATTCGAAGCAAGGAAACGAACAAAACGTTCAAGGTAAATGGCCATCGACTCAAGCACTACCACGCAAACTTCGAAACCGGGTGGATGGAGGAGCAAGCTCTAGAGCCCAACGACACCTCACAATGATGAGCTCGGCCAAGTCGAGCTCAAGACGTTAAACAAGAGCGCTAGCGAGGGAGGCACGCCCACGCATCAAAGGTTGTATCTCTCTATTATCCCTCTTTTAGGAATTTTCGATTTGTTATACTTGAGGACAAGTAATCTCTAAGTGTGGGGGGGTAACATACAATCTTTGACCTGTATGAGCCCAATTAAAAATTAAAAAAATCAGGGAAAATTGAAAATTTTTGATCTGGCCAGCAACTCCGTTGTAACGGACCTCAATGTCCGTTGTAACGGACTGTACAGAAATTTAAAAATTAGACTGGCGCCAAGAGTTCCGTTGTAACGGAATGGTATTGCGTTGTAACGGAGAGCCCTCTAAATTCAATTCTCATTCTACGGCTAGTACTCCGTTACGACGGAATACAATTGCGTTACAACGGAGGGAAAATAGCGTTGCAACGGACATGAAAAACACAGGAAATTTCGTTGCAACGGTAAATTCCAAAAATTTGCCAGAACTATGTGCGTTGTAACGGACCTCAATGTCCGTTGCAACGGACATACTCAGAATTTTCAAACTAAGCTACGAATAGCTCCCCGTTATAACGCAGTTAGTCCGTTGTAACGGACCTCAATGTCCGTTGTAACGGAATAGTTTCTGGCAAGTTTTTTCTTTTAATCAAAATTTTCGAATATTTAACATTATTTTTGAACCCTGAGCATCAATGATAAATAAATCAAGCAATAAATGCATAAAAAGATTTTTCTCCACTTCATTGAACTAAAAGTGTTGGTTTTTAAACGAATTTTCATTTAACTCTGAATTTCGCTCTCAAAATTGAAAGTTTGCAAAATATTTTAGAGGATTTGGTTATGATTTTGAAGAGATCTATTCGGGGATTCCAGCCCTATTGTTTCAAATTTCACGAGTTTGAAACACTTGATCGATGCGCGGTTCATGCGATACGTTTTAACTCGATTTTCGAACCCGTAATTGATAATTGACTTATGAGTAAGGTTCTTAGCGTGGCCGTTAAAGTACGTTTTGCTAGATATAAAACATGACCAATTGCACTATGGAATGACCGTTTGTGGGGACCCGTTAGTAGATCAAATATACCCGCTTGTTTAAAAAAAAAAAAAAAAAAAAAAAAAAAAAAAAAAAAAAAATGAAGGTCAAAAGACAACACCGAGAGTAACCTCATTGCATTTCGGTGTAGTGGGGCTTTCGGTTAAAGACTTCATAAAAAAAAAAAAAAAAAAAAAAAAAAAAAAAAAAAAAAAAAAAAAAAGTGTGAGAAAAGATGAAGGTCAAAATACAACACCAAGAGTAACCTCATTGCATTTCGGTGTAGTGGGGCTTTCGGTTAAAGACTTCCAAAGAGAGAAAGGAAAACGAATGAGCGGGAAAATTGATCGAAAACGGGTATGAACCTTGTACCATTGTACCAAACGTGTTTTAAAAGGAATAACTTGCATTTAAGATCATCTAGCAAAACGGGAAATTTTGGCCCGATAATAGCCTTCGAATTGAGTCCTTTTGAGATTGTGGAGTTAAGCAATTCGAAGTAAAAACGTTTAAGTCGCCCTTACCGTTTGAGATCAAGTGTCATGAAAAACTCTTATGAAATTTCGAGTTAATTTCGAGATTTAATAATAAAAAGACCAATATCATTCTAAATAACTAGCGAACTTGATGAAATGAGAGTGAACCATTTGATTCGTGAAATTAGTTTTTGAACCAACAATATAACTTCAACAAAATCTTATGCAATTCTCTCTTATGTTTGACTTTTATACTCTAATTGATCGAGGACGATCAAGGATTTAAGTGTGGGGGTATTTGATGTGAGGCAAATAAGGCACAAATTTAATGCGTAAATTTGGGATTTTAGCCTTTGTGAAGAACAATTCTATATACTTTATTAATCATATTTGAGATAACATGAATATTTTTTCACTAAGTGTGTTTTACTGCTTAAACACAGGAATTAGAAGGGATTTCTGGGAATTTGGAGAGTGTAGTTGTCTCCAACACGTCAAGAGGAGTGAAAACGATATATTACACCTATATATTCGGTACTTGAATGAGACGGGAGGCAAACAATCATCATGATGAAAACTTACACACAAGTTTATACGAAAACCACTCAATCCTTAGCCCTTATCCAGCCCACCTACCTTTGATGGAAATTACCTCATTACCCTCAATCCTCTTCACCAACTCGTGGCCAATAAGAAGACTCCGTGAGTGCTATAAATAGGACCACAAGGGCCACGAGTTTGGTACGCTCTTTTACGCCCATTCTCTCTCTCTCTCTCTCTCTCTCTCTCTCCTTCTTAAGCAAGTCCAAGAACTTTCAAGAACTCGCAAGGATTGCAACTACGAACGATAATTTTCTAAGATCGATCACCGAATAGAAGCTTACTTCATTCGGTGAATCGGTTTACACTTCGACGAAGATCGAGTTGCGAGGATTGAGGTGGAGCTTTCTTCATCCGAATCCACGCAAGCAAGGAGTCAAGTATACGCTATTCCACTCGGAAGCTTTCTTCCAATTGGACTTCTTGCAATCTCGAGTTCACTCAACCGGTACGGAGCTTTCTTCGATTGGCGAGTGGATCGGTACGAAAGGAAACGTGCGTGAGGCGACTAGCTTTCTAGCATCTCAAGCAACGGAGAAGGCATCCAAGACGAGACTCGAAGCTTTCTTCATCTCTCTAGGTGTTTTCTTTCCTTTCTTGTAATTCTTGTAGTTTAAAATTCGAAATTGGGTTTGTGTAAAGAATTCTCGGTTTAATGAATCTTTAGTTTCTTGTTTACTTGAATCGAATCTTTGTTCTAAACTTTGTCTTTTAACTTGATCTTTTGCTCTCAATTACTGCCTTAAACTTAGTTCAAATTTCCATTAAATCAATCCCAAAACAAACCTTCAATTCAAACCTCAATTCAAATTACAAATTCGAAATCCAGAACAAACTCCGTTGTAACGGAACCTAACTTGCGTTATAACGGACCATTCGGTTTGTACCTGACTTTCAGTCTGTTGGTACTCCGTTGTAACGCAATTTACTTCCGTTGTAACGAACCAGCAAGGAAAAATATTCAATATCACTCATACTAGTCCGTTGTAACGAACCAGCAACGCAACCCCTGTTCGTTATAACGGACCAGTTTAGTGCGTTATAACGGAGTTTCATCCGTTGTAACGGACGTTCATCTCACACTTAGCTCCAGAATTTTCACTCAAGTCCGTTGTAACGGAACTTACTTCCGTTGTAACGGACTATCTTCTGTGAATTTTCTTCGTTATTTCTCATCCATTTTGATCCAAATTTTGACGCAATTGCTCCCCGTGGAACGAATCTATACATTTGCCACTGTACAAACTTAGATTACAAATTTTGTTGATTGTTCGGGTTTTTTTACCACAACGATATTTTACACGCCAAAAACCCGCACATCACTTTGAGGAGTTCAAATAACGGGTTTTTACATCAATTGTATCGTATCTTTTACTAAATAACTTTTCACCAAATTTCACAAACACTAAGAGAGTTTGTTTTTCGATTCAAAACAAGATTTTAACGCTTAGAGGAGTTCAAATAACGTGTTTTTAGAACATTTGTATCGTATCTTTCACTACATAACTTTTCACCAAATTTCACAAACACTAAGAAAGATTGTTATTCGATTTCAAAACAAGATTTTAATGCTTTGAGGAGTACAAATAACGTGTTTTTAGATCATTTGTATCGTATCTTTTACTACATAACTTTTCACCAAATTTCACAAACACTAAGAAAGTTTGTTTTTCGATTCAAAACAAGATTTTAACGCTTTGAGGAGTTCAAATTACGTGTTTTTAGAACATTTGTATCGTATCTTTTACTACATAACTTTTCACCAAATTTCACAAACACTAAGAAAGATTGTTATTCTATTTCAAAACAAGATTTTAATGCTTTGAGGAGTACAAATAACGTGTTTTTAGATCATTTGTATCGTATCTCATACTACATAACTTTTCACCAAATTTCACAAACACTAAGAAAGTTTGTTTTTCGATTCAAAACAAGATTTTAACGCTTTCAGGAGTTCCAATAATGTGTTTTTAGATACATTGTATCGTATCTTTTACTACATAACTTTTCACCAAATTTCACAAACACTAAGAAAGTTTGTTTTTCGATTCAAAACAAGATTTTAACGCTTTGAGGAGTTCAAATAACGTGTTTTTAGATCAATTGTATCGTATCTTTTACTACATAACTTTTCTCCAAATTTCACAAACACTAAGAAAGATTGTTATTCGATTTCAAAACAAGATTATAATGCTTTGAGGAGTACAAATAACGTGTTTTTACATAAATTGTATCGTATCTTTTACTACATAACTTTTCACCAAATTTCACAAACACTAAGAAAGTTTGTTTTTCGATTCAAAACAAGATTTTAACGCTTTGAGGAGTTCAAATAACGTGTTTTTAGAACAATTGTATCGTATCTTTTACTACATAACTTTTCACCAAATTTCACAAACACTAAGAAAGTTTGTGTTTCGATTCAAAACAAGATTTTAACGCTTTGAGGAGTTCAAATAACGTGTTTTTAGATCATTTGTATCGTATCTTTCACTACATAACTTTTCACCAAATTTCACAAACATTAAGAAAGTTTGTTTTTCGATTCAAAACAAGATTTTAGCGCTTTGAGGAGCTCAAATAACGTGTTTTTAGATCATTTGTATCGTATCTTGTACTACATAATTTTTCACCAAATTTCACAAACACTAATAAAGTTTGTTTTTCGATTCAAAACAAGATTTTAACGCTTTGAGGAGTTCAAATAACGTGTTTTTAGATCATTTGTATCGTATCTTTTTAATACATAACTTTTCACCAAATTTCACAAACACTAAGAAAGTTTGTTTTTCGATTCAAAACAAGATGTTAACGCTTTGAGGAGTTCAAATAACGTGTTTTTAGATCAATTGTATCGTATCTTTTACTACATAACTTTTCACCAAATTTCTCAAACACTAAGAAAGTTTGTTTTTCGATTCAAAACAAGATTTTAACGCTTTGGGCAGTTCAAATAACGTATTTTTAGATCATTTGTATCGTATCTTTTACTACATAACTTTTCACCAAATTTCACAAACACTAAGAAAGTTTGTTTTTCGATTCAAAACAAGATTTTAACGCTTTGAGGAGTTCAAATAACGTGTTTTTAGATCAATTGTATCGTATCTTTCACTACATAAATTTTCACCAAATTTCACAAACACTAAGAAAGTTTGTTTTTCGATTCAAAACAAGTTTTTAACGCTTTGAGGAGCTCAAATAACGTGTTTTTAGATCATTTGTATCGTATCTTTTACTACATAACTTTTCACCAAATTTCACAAACACTAAGAAAGTTTGTTTTTCGATTCAAAACAAGATTTTAACGCTTTGAGGAGTTCAAATAACGTGTTTTTAGATCATTTGTATCGTATCTTTTACTACATAACTTTTCACCAAATTTCACAAACACTAAGAAAGTTTGTTTTTCGATTCAAAACAAGATTTTAACACTTTGAGGAGTTCAAATAACGTGTTTTTAGATCATTTGTATCGTATTTTTCACTACATAACTTTTCACCAAATTTCACAAACACTAAGAAAGTTTGTTATTCGATTTCAAAACAAGATTTTAACGCTTTGAGGAGCTCAAATAACGTGTTTTTAGATCAATTGTATCGTATCTTTTACTACATAACTTTTCACCAAATTCCACAAACACTAAGAAAGTTTGTTTTTCGATTCAAAACAAGATTTTAACGCTTTGAGGAGTTTAAATAACGTGTTTTTAGATCATTTGTATCGTATCTTTCACTACATAACTTTTCACCAAATTTCACAAACACTAAGAAAGTTTGTTTTTCGATTCAAAACAAGATTTTAACGCTTTGAGGAGTTCAAATAACATGTTTTTAGATCATTAGTATCGTATCTTTTACTACATAACTTTTCACCAAATTTCACAAACACTAAGAAAGTTTGTTTTTCGATTCAAAACATGATTTTAACGCTTTGAGGAGTTCAAATAACGGGTTTTTACATCAATTGTATCGTATCTTTTACTAAATAACTTTTCACCAAATTTCACAAACACTAAGAAAGTTTGTTTTTCGATTCAAAACAAGATTTTAACGCTTTGAGGAGTTCAAATTACGTGTTTTTAGAACATTTGTATCGTATCTTTCACTACATAACTTTTCACCAAATTTCACAAACACTAAGAAAGATTGTTATTCGATTTCAAAACAAGATTTTAATGCTTTGAGGAGTCCAAATAACGTGTTTTTAGATCATTTGTATCGTATCTCTTACTACATAACTTTTCACCAAATTTCACAAACACTAAGAAAGTTTGTTTTTCGATTCAAAACAAGATTTTAACGCTTTCAGGAGTCCAAATAACGTGTTTTTAGATCAATTGTATCGTATCTTTTACTACATAACTTTTCACCAAATTTCACAAACACTAAGAAAGTTTGTTTCTCGATTCAAAACAAGATTTTAACGCTTTGAGGAGTTCAAATAACATGTTTTTAGATCATTTGTATCGTATCTTTTACTACATAACTTTTCACCAAATTTCACAAACACTAAGAAAGTTTGTTTTTCGATTCAAAACAAGATTTTAACGCTTTCAGGAGTCCAAATAACGTGTTTTTAGATCAATTGTATCGTATCTTTTACTACATAACTTTTCACCAAATTTCACAAACACTAAGAAAGTATGTTTTTCGATTCAAAACAAGATTTTAACGCTTTGAGGAGTTCAAATAACGTGTTTTTAGATCATTTGTATCGTATCTTTTTAATACATAACTTTTCACCAAATTTCACAAACACTAAGAAAGTTTGTTTTTTGATTCAAAACAAGATTTTAATGCTTTGAGGAGTTCAAATAACTTGTTTTTAGATCATTTGTATCGTATCTATTACTACATAACTTTTCACCAAATTTCACAAACACTAAGAAAGTTTGTTTTTCGATTCAAAACAAGATTTTAACGCTTTGAGGAGTTAATTACGTGTTTTCAGAACATTTGTATCGTATCTTTCACTACATAACTTTTCACCAAATTTCACAAACACTAAGAAAGATTGTTATTCGATTTCAAAACACGATTTTAATGCTTTGAGGAGTACAAATAACGTGTTTTTAGATCATTTGTATCGTATCTCTTACTACATAACTTTTCACCAAATTTCACAAACACTAAGAAAGTTTGTTTTTCGATTCAAAACAAGATTTTAACGCTTTGAGGAGTTCAAATAACGTGTTTTTAGATCATTTGTATCGTATCTTTTACTGCATAACTTTTCACCAAATTTCACAAACACTAAGAAAGTTTGTTTTTCGATTCAAAACAAGATTTGAACACTTTGAGGAGTTCAAATAACGTGTTTTTAGATCATTTGTATCGTATCTTTCACTACATAACTTTTCACCAAATTTCACAAACACTAAGATAGTTTGTTATTCGATTTCAAAACAAGTTTTTAACGCTTTGAGGAGCTCAAATAACGTGTTTTTAAATCAATTGTATCGTATCTTTTACTACATAACTTTTCACAAAATTCCACAAACACTAAGAAAGTTTGTTTTTCGATTCAAAACAAGATTTTAACGCTTTGAGGAGTTCAAATAACGTGTTTTTAGATCATTTGTATCGTATCTTTCACTACATAACTTTTCACCAAATTTCACAAACACTAAGAAAGTTTGTTTTTCGATTCACAACAAGATTTGAACGCTTTGAGGAGTTCAAATAACATGTTTTTAGATCATTTGTATCGTATCTTTTACTACATAACTTTTCACCAAATTTCACAAACACTAAGAAAGTTTGTTTTTCGATTCAAAACAAGATTTCAACGCTTTGAGGAGTTCAAATAACGGGTTTTTAGATCAATTGTATCGTATCTTTTACTAAATAACTTTTCACCAAATTTCACAAACACTAAGAAAGTTTGTTTCTCGATTCAAAACAAGATTTTAACGCTTTGAGGAGTTCAAATTACGTGTTTTTAGAACATTTGTATCGTATCTTTCACTACATAACTTTTCACCAAATTTCACAAACACTAAGAAAGATTGTTATTCGATTTCAAAACAAGATTTTAATGCTTTGAGGAGTACAAATAACGTGTTTTTAGATCATTTGTATCGTATCTCTTACTACATAACTTTTCACCAAATTTCACAAACACTAAGAAAGTTTGTTTTTCGATTCAAAACAAGATTTTAACGCTTTGAGGAGTTCAAATAACGTGTTTTTAGATCAATTGTATCGTATCTTTTACTACATAACTTTTCACCAAATTTCACAAACACTAAGAAAGTTTGTTTTTCGATTCAAAACAAGATTTTAACGCTTTGAGGAGTTCAAATAACGGGTTTTTACATCAATTGTATCGTATCTTTTACTAAATAACTTTTCACCAAATTTCACAAACACTAAGAAAGTTTGTTTTTCGATTCAAAACAAGATTTTAACGCTTTGAGGAGTTCAAATTACGTGTTTTTAGAACATTTGTATCGTATCTTTCACTACATAACTTTTCACCAAATTTCACAAACACTAAGAAAGATTGTTATTCGATTTCAAAACAAGATTTTAATGCTTTGAGGAGTCCAAATAACGTGTTTTTAGATCATTTGTATCGTATCTCTTACTACATAACTTTTCACCAAATTTCACAAACACTAAGAAAGTTTGTTTTTCGATTCAAAACAAGATTTTAACGCTTTCAGGAGTCCAAATAACGTGTTTTTAGATCAATTGTATCGTATCTTTTACTACATAACTTTTCACCAAATTTCACAAACACTAAGAAAGTTTGTTTCTCGATTCAAAACAAGATTTTAACGCTTTGAGGAGTTCAAATAACATGTTTTTAGATCATTTGTATCGTATCTTTTACTACATAACTTTTCACCAAATTTCACAAACACTAAGAAAGTTTGTTTTTCGATTCAAAACAAGATTTTAACGCTTTCAGGAGTCCAAATAACGTGTTTTTAGATCAATTGTATCGTATCTTTTACTACATAACTTTTCACCAAATTTCACAAACACTTAGAAAGTATGTTTTTCGATTCAAAACAAGATTTTAACGCTTTGAAGAGTTCAAATAACATGTTTTTAGATCATTTGTATCGTATCTTTTACTACATAACTTTGCACCAAATTTCACAAACACTAAGAAAGTTTGTTTTTTGATTCAAAACAAGATTTTAATGCTTTGAGGAGTTCAAATAACTTGTTTTTAGATCATTTGTATCGTATCTATTACTACATAACTTTTCACCAAATTTCACAAACACTAAGAAAGTTTGTTTTTCGATTCAAAACAAGATTTTAACGCTTTGAGGAGTTAATTACGTGTTTTCAGAACATTTGTATCGTATCTTTCACTACATAACTTTTCACCAAATTTCACAAACACTAAGAAAGATTGTTATTCGATTTCAAAACAAGATTTTAATGCTTTGAGGAGTACAAATAACGTGTTTTTAAATCATTTGTATCGTATCTCTTACTACATAACTTTTCACCAAATTTCACAAACACTAAGAAAGTTTGTTTTTCGATTCAAAACAAGATTTTAACGCTTTCAGGAGTTCAAATAACGTGTTTTTAGATAAATTGTATCGTATCTTTTACTACATAACTTTTCACCAAATTTCACAAACACTAAGAAAGTTTGTTTTTCGATTCAAAACAAGATTTTAACGCTTTGAGGAGTTCAAATAACGTGTTTTTAGATCATTTGTATCGTATCTTTTACTGCATAACTTTTCACCAAATTTCACAAACACTAAGAAAGTTTGTTTTTCGATTCAAAACAAGATTTGAACACTTTGAGGAGTTCAAATAACGTGTTTTTAGATCATTTGTATCGTATCTTTCACTACATAACTTTTCACCAAATTTCACAAACACTAAGATAGTTTGTTATTCGATTTCAAAACAAGTTTTTAACGCTTTGAGGAGCTCAAATAACGTGTTTTTAAATCAATTGTATCGTATCTTTTACTACATAACTTTTCACAAAATTCCACAAACACTAAGAAAGTTTGTTTTTCGATTCAAAACAAGATTTTAACGCTTTGAGGAGTTCAAATTACGTGTTTTTAGAACATTTGTATCGTATCTTTCACTACATAACTTTTCACCAAATTTCACAAACACTAAGAAAGATTGTTATTCGATTTCAAAACAAGATTTTAATGCTTTGAGGAGTACAAATAACGTGTTTTTAGATCATTTGTATCGTATCTCTTACTACATAACTTTTCACCAAATTTCACAAACACTAAGAAAGTTTGTTTTTCGATTCAAAACAAGATTTTAACGCTTTGAGGAGTTCAAATAACGTGTTTTTAGATCAATTGTATCGTATCTTTTACTACATAACTTTTCACCAAATTTCACAAACACTAAGAAAGTTTGTTTTTCGATTCAAAACAAGATTTTAACGCTTTGAGGAGTTCAAATAACGGGTTTTTACATCAATTGTATCGTATCTTTTACTAAATAACTTTTCACCAAATTTCACAAACACTAAGAAAGTTTGTTTTTCGATTCAAAACAAGATTTTAACGCTTTGAGGAGTTCAAATTACGTGTTTTTAGAACATTTGTATCGTATCTTTCACTACATAACTTTTCACCAAATTTCACAAACACTAAGAAAGATTGTTATTCGATTTCAAAACAAGATTTTAATGCTTTGAGGAGTCCAAATAACGTGTTTTTAGATCATTTGTATCGTATCTCTTACTACATAACTTTTCACCAAATTTCACAAACACTAAGAAAGTTTGTTTTTCGATTCAAAACAAGATTTTAACGCTTTCAGGAGTCCAAATAACGTGTTTTTAGATCAATTGTATCGTATCTTTTACTACATAACTTTTCACCAAATTTCACAAACACTAAGAAAGTTTGTTTCTCGATTCAAAACAAGATTTTAACGCTTTGAGGAGTTCAAATAACATGTTTTTAGATCATTTGTATCGTATCTTTTACTACATAACTTTTCACCAAATTTCACAAACACTAAGAAAGTTTGTTTTTCGATTCAAAACAAGATTTTAACGCTTTCAGGAGTCCAAATAACGTGTTTTTAGATCAATTGTATCGTATCTTTTACTACATAACTTTTCACCAAATTTCACAAACACTTAGAAAGTATGTTTTTCGATTCAAAACAAGATTTTAACGCTTTGAAGAGTTCAAATAACATGTTTTTAGATCATTTGTATCGTATCTTTTACTACATAACTTTGCACCAAATTTCACAAACACTAAGAAAGTTTGTTTTTTGATTCAAAACAAGATTTTAATGCTTTGAGGAGTTCAAATAACTTGTTTTTAGATCATTTGTATCGTATCTATTACTACATAACTTTTCACCAAATTTCACAAACACTAAGAAAGTTTGTTTTTCGATTCAAAACAAGATTTTAACGCTTTGAGGAGTTAATTACGTGTTTTCAGAACATTTGTATCGTATCTTTCACTACATAACTTTTCACCAAATTTCACAAACACTAAGAAAGATTGTTATTCGATTTCAAAACAAGATTTTAATGCTTTGAGGAGTACAAATAACGTGTTTTTAAATCATTTGTATCGTATCTCTTACTACATAACTTTTCACCAAATTTCACAAACACTAAGAAAGTTTGTTTTTCGATTCAAAACAAGATTTTAACGCTTTCAGGAGTTCAAATAACGTGTTTTTAGATAAATTGTATCGTATCTTTTACTACATAACTTTTCACCAAATTTCACAAACACTAAGAAAGTTTGTTTTTCGATTCAAAACAAGATTTTAACGCTTTGAGGAGTTCAAATAACGTGTTTTTAGATCATTTGTATCGTATCTTTTACTGCATAACTTTTCACCAAATTTCACAAACACTAAGAAAGTTTGTTTTTCGATTCAAAACAAGATTTGAACACTTTGAGGAGTTCAAATAACGTGTTTTTAGATCATTTGTATCGTATCTTTCACTACATAACTTTTCACCAAATTTCACAAACACTAAGATAGTTTGTTATTCGATTTCAAAACAAGTTTTTAACGCTTTGAGGAGCTCAAATAACGTGTTTTTAAATCAATTGTATCGTATCTTTTACTACATAACTTTTCACAAAATTCCACAAACACTAAGAAAGTTTGTTTTTCGATTCAAAACAAGATTTTAACGCTTTGAGGAGTTCAAATAACGTGTTTTTAGATCATTTGTATCGTATCTTTCACTACATAACTTTTCACCAAATTTCACAAACACTAAGAAAGTTTGTTTTTCGATTCACAACAAGATTTGAACGCTTTGAGGAGTTCAAATAACATGTTTTTAGATCATTTGTATCGTATCTTTTACTACATAACTTTTCACCAAATTTCACAAACACTAAGAAAGTTTGTTTTTCGATTCAAAACAAGATTTCAACGCTTTGAGGAGTTCAAATAACGGGTTTTTAGATCAATTGTATCGTATCTTTTACTAAATAACTTTTCACCAAATTTCACAAACACTAAGAAAGTTTGTTTCTCGATTCAAAACAAGATTTTAACGCTTTGAGGAGTTCAAATTACGTGTTTTTAGAACATTTGTATCGTATCTTTCACTACATAACTTTTCACCAAATTTCACAAACACTAAGAAAGATTGTTATTCGATTTCAAAACAAGATTTTAATGCTTTGAGGAGTACAAATAACGTGTTTTTAGATCATTTGTATCGTATCTCATACTACATAACTTTTCACCAAATTTCACAAACACTAAGAAAGTTTGTTTTTCGATTCAAAACAAGATTTTAACGCTTTCAGGAGTTCCAATAACGTGTTTTTAGATACATTGTATCGTATCTTTTACTACATAACTTTTCACCAAATTTCACAAACACTAAGAAAGTTTGTTTTTCGATTCAAAACAAGATTTTAACGCTTTGAGGAGTTCAAATAACGTGTTTTTAGATCAATTGTATCGTATCTTTTACTACATAACTTTTCTCCAAATTTCACAAACACTAAGAAAGATTGTTATTCGATTTCAAAACAAGATTATAATGCTTTGAGGAGTACAAATAACGTGTTTTTACATAAATTGTATCGTATCTTTTACTACATAACTTTTCACCAAATTTCACAAACACTAAGAAAGTTTGTTTTTCGATTCAAAACAAGATTTTAACGCTTTGAGGAGTTCAAATAACGTGTTTTTAGAACAATTGTATCGTATCTTTTACTACATAACTTTTCACCAAATTTCACAAACACTAAGAAAGTTTGTGTTTCGATTCAAAACAAGATTTTAACGCTTTGAGGAGTTCAAATAACGTGTTTTTAGATCATTTGTATCGTATCTTTCACTACATAACTTTTCACCAAATTTCACAAACATTAAGAAAGTTTGTTTTTCGATTCAAAACAAGATTTTAGCGCTTTGAGGAGCTCAAATAACGTGTTTTTAGATCATTTGTATCGTATCTTGTACTACATAATTTTTCACCAAATTTCACAAACACTAAGAATGTTTGTTTTTCGATTCAAAACAAGATTTTAACGCTTTGAGGAGTTCAAATAACGTGTTTTTAGATCATTTCTATCGTATCTTTTTACTACATAACTTTTCACCAAATGTCACAAACACTAAGAAAGTTTGTTTTTCGATTCAAAACAAGATGTTAACGCTTTGAGGAGTTCAAATAACGTGTTTTTAGATCATTTGTATCGTATCTTTCACTACATAACTTTTCACCAAATTTCACAAACACTAAGAAAGTTTGTTATTCGATTTCAAAACAAGATTTTAATGCTTTGAGGAGTTCAAATAACGTGTTTTTAGATCATATGTATCGTATCTTTTACTACATAACTTTTCACCAAATTTCACAAACACTAAGAAAGTTTGTTTTTCGATTCAAAACAAGATTTTAACGCTTTCAGGAGTTCAAATAACGTATTTTTAGATAAATTGTATCGTATCTTTTACTACATAACTTTTCACCAAATTTCACAAACACTAAGAAAGTTTGTTTTTCGATTCAAAACAAGATTTTAACGCTTTGAGGAGTTCAAATAACGTGTTTTTAGATAAATTGTGTCGTATCTTTTACTACATAACTTTTAACCAAATTTCACAAACACTAAGAAAGTTTGTTTTTCGATTCAAAACAAGATTTTAACGCTTTCAGGAGTTCAAATAACGTGTTTTTAGATAAATTGTATCGTATCTTTTACTACATAACTTTTCACCAAATTTCACAAACACTAAGAGAGTTTGTTTTTCGATTCAAAACAAGATTTTAGCGCTTTGAGGAGTTCAAATAACGTGTTTTTAGATAAATTGTGTCGTATCTTTTACTACATAACTTTTCACCAAATTTCACAAACATTAAGAATGTTTGTTTTTCGATTCAAAACAAGATTTTAACGCTTTGAGGAGTTCAAATAACTTGTTTTTAGATCATTTGTATCGTATCTTTTACTACATAACTTTTCACCAAATTTCACAAACACTAAGAAAGTTTGTTTTTCGATTCAAAACAAGATTTTAACGCTTTCAGGAGTCCAAATAACGTGTTTTTAGATCAATTGTATCGTATCTTTTACTACATAACTTTTCACCAAATTTCACAAACACTAAGAAAGTTTGTTTTTCGATTCAAAACAAGATTTTAACGCTTTGAGGAGTTCAAATAACATGTTTTTAGATCATTTGTATCGTATCTTTTACTACATAACTTTTCAGCAAATTTCACAAACACTAAGAAAGTTTGTTTTTCGATTCAAAACAAGATTTTAATGCTTTGAGGAGTTCAAATAACGTGTTTTTAGATCATTTGTATCGTATCTTTTACTACATAACTTTTCACCAAATTTCACAAACACTAAGAAAGTTTGTTATTCGATTTCAAAACAAGATTTTAATGCTTTGAGGAGTTCAAATAACGTGTTTTTAGATAAATTGTATCGTATCTTTTACTACATAACTTTTCACCAAATTTCACAAACACTAAGAAAGTTTGTTTTTCGATTCAAAACAAGATTTTATAGCTTTGAGGAGTTCAAATAACATGTTTTTAGATCATTTGTATCGTATCTTTTACTACATAACTTTTCACCAAATTTCACAAACACTAAGAAAGTTTGTTTTTCGATTCAAAACAAGATTTGAACACTTTGAGGAGTTCAAATAACGTGTTTTTAGATCATTTGTATCGTATCTCTTACTACATAACTTTTCACCAAATTTCACAAACACTAAGAGAGTTTGTTTTTCGATTCAAAACAAGATTTTAACGCTTTGAGGAGTTCAAATAACGTGTTTTTAGATCAATTGTATCGTATCTTTCACTACATAACTTTTCACCAAATTTCACAAACACTAAGAAAGTTTGTTTTTCGATTCAAAACAAGATTTTAACGCTTTGAGGAGTTCAAATAACGTGTTTTTAGATCATTTGTATCGTATCTTTTACTACATAACTTTTCACCAAATTTCACAAACACTAAGAAAGTTTGTTTTTCGATTCAAAACAAGATTTTAACGCTTTCAGGAGTCCAAATAACGTGTTTTTAGATCAATTGTATCGTATCTTTTACTACATAACTTTTCACCAAATTTCACAAACACTAAGAAAGTTTGTTTCTCGATTCAAAACAAGATTTTAACGCTTTGAGGAGTTCAAATAACGGGTTTTTAGATCAATTGTATCGTATCTTTTACTAAATAACTTTTCACCAAATTTCACAAACACTAAGAAAGTTTGTTTCTCGATTCAAAACAAGATTTTAACGCTTTGAGGAGTTCAAATTACGTGTTTTTAGAACATTTGTATCGTATCTTTCACTACATAACTTTTCACCAAATTTCACAAACACTAAGAAAGATTGTTATTCGATTTCAAAACAAGATTTTAACGCTTTGAGGAGTACAAATAACGTGTTTTTAGATCATTTGTATCGTATCTCTTACTACATAACTTTTCACCAAATTTCACAAACACTAAGAAAGTTTGTTTTTCGATTCAAAACAAGATTTTAACGCTTTGAGGAGTTCAAATAACGTGTTTTTAGATAAATTGTATCGTATCTTTTACTACATAACTTTTCTCCAAATTTCACAAACACTAAGAAAGATTGTTATTCGATTTCAAAACAAGATTATAATGCTTTGAGGAGTACAAATAACGTGTTTTTACATAAATTGTATCGTATCTTTTACTAAATAACTTTTCACCAAATTTCACAAACACTAAGAAAGTTTGTTTTTCGATTCAAAACAAGATTTCAACGCTTTGAGGAGTTCAAATAACGGGTTTTTAGATCAATTGTATCGTATCTTTTACTAAATAACTTTTCACCAAATTTCACAAACACTAAGAAAGTTTGTTTCTCGATTCAAAACAAGATTTTAACGCTTTGAGGAGTTCAAATTACGTGTTTTTAGAACATTTGTATCGTATCTTTCACTACATAACTTTTCACCAAATTTCACAAACACTAAGAAAGATTGTTATTCGATTTCAAAACAAGATTTTAATGCTTTGAGGAGTACAAATAACGTGTTTTTAGATCATTTGTATCGTATCTCTTACTACATAACTTTTCACCAAATTTCACAAACACTAAGAAAGTTTGTTTTTCGATTCAAAACAATATTTTAACGCTTTGAGGAGTTCAAATAACGTGTTTTTAGATCAATTGTATCGTATCTTTTACTACATAACTTTTCTCCAAATTTCACAAACACTAAGAAAGATTGTTATTCGATTTCAAAACAAGATTATAATGCTTTGAGGAGTACAAATAACGTGTTTTTACATAAATTGTATCGTATCTTTTACTACATAACTTTTCACCAAATTTCACAAACACTAAGAAAGTTTGTTTTTCGATTCAAAACAAGATTTTAACGCTTTGAGGAGTTCAAATAACGTGTTTTTAGAACAGTTGTATCGTATCTTTTACTACATAACTTTTCACCAAATTTCACAAACACTAAGAAAGTTTGTGTTTCGATTCAAAACAAGATTTTAACGCTTTGAGGAGTTCAAATAACGTGTTTTTAGATCATTTGTATCGTATCTTTCACTACATAACTTTTCACCAAATTTCACAAACATTAAGAAAGTTTGTTTTTCGATTCAAAACAATATTTTAGCGCTTTGAGGAGCTCAAATAACGTGTTTTTAGATCATTTGTATCGTATCTTGTACTACATAATTTTTCACCAAATTTCACAAACACTAAGAAAGTTTGTTTTTCGATTCAAAACAAGATTTTAACGCTTTGAGGAGTTCAAATAACGTGTTTTTAGATCATTTCTATCGTATCTTTTTACTACAAAACTTTTCACCAAATGTCACAAACACTAAGAAAGTTTGTTTTTCGATTCAAAACAAGATGTTAACGCTTTGAGGAGTTCAAATAACGTGTTTTTAGATCATTTGTATCGTATCTTTCACTACATAACTTTTCACCAAATTTCACAAGCACTAAGAAAGTTTGTTATTCGATTTCAAAACAAGATTTTAATGCTTTGAGGAGTTCAAATAACGTGTTTTTAGATCATTTGTATCGTATCTTGTACTACATAACTTTTCACCAAATTTCACAAACACTAAGAAAGTTTGTTTTTCGATTCAAAACAAGATTTTAACGCTTTCAGGAGTTCAAATAACGTATTTTTAGATAAATTGTATCGTATCTTTTACTACATAACTTTTCACCAAATTTCACAAACACTAAGAAAGTTTGTTTTTCGATTCAAAACAAGATTTTAACGCTTTGAGGAGTTCAAATAACGTGTTTTTAGATAAATTGTGTCGTATCTTTTACTACATAACTTTTAACCAAATTTCACAAACACTAAGAAAGTTTGTTTTTCGATTCAAAACAAGATTTTAACGCTTTCAGGAGTTCAAATAACGTGTTTTTAGATAAATTGTATCGTATATTTTACTACATAACTTTTCACCAAATTTCACAAACACTAAGAGAGTTTGTTTTTCGATTCAAAACAAGATTTTAGCGCTTTGAGGAGTTCAAATAACGTGTTTTTACATAAATTGTGTCGTATCTTTTACTACATAACTTTTCACCGAATTTCACAAACATTAAGAAAGTTTGTTTTTCGATTCAAAACAAGATTTTAACGCTTTGAGGAGTTCAAATAACTTGTTTTTAGATCATTTGTATCGTATCTTTTACTACATAACTTTTCACCAAATTTCACAAACACTAAGAAAGTTTGTTTTTCGATTCAAAACAAGATTTTAACGCTTTCAGGAGTCCAAAAAACGTGTTTTTAGATCAATTGTATCGTATCTTTTACTACATAACTTTTCACCAAATTTCACAAACACTAAGAAAGTTTGTTTTTCGATTCAAAACAAGATTTTAACGCTTTGAGGAGTTCAAATAACATGTTTTTAGATCATTTGTATCGTATCTTTTACTACATAACTTTTCAGCAAATTTCACAAACACTAAGAAAGTTTGTTTTTCGATTCAAAACAAGATTTTAATGCTTTGAGGAGTTCAAATAACGTGTTTTTAGATCATTTGTATCGTATCTTTTACTACATAACTTTTCACCAAATTTCACAAACACTAAGAAAGTTTGTTATTCTATTTCAAAACAAGATTTTAATGCTTTGAGGAGTTCAAATAACGTGTTTTTAGATAAATTGTATCGTATCTTTTACTACATAACTTTTCACCAAATTTCACAAACACTAAGAAAGTTTGTTTTTCGATTCAAAACAAGATTTTAACGCTTTGAGGAGTTCAAATAACGTGTTTTTAGATCATTTGTATCGTATCTTTTACTACATAACTTTTCACCAAATTTCACAAACACTAAGAAAGTTTGTTTTTCGATTCAAAACAAGATTTCAACGCTTTGAGGAGTTCAAATAACGGGTTTTTAGATCAATTGTATCGTATCTTTTACTAAATAACTTTTCACCAAATTTCACAAACACTAAGAAAGTTTGTTTCTCGATTCAAAACAAGATTTTAACGCTTTGAGGAGTTCAAATTACGTGTTTTTAGAACATTTGTATCGTATCTTTCACTACATAACTTTTCACCAAATTTCACAAACACTAAGAAAGATTGTTATTCGATTTCAAAACAAGATTTTAATGCTTTGAGGAGTACAAATAACGTGTTTTTAGATCATTTGTATCGTATCTCTTACTACATAACTTTTCACCAAATTTCACAAACACTAAGAAAGTTTGTTTTTCGATTCAAAACAAGATTTTAACGCTTTGAGGAGTTCAAATAACGTGTTTTTAGATCAATTGTATCGTATCTTTTACTACATAACTTTTCTCCAAATTTCACAAACACTAAGAAAGATTGTTATTCGATTTCAAAACAAGATTATAATGCTTTGAGGAGTACAAATAACGTGTTTTTACATAAATTGTATCGTATCTTTTACTACATAACTTTTCACCAAATTTCACAAACACTAAGAAAGTTTGTTTTTCGATTCAAAACAAGATTTTAACGCTTTGAGGAGTTCAAATAACGTGTTTTTAGAACAATTGTATCGTATCTTTTACTACATAACTTTTCACCAAATTTCACAAACACTAAGAAAGTTTGTGTTTCGATTCAAAACAAGATTTTAACGCTTTGAGGAGTTCAAATAACGTGTTTTTAGATCATTTGTATCGTATCTTTCACTACATAACTTTTCACCAAATTTCACAAACATTAAGAAAGTTTGTTTTTCGATTCAAAACAAGATTTTAGCGCTTTGAGGAGCTCAAATAACGTGTTTTTAGATCATTTGTATCGTATCTTGTACTACATAATTTTTCACCAAATTTCACAAACACTAAGAAAGTTTGTTTTTCGATTCAAAACAAGATTTTAACGCTTTGAGGAGTTCAAATAACGTGTTTTTAGATCATTTCTATCGTATCTTTTTACTACAAAACTTTTCACCAAATGTCACAAACACTAAGAAAGTTTGTTTTTCGATTCAAAACAAGATGTTAACGCTTTGAGGAGTTCAAATAACGTGTTTTTAGATCATTTGTATCGTATCTTTCACTACATAACTTTTCACCAAATTTCACAAACACTAAGAAAGTTTGTTATTCGATTTCAAAACAAGATTTTAATGCTTTGAGGAGTTCAAATAACGTGTTTTTAGATCATTTGTATCGTATCTTTTACTACATAACTTTTCACCAAATTTCACAAACACTAAGAAAGTTTGTTTTTCGATTCAAAACAAGATTTTAACGCTTTCAGGAGTTCAAATAACGTATTTTTAGATAAATTGTATCGTATCTTTTACTACATAACTTTTCACCAAATTTCACAAACACTAAGAAAGTTTGTTTTACGATTCAAAACAAGATTTTAACGCTTTGAGGAGTTCAAATAACGTGTTTTTAGATAAATTGTGTCGTATCTTTTACTACATAACTTTTAACCAAATTTCACAAACACTAAGAAAGTTTGTTTTTCGATTCAAAACAAGATTTTAACGCTTTCAGGAGTTCAAATAACGTGTTTTTAGATAAATTGTATCGTATCTTTTACTACATAACTTTTCACCAAATTTCACAAACACTAAGAGAGTTTGTTTTTCGATTCAAAACAAGATTTTAGCGCTTTGAGGAGTTCAAATAACGTGTTTTTAGATAAATTGTGTCGTATCTTTTACTACATAACTTTTCACCAAATTTCACAAACATTAAGAAAGTTTGTTTTTCGATTCAAAACAAGATTTTAACGCTTTGAGGAGTTCAAATAACTTGTTTTTAGATCATTTGTATCGTATCTTTTACTACATAACTTTTCACCAAATTTCACAAACACTAAGAAAGTTTGTTTTTCGATTCAAAACAAGATTTTAACGCTTTCAGGAGTCCAAATAACGTGTTTTTAGATCAATTGTATCGTATCTTTTACTACATAACTTTTCACCAAATTTCACAAACACTAAGAAAGTTTGTTTTTCGATTCAAAACAAGATTTTAACGCTTTGAGGAGTTCAAATAACATGTTTTTAGATCATTTGTATCGTATCTTTTACTACATAACTTTTCAGCAAATTTCACAAACACTAAGAAAGTTTGTTTTTCGATTCAAAACAAGATTTTAATGCTTTGAGGAGTTCAAATAACGTGTTTTTAGATCATTTGTATCGTATCTTTTACTACATAACTTTTCACCAAATTTCACAAACACTAAGAAAGTTTGTTATTCGATTTCAAAACAAGATTTTAATGCTTTGAGGAGTTCAAATAACGTGTTTTTAGATAAATTGTATCGTATCTTTTACTACATAACTTTTCACCAAATTTCACAAACACTAAGAAAGTTTGTTTTTCGATTCAAAACAAGATTTTAACGCTTTGAGGAGTTCAAATAACGTATTTTTAGATCATTTGTATCGTATCTTTTACTACATAACTTTTCACCAAATTTCACAAACACTAAGAAAGTTTGTTTTTCGATTCAAAACAAGATTTTAACGCTTTGAGGAGTTCAAATAACGTGTTTTTAGAACAATTGTATCGTATCTTTTACTACATAACTTTTCACCAAATTTCACAAACACTAAGAAAGTTTGTGTTTCGATTCAAAACAAAATTTTAACGCTTTGAGGAGTTCAAATAACGTGTTTTTAGATCATTTGTATCGTATCTTTCACTACATAACTTTTCACCAAATTTCACAAACATTAAGAAAGTTTGTTTTTCGATTCAAAACAAGATTTTAGCGCTTTCAGGAGCTCAAATAACGTGTTTTTAGATCATTTGTATCGTATCTTGTACTACATAATTTTTCACCAAATTTCACAAACACTAAGAAAGTTTGTTTTTCGATTCAAAACAAGATTTTAACGCTTTGAGGAGTTCAAATAACGTGTTTTTAGATCATTTGTATCGTATCTTTTTACTACATAACTTTTCACCAAATTTCACAAACACTAAGAAAGTTTGTTTTTCGATTCAAAACAAGATGTTAACGCTTTGAGGAGTTCAAATAACGTGTTTTTAGATCATTTGTATCGTATCTTTTACTACATAACTTTTCACCAAATTTCACAAACACTAAGAAAGTTTGTTATTCGATTTCAAAACAAGATTTTAATGCTTTGAGGAGTTCAAATAACGTGTTTTTAGAACAATTGTATCGTATCTTTTACTACATAACTTTTCACCAAATTTCACAAACACTAAGAAAGTTTGTGTTTCGATTCAAAACAAGATTTTAACGCTTTGAGGAGTTCAAATAACGTGTTTTTAGATCAATTGTATCGTATCTTTTACTACATAACTTTTCTCCAAATTTCACAAACACTAAGAAAGATTGTTATTCGATTTCAAAACAAGATTATAATGCTTTGAGGAGTACAAATAACGTGTTTTTACATAAATTGTATCGTATCTTTTACTACATAACTTTTCACCAAATTTCACAAACACTAAGAAAGTTTGTTTTTCGATTCAAAACAAGATTTTAACGCTTTGAGGAGTTCAAATAACGTGTTTTTAGAACAATTGTATCGTATCTTTTACTACATAACTTTTCACCAAATTTCACAAACACTAAGAAAGTTTGTGTTTCGATTCAAAACAAGATTTTAACGCTTTGAGGAGTTCAAATAACGTGTTTTTAGATCATTTGTATCGTATCTTTCACTACATAACTTTTCACCAAATTTCACAAACATTAAGAAAGTTTGTTTTTCGATTCAAAACAAGATTTTAGCGCTTTCAGGAGCTCAAATAACGTGTTTTTAGATCATTTGTATCGTATCTTGTACTACATAACTTTTCACCAAATTTCACAAACACTAAGAAAGTTTGTTTTTCGATTCAAAACAAGATTTTAACGCTTTGAGGAGTTCAAATAACGTGTTTTTAGATCATTTGTATCGTATCTTTTTACTACATAACTTTTCACCAAATTTCACAAACACTAAGAAAGTTTGTTTTTCGATTCAAAACAAGATGTTAACGCTTTGAGGAGTTCAAATAACGTGTTTTTAGATCATTTGTATCGTATCTTTCACTACATAACTTTTCACCAAATTTCACAAACACTAAGAAAGTTTGTTATTCGATTTCAAAACAAGATTTTAATGCTTTGAGGAGTTCAAATAACGTGTTTTTAGATCATTTGTATCGTATCTTTTACTACATAACTTTTCACCAAATTTCACAAACACTAAGAAAGTTTGTTTTTCGATTCAAAACAAGATTTTAACGCTTTCAGGAGTTCAAATAACGTGTTTGTAGATAAATTGTATCGTATCTTTTACTACATAACTTTTCAACAAATTTCACAAACACTAAGAAAGTTTGTTTTTCGATTCAAAACAAGATTTTAACGCTTTGAGGAGTTCAAATAACGTGTTTTTAGATAAATTGTGTCGTATCTTTTACTACATAACTTTTCACCAAATTTCACAAACACTAAGAAAGTTTGTTTTTCGATTCAAAACAAGATTTTAACGCTTTCAGGAGTTCAAATAACGTGTTTTTAGATAAATTGTATCGTATCTTTTACTACATAACTTTTCACCAAATTTCACAAACACTAAGAGAGTTTGTTTTTCGATTCAAAACAAGATTTTAGCGCTTTGAGGAGTTCAAATAACGTGTTTTTAGATAAATTGTGTCGTATCTTTTACTACATAACTTTTCACCAAATTTCACAAACATTAAGAAAGTTTGTTTTTCGATTCAAAACAAGATTTTAACGCTTTGAGGAGTTCAAATAACTTGTTTTTAGATCATTTGTATCGTATCTTTTACTACATAACTTTTCACCAAATTTCACAAACACTAAGAAAGTTTGTTTTTCGATTCAAAACAAGATTTTAACGCTTTCAGGAGTCCAAATAACGTGTTTTTAGATCAATTGTATCGTATCTTTTACTACATAACTTTTCACCAAATTTCACAAACACTAAGAAAGTTTGTTTTTCGATTCAAAACAAGATTTTAACGCTTTGAGGAGTTCAAATAACATGTTTTTAGATCATTTGTATCGTATCTTTTACTACATAACTTTTCAGCAAATTTCACACACACTAAGAAAGTTTGTTTTTCGATTCAAAACAAGATTTTAATGCTTTGAGGAGTTCAAATAACGTGTTTTTAGATCATTTGTATCGTATCTTTTACTACATAACTTTTCACCAAATTTCACAAACACTAAGAAAGTTTGTTTTTCGATTCAAAACAAGATTTTAACGCTTTCATGAGTTCAAATAACGTGTTTTTTGATCAATTGTATCGTATCTTTTACTACATAACTTTTCACCAAATTTCACAAACACTAAGAAAGTTTGTTTTTCGATTGAAAACAAGATTTTAACACTTTGAGGAGTTCAAATTACGTGTTTTTAGAACATTTGTATCGTATCTTTCACTACATAACTTTTCACCAAATTTCACAAACACTAAGAAAGATTGTTATTCGATTCAAAACAAGATTTTAACGCTTTCAGGAGTCCAAATAACGTGTTTTTAGATCAATTGTATCGTATCTTTTACTACATAACTTTTCACCAAATTTCACACACACTAAGAAAGTTTGTTTTTCGATTCAAAACAAGATTTTAACGCTTTGAGGAGTTCAAATAACTTGTTTTTAGATCATTTGTATCGTATCTTTTACTACATAACTTTTCACCAAATTTCACAAACACTAAGAAAGTTTGTTTTTCGATTCAAAACAAGATTTTAACGCTTTCAGGAGTCCAAATAACGTGTTTTTAGATCAATTGTATCGTATCTTTTACTACATAACTTTTCACCAAATTTCACAAACACTAAGAAAGTTTGTTTCTCGATTCAAAACAAGATTTTAACGCTTTCAGGAGTCCAAATAACGTGTTTTTAGATCAATTGTATCGTATCTTTTACTACATAACTTTTCACCAAATTTCACAAACACTAAGAAAGTTTGTTTTTCGATTCAAAACAAGATTTTAACGCTTTGAAGAGTTCAGATAACATGTTTTTAGATCAATTGTATCGTATCTTTTACTACATAACTTTTCACCAAATTTCACAAACACTAAGAAAGTTTGTTTTTCGATTCAAAACAAGATTTTAACGCTTTGAAGAGTTCAAATAACTTGTTTTTAGATCATTTGTATCGTATCTTTTAGTACATAACTTTTCACCAAATTTCACAAACACTAAGAAAGTTTGTTTTTCGATTCAAAACAAGATTTTAACGCTTTGAGGAGTTAATTACGTGTTTTCAGAACATTTGTATCGTATCTTTCACTACATAACTTTTCACCAAATTTCACAAACACTAAGAAAGATTGTTATTCGATTTCAAAACAAGATTTTAATGCTTTGAGGAGTACAAATAACGTGTTTTTAGATCATTTGTATCGTATCTTTTACTACATAACTTTTCACCAAATTTCACAAACACTAAGAAAGTTTGTTTTTCGATTCAAAACAAGATTTTAACGCTTTGAGGAGTTCAAATAACGTGTATTTAGATCATTTGTATCGTATCTTTTACTACATAACTTTTCACCAAATTTCACAAACACTAAGAAAGTTTGTTTTTCGATTCAAAACAAGATTTTAACACTTTGAGGAGTTCAAATAACGTGTTTTTAGATCATTTGTATCGTATCTTTCACTACTACATAACTTTTCACCAAATTTCACAAACACTAAGAAAGTTTGTTATTCGATTTCAAAACAAGTTTTTAACGCTTTGAGGAGCTCAAATAACGTGTTTTTAGATCAATTGTATCGTATCTTTTACTACATAACTTTTCACAAAATTCCACTAACACTAAGAAAGTTTGTTTTTCGATTCAAAACAAGATTTTAACGCTTTGAGGAGTTCAAATAACGTGTTTTTAGATCATTTGTATCGTATCTTTCACTACATAACTTTTCACCAAATTTCACAAACACTAAGAAAGTTTGTTTTTCGATTCACAACAAGATTTGAACGCTTTGAGGAGTTCAAATAACATGTTTTTAGATCATTTGTATCGTATCTTTTACTACATAACTTTTCACCAAATTTCACAAACACTAAGAAAGTTTGTTTTTCGATTCAAAACAAGATTTCAACGCTTTGAGGAGTTCAAATAACGGGTTTTTAGATCAATTGTATCGTATCTTTTACTAAATAACTTTTCACCAAATTTCACAAACACTAAGAAAGTTTGTTTCTCGATTCAAAACAAGATTTTAACGCTTTGAGGAGTTCAAATTACGTGTTTTTAGAACATTTGTATCGTATCTTTCACTACATAACTTTTCACCAAATTTCACAGACACTAAGAAAGATTGTTATTCGATTTCAAAACAAGATTTTAATGCTTTGAGGAGTACAAATAACGTGTTTTTAGATCATTTGTATCGTATCTCTTACTACATAACTTTTCACCAAATTTCACAAACACTAAGAAAGTTTGTTTTTCGATTCAAAACAAGATTTTAACGCTTTGAGGAGTTCAAATAACGTGTTTTTAGATAAATTGTATCGTATCTTTTACTACATAACTTTTCACCAAATTTCACAAACACTAAGAAAGTTTGTTTTTCGATTCAAAACAAGATTTTAACGCTTTGAGGAGTTCAAATTACGTGTTTTTAGATCAATTGTATCGTATCTTTTACTACATAACTTTTCACCAAATTTCACAAACACTAAGAAAGTTTGTTTTTCGATTCAAAACAAGATTTTAACGCTTTGAGGAGTTCAAATAACTTGTTTTTAGATCATTCGTATCGTATCTTTTACTACATAACTTTTCACCAAATTTCACAAACACTAAGAAAGTTTGTTTTTCGATTCAAAACAAGATTTTAACGCTTTGAGGAGTTCAAATAACGTGTTTTTAGAACAATTGTATCGTATCTTTTACTACATAACTTTTCACCAAATTTCACAAACACTAAGAAAGTTTGTGTTTCGATTCAAAACAAGATTTTAACGCTTTGAGGAGTTCAAATAACGTGTTTTTAGATCATTTGTATCGTATCTTTCACTACATAACTTTTCACCAAATTTCACAAACATTAAGAAAGTTTGTTTTTCGATTCAAAACAAGATTTTAGCGCTTTCAGGAGCTCAAATAACGTGTTTTTAGATCATTTGTATCGTATCTTGTACTACATAACTTTTCACCAAATTTCACAAACACTAAGAAAGTTTGTTTTTCGATTCAAAACAAGATTTTAACGCTTTGAGGAGTTCAAATAACGTGTTTTTAGATCATTTGTATCGTATCTTTTTACTACATAACTTTTCACCAAATTTCACAAACACTAAGAAAGTTTGTTTTTCGATTCAAAACAAGATGTTAACGCTTTGAGGAGTTCAAATAACGTGTTTTTAGATCATTTGTATCGTATCTTTCACTACATAACTTTTCACCAAATTTCACAAACACTAAGAAAGTTTGTTATTCGATTTCAAAACAAGATTTTAATGCTTTGAGGAGTTCAAATAACGTGTTTTTAGATCATTTGTATCGTATCTTTTACTACATAACTTTTCACCAAATTTCACAAACACTAAGAAAGTTTGTTTTTCGATTCAAAACAAGATTTTAACGCTTTCAGGAGTTCAAATAACGTGTTTGTAGATAAATTGTATCGTATCTTTTACTACATAACTTTTCACCAAATTTCACAAACACTAAGAAAGTTTGTTTTTCGATTCAAAACAAGATTTTAACGCTTTGAGGAGTTCAAATAACGTGTTTTTAGATAAATTGTGTCGTATCTTTTACTACATAACTTTTCACCAAATTTCACAAACACTAAGAAAGTTTGTTTTTCGATTCAAAACAAGATTTTAACGCTTTCAGGAGTTCAAATAACGTGTTTTTAGATAAATTGTATCGTATCTTTTACTACATAACTTTTCACCAAATTTCACAAACACTAAGAGAGTTTGTTTTTCGATTCAAAACAAGATTTTAGCGCTTTGAGGAGTTCAAATAACGTGTTTTTAGATAAATTGTGTCGTATCTTTTACTACATAACTTTTCACCAAATTTCACAAACATTAAGAAAGTTTGTTTTTCGATTCAAAACAAGATTTTAACGCTTTGAGGAGTTCAAATAACTTGTTTTTAGATCATTTGTATCGTATCTTTTACTACATAACTTTTCACCAAATTTCACAAACACTAAGAAAGTTTGTTTTTCGATTCAAAACAAGATTTTAACGCTTTCAGGAGTCCAAATAACGTGTTTTTAGATCAATTGTATCGTATCTTTTACTACATAACTTTTCACCAAATTTCACAAACACTAAGAAAGTTTGTTTTTCGATTCAAAACAAGATTTTAACGCTTTGAGGAGTTCAAATAACATGTTTTTAGATCATTTGTATCGTATCTTTTACTACATAACTTTTCAGCAAATTTCACACACACTAAGAAAGTTTGTTTTTCGATTCAAAACAAGATTTTAATGCTTTGAGGAGTTCAAATAACGTGTTTTTAGATCATTTGTATCGTATCTTTTACTACATAACTTTTCACCAAATTTCACAAACACTAAGAAAGTTTGTTTTTCGATTCAAAACAAGATTTTAACGCTTTCATGAGTTCAAATAACGTGTTTTTTGATCAATTGTATCGTATCTTTTACTACATAACTTTTCACCAAATTTCACAAACACTAAGAAAGTTTGTTTTTCGATTGAAAACAAGATTTTAACACTTTGAGGAGTTCAAATTACGTGTTTTTAGAACATTTGTATCGTATCTTTCACTACATAACTTTTCACCAAATTTCACAAACACTAAGAAAGATTGTTATTCGATTCAAAACAAGATTTTAACGCTTTCAGGAGTCCAAATAACGTGTTTTTAGATCAATTGTATCGTATCTTTTACTACATAACTTTTCACCAAATTTCACACACACTAAGAAAGTTTGTTTTTCGATTCAAAACAAGATTTTAACGCTTTGAGGAGTTCAAATAACTTGTTTTTAGATCATTTGTATCGTATCTTTTACTACATAACTTTTCACCAAATTTCACAAACACTAAGAAAGTTTGTTTTTCGATTCAAAACAAGATTTTAACGCTTTCAGGAGTCCAAATAACGTGTTTTTAGATCAATTGTATCGTATCTTTTACTACATAACTTTTCACCAAATTTCACAAACACTAAGAAAGTTTGTTTCTCGATTCAAAACAAGATTTTAACGCTTTCAGGAGTCCAAATAACGTGTTTTTAGATCAATTGTATCGTATCTTTTACTACATAACTTTTCACCAAATTTCACAAACACTAAGAAAGTTTGTTTTTCGATTCAAAACAAGATTTTAACGCTTTGAAGAGTTCAAATAACATGTTTTTAGATCAATTGTATCGTATCTTTTACTACATAACTTTTCACCAAATTTCACAAACACTAAGAAAGTTTGTTTTTCGATTCAAAACAAGATTTTAACGCTTTGAAGAGTTCAAATAACTTGTTTTTAGATCATTTGTATCGTATCTTTTAGTACATAACTTTTCACCAAATTTCACAAACACTAAGAAAGTTTGTTTTTCGATTCAAAACAAGATTTTAACGCTTTGAGGAGTTAATTACGTGTTTTCAGAACATTTGTATCGTATCTTTCACTACATAACTTTTCACCAAATTTCACAAACACTAAGAAAGATTGTTATTCGATTTCAAAACAAGATTTTAATGCTTTGAGGAGTACAAATAACGTGTTTTTAGATCATTTGTATCGTATCTTTTACTACATAACTTTTCACCAAATTTCACAAACACTAAGAAAGTTTGTTTTTCGATTCAAAACAAGATTTTAACGCTTTGAGGAGTTCAAATAACGTGTATTTAGATCATTTGTATCGTATCTTTTACTACATAACTTTTCACCAAATTTCACAAACACTAAGAAAGTTTGTTTTTCGATTCAAAACAAGATTTTAACACTTTGAGGAGTTCAAATAACGTGTTTTTAGATCATTTGTATCGTATCTTTCACTACTACATAACTTTTCACCAAATTTCACAAACACTAAGAAAGTTTGTTATTCGATTTCAAAACAAGTTTTTAACGCTTTGAGGAGCTCAAATAACGTGTTTTTAGATCAATTGTATCGTATCTTTTACTACATAACTTTTCACAAAATTCCACTAACACTAAGAAAGTTTGTTTTTCGATTCAAAACAAGATTTTAACGCTTTGAGGAGTTCAAATAACGTGTTTTTAGATCATTTGTATCGTATCTTTCACTACATAACTTTTCACCAAATTTCACAAACACTAAGAAAGTTTGTTTTTCGATTCACAACAAGATTTGAACGCTTTGAGGAGTTCAAATAACATGTTTTTAGATCATTTGTATCGTATCTTTTACTACATAACTTTTCACCAAATTTCACAAACACTAAGAAAGTTTGTTTTTCGATTCAAAACAAGATTTCAACGCTTTGAGGAGTTCAAATAACGGGTTTTTAGATCAATTGTATCGTATCTTTTACTAAATAACTTTTCACCAAATTTCACAAACACTAAGAAAGTTTGTTTCTCGATTCAAAACAAGATTTTAACGCTTTGAGGAGTTCAAATTACGTGTTTTTAGAACATTTGTATCGTATCTTTCACTACATAACTTTTCACCAAATTTCACAGACACTAAGAAAGATTGTTATTCGATTTCAAAACAAGATTTTAATGCTTTGAGGAGTACAAATAACGTGTTTTTAGATCATTTGTATCGTATCTCTTACTACATAACTTTTCACCAAATTTCACAAACACTAAGAAAGTTTGTTTTTCGATTCAAAACAAGATTTTAACGCTTTGAGGAGTTCAAATAACGTGTTTTTAGATAAATTGTATCGTATCTTTTACTACATAACTTTTCACCAAATTTCACAAACACTAAGAAAGTTTGTTTTTCGATTCAAAACAAGATTTTAACGCTTTGAGGAGTTCAAATTACGTGTTTTTAGATCAATTGTATCGTATCTTTTACTACATAACTTTTCACCAAATTTCACAAACACTTAGAAAGTTTGTTTTTCGATTCAAAACAAGATTTTAACGCTTTGAGGAGTTCAAATAACTTGTTTTTAGATCATTCGTATCGTATCTTTTACTACATAACTTTTCACCAAATTTCACAAACACTAAGAAAGTTTGTTTTTCGATTCAAAACAAGATTTTAACGCTTTGAGGAGTTCAAATAACGTGTTTTTAGAACAATTGTATCGTATCTTTTACTACATAACTTTTCACCAAATTTCACAAACACTAAGAAAGTTTGTGTTTCGATTCAAAACAAGATTTTAACGCTTTGAGGAGTTCAAATAACGTGTTTTTAGATCATTTGTATCGTATCTTTCACTACATAACTTTTCACCAAATTTCACAAACATTAAGAAAGTTTGTTTTTCGATTCAAAACAAGATTTTAGCGCTTTCAGGAGCTCAAATAACGTGTTTTTAGATCATTTGTATCGTATCTTGTACTACATAACTTTTCACCAAATTTCACAAACACTAAGAAAGTTTGTTTTTCGATTCAAAACAAGATTTTAACGCTTTGAGGAGTTCAAATAACGTGTTTTTAGATCATTTGTATCGTATCTTTTTACTACATAACTTTTCACCAAATTTCACAAACACTAAGAAAGTTTGTTTTTCGATTCAAAACAAGATGTTAACGCTTTGAGGAGTTCAAATAACGTGTTTTTAGATCATTTGTATCGTATCTTTCACTACATAACTTTTCTCCAAATTTCACAAACACTAAGAAAGTTTGTTATTCGATTTCAAAACAAGATTTTAATGCTTTGAGGAGTTCAAATAACGTGTTTTTAGATCATTTGTATCGTATCTTTTACTACATAACTTTTCACCAAATTTCACAAACACTAAGAAAGTTTGTTTTTCGATTCAAAACAAGATTTTAACGCTTTCAGGAGTTCAAATAACGTGTTTGTAGATAAATTGTATCGTATCTTTTACTACATAACTTTTCACCAAATTTCACAAACACTAAGAAAGTTTGTTTTTCGATTCAAAACAAGATTTTAACGCTTTGAGGAGTTCAAATAACGTGTTTTTAGATAAATTGTGTCGTATCTTTTACTACATAACTTTTCACCAAATTTCACAAACACTAAGAAAGTTTGTTTTTCGATTCAAAACAAGATTTTAACGCTTTCAGGAGTTCAAATAACGTGTTTTTAGATAAATTGTATCGTATCTTTTACTACATAACTTTTCACCAAATTTCACAAACACTAAGAGAGTTTGTTTTTCGATTCAAAACAAGATTTTAGCGCTTTGAGGAGTTCAAATAACGTGTTTTTAGATAAATTGTGTCGTATCTTTTACTACATAACTTTTCACCAAATTTCACAAACATTAAGAAAGTTTGTTTTTCGATTCAAAACAAGATTTTAACGCTTTGAGGAGTTCAAATAACTTGTTTTTAGATCATTTGTATCGTATCTTTTACTACATAACTTTTCACCAAATTTCACAAACACTAAGAAAGTTTGTTTTTCGATTCAAAACAAGATTTTAACGCTTTCAGGAGTCCAAATAACGTGTTTTTAGATCAATTGTATCGTATCTTTTACTACATAACTTTTCACCAAATTTCACAAACACTAAGAAAGTTTGTTTTTCGATTCAAAACAAGATTTTAACGCTTTGAGGAGTTCAAATAACATGTTTTTAGATCATTTGTATCGTATCTTTTACTACATAACTTTTCAGCAAATTTCACACACACTAAGAAAGTTTGTTTTTCGATTCAAAACAAGATTTTAATGCTTTGAGGAGTTCAAATAACGTGTTTTTAGATCATTTGTATCGTATCTTTTACTACATAACTTTTCACCAAATTTCACAAACACTAAGAAAGTTTGTTTTTCGATTCAAAACAAGATGTTAACGCTTTGAGGAGTTCAAATAACGTGTTTTTAGATCATTTGTATCGTATCTTTCACTACATAACTTTTCACCAAATTTCACAAACACTAAGAAAGTTTGTTATTCGATTTCAAAACAAGATTTTAATGCTTTGAGGAGTTCAAATAACGTGTTTTTAGATCATTTGTATCGTATCTTTTACTACATAACTTTTCACCAAATTTCACAAACACTAAGAAAGTTTGTTTTTCGATTCAAAACAAGATTTTAACGCTTTCAGGAGTTCAAATAACGTGTTTGTAGATAAATTGTATCGTATCTTTTACTACATAACTTTTCACCAAATTTCACAAACACTA
Source organism: Luzula sylvatica (assembly GCA_946800325.1). Classification (NCBI taxonomy): domain Eukaryota; kingdom Viridiplantae; phylum Streptophyta; class Magnoliopsida; order Poales; family Juncaceae; genus Luzula; species Luzula sylvatica. The sequence continues at coordinate 59,984,393 of OX326961.1, read as the reverse complement.
AGAAAGTTTGTTTTTCGATTCAAAACAAGATTTTAACGCTTTGAGGAGTTCAAATAACGTGTTTTTAGATAAATTGTGTCGTATCTTTTACTACATAACTTTTCACCAAATTTCACAAACACTAAGAAAGTTTGTTTTTCGATTCAAAACAAGATTTTAACGCTTTCAGGAGTTCAAATAACGTGTTTTTAGATAAATTGTATCGTATCTTTTACTACATAACTTTTCACCAAATTTCACAAACACTAAGAGAGTTTGTTTTTCGATTCAAAACAAGATTTTAGCGCTTTGAGGAGTTCAAATAACGTGTTTCTAGATAAATTGTGTCGTATCTTTTACTACATAACTTTTCACCAAATTTCACAAACATTAAGAAAGTTTGTTTTTCGATTCAAAACAAGATTTTAACGCTTTGAGGAGTTCAAATAACTTGTTTTTAGATCATTTGTATCGTATCTTTTACTACATAACTTTTCACCAAATTTCACAAACACTAAGAAAGTTTGTTTTTCGATTCAAAACAAGATTTTAACGCTTTCAGGAGTCCAAATAACGTGTTTTTAGATCAATTGTATCGTATCTTTTACTACATAACTTTTCACCAAATTTCACAAACACTAAGAAAGTTTGTTTTTCGGTTCAAAACAAGATTTTAACGCTTTGAGGAGTTCAAATAACATGTTTTTAGATCATTTGTATCGTATCTTTTACTACATAACTTTTCAGCAAATTTCACACACACTAAGAAAGTTTGTTTTTCGATTCAAAACAAGATTTTAATGCTTTGAGGAGTTCAAATAACGTGTTTTTAGATCATTTGTATCGTATCTTTTACTACATAACTTTTCACCAAATTTCACAAACACTAAGAAAGTTTGTTTTTCGATTCAAAACAAGATTTTAACGCTTTCAGGAGTTCAAATAACGTGTTTTTTGATCAATTGTATCGTATCTTTTACTGCATAACTTTTCACCAAATTTCACAAACACTAAGAAAGTTTGTTTTTCGATTCAAAACAAGATTTTAACACTTTGAGGAGTTCAAATTACGTGTTTTTAGAACATTTGTATCGTATCTTTCACTACATAACTTTTCACCAAATTTCACAAACACTAAGAAAGATTGTTATTCGATTTCAAAACAAGATTTTAATGCTTTGAGGAGTACAAATAACGTGTTTTTAGATCATTTGTATCGTATCTCTTACTACATAACTTTTCACCAAATTTCACAAACACTAAGAGAGTTTGTTTTTCGATTCAAAACAAGATTTTAACGCTTTGAGGAATTCAAATAACGTGTTTTTAGATCAATTGTATCGTATCTTTTACTACATAACTTTTCACCAAATTTCACAAACACTAAGAAAGTTTGTTTTTCGATTCAAAACAAGATTTTAACGCTTTGAGGAGTTCAAATAACATGTTTTTAGATCATTTGTATCGTATCTTTTACTACATAACTTTTCACCAAATTTCACAAACACTAAGAAAGTTTGTTTTTCGATTCAAAACAAGATTTTAACGCTTTCAGGAGTCCAAATAACGTGTTTTTAGATCAATTGTATCGTATCTTTTACTACATAACTTTTCACCAAATTTTACAAACACTAAGAAAGTTTGTTTCTCGATTCAAAACAAGATTTTAACGCTTTCAGGAGTCCAAATAACGTGTTTTTAGATCAATTGTATCGTATCTTTTACTACATAACTTTTCACCAAATTTCACAAACACTAAGAAAGTTTGTTTTTCGATTCAAAACAAGATTTTAACGCTTTGAAGAGTTCAAATAACGTGTTTTTAGATCAATTGTATCGTATCTTTTACTACATAACTTTTCACCAAATTTCACAAACACTAAGAAAGTTTGTTTTTCGATTCAAAACAAGATTTTAACGCTTTGAAGAGTTCAAATAACTTGTTTTTAGATCATTTGTATCGTATCTTTTAGTACATAACTTTTCACCAAATTTCACAAACACTAAGAAAGTTTGTTTTTCGATTCAAAACAAGATTTTAACGCTTTGAGGAGTTAATTACGTGTTTTCAGAACATTTGTATCGTATCTTTCACTACATAACTTTTCACCAAATTTCACAAACACTAAGAAAGATTGTTATTCGATTTCAAAACAAGATTTTAATGCTTTGAGGAGTACAAATAACGTGTTTTTAGATCATTTGTATCGTATCTTTTACTACATAACTTTTCACCAAATTTCACAAACACTAAGAAAGTTTGTTTTTCGATTCAAAACAAGATTTTAACGCTTTGAGGAGTTCAAATAACGTGTATTTAGATCATTTGTATCGTATCTTTTACTACATAACTTTTCACCAAATTTCACAAACACTAAGAAAGTTTGTTTTTCGATTCAAAACAAGATTTTAACACTTTGAGGAGTTCAAATAACGTGTTTTTAGATCATTTGTATCGTATCTTTCACTACTACATAACTTTTCACCAAATTTCACAAACACTAAGAAAGTTTGTTATTCGATTTCAAAACAAGTTTTTAACGCTTTGAGGAGCTCAAATAACGTGTTTTTAGATCAATTGTATCGTATCTTTTACTACATAACTTTTCACAAAATTCCACTAACACTAAGAAAGTTTGTTTTTCGATTCAAAACAAGATTTTAACGCTTTGAGGAGTTCAAATAACGTGTTTTTAGATCATTTGTATCGTATCTTTCACTACATAACTTTTCACCAAATTTCACAAACACTAAGAAAGTTTGTTTTTCGATTCACAACAAGATTTGAACGCTTTGAGGAGTTCAAATAACATGTTTTTAGATCATTTGTATCGTATCTTTTACTACATAACTTTTCACCAAATTTCACAAACACTAAGAAAGTTTGTTTTTCGATTCAAAACAAGATTTCAACGCTTTGAGGAGTTCAAATAATGTGTTTTTAGATCAATTGTATCGTATCTTTTACTAAATAACTTTTCACCAAATTTCACAAACACTAAGAAAGTTTGTTTCTCGATTCAAAACAAGATTTTAATGCTTTGAGGAGTTCAAATTACGTGTTTTTAGAACATTTGTATCGTATCTTTCACTACATAACTTTTCACCAAATTTCACAGACACTAAGAAAGATTGTTATTCGATTTCAAAACAAGATTTTAATGCTTTGAGGAGTACAAATAACGTGTTTTTAGATCATTTGTATCGTATCTCTTACTACATAACTTTTCACCAAATTTCACAAACACTAAGAAAGTTTGTTTTTCGATTCAAAACAAGATTTTAACGCTTTGAGGAGTTCAAATAACGTGTTTTTAGATAAATTGTATCGTATCTTTTACTACATAACTTTTCACCAAATTTCACAAACACTAAGAAAGTTTGTTTTTCGATTCAAAACAAGATTTTAACGCTTTGAGGAGTTCAAATTACGTGTTTTTAGATCAATTGTATCGTATCTTTTACTACATAACTTTTCACCAAATTTCACAAACACTAAGAAAGTTTGTTTTTCGATTCAAAACAAGATTTTAACGCTTTGAGGAGTTCAAATAACTTGTTTTTAGATCATTCGTATCGTATCTTTTACTACATAACTTTTCACCAAATTTCACAAACACTAAGAAAGTTTGTTTTTCGATTCAAAACAAGATTTTAACGCTTTGAGGAGTTCAAATAACGTGTTTTTAGATCATTTGTATCGTATCTTTTACTACATAACTTTTCACCAAATTTCACAAACACTAAGAAAGTTTGTTTTTCGATTCAAAACAAGATTTTAACGCTTTGAGGAGTTCAAATAACGGGTTTTTACATCAATTGTATCGTATCTTTTACTAAATAACTTTTCACCAAATTTCACAAACACTAAGAAAGTTTGTTTTTCGATTCAAAACAAGATTTTAACGCTTTGAGGAGTTCAAATAACGTGTTTTTAGAACATTTGTATCGTATCTTTCACTACATAACTTTTCACCAAATTTCACAAACACTAAGAAAGATTGTTATTCGATTTCAAAACAAGATTTTAATGCTTTGAGGAGTACAAATAACGTGTTTTTAGATCATTTGTATCGTATCTTTTACTACATAACTTTTCACCAAATTTCACAAACACTAAGAAAGTTTGTTTTTCGATTCAAAACAAGATTTTAACGCTTTGATGAGTTCAAATTACGTGTTTTTAGAACATTTGTATCGTATCTTTTACTACATAACTTTTCACCAAATTTCACAAACCCTAAGAAAGATTGTTATTCGATTTCAAAACAAGATTTTAATGCTTTGAGGAGTACAAATAACGTGTTTTTAGATCATTTGTATCGTATCTCATACTACATAACTTTTCACCAAATTTCACAAACACTAAGAAAGTTTGTTTTTCGATTCAAAACAAGATTTTAACGCTTTCAGGAGTTCCAATAACGTGTTTTTAGATACATTGTATCGTATCTTTTACTACATAACTTTTCACCAAATTTCACAAACACTAAGAAAGTTTGTTTTTCGATTCAAAACAAGATTTTAACGCTTTGAGGAGTTCAAATAACGTATTTTTAGATCAATTGTATCGTATCTTTTACTACATAACTTTTCTCCAAATTTCACAAACACTAAGAAAGATTGTTATTCGATTTCAAAACAATATTATAATGCTTTGAGGAGTACAAATAACGTGTTTTTACATAAATTGTATCGTATCTTTTACTACATAACTTTTCACCAAATTTCACAAACACTAAGAAAGTTTGTTTTTCGATTCAAAACAAGATTTTAACGCTTTGAGGAGTTCAAATAACGTGTTTTTAGATCAATTGTATCGTATCTTTTACTACATAACTTTTCACCAAATTTCACAAACACTAAGAAAGTTTGTTTTTCGATTCAAAACAAGATTTTAACGCTTTGAGGAGTTCAAATAACGTGTTTTTAGATCATTTGTATCGTATCTTTTACTACATAACTTTTCACCAAATTTCACAAACACTAAGAAAGTTTGTTTTTCGATTCAAAACAAGATTTTAACGCTTTCAGGAGTCCAAATAACGTGTTTTTAGATCAATTGTTTCGTATCTTTTACTACATAACTTTTCACCAAATTTCACAAACACTAAGAAAGTTTGCTTTTCGAATCAAAACAAGATTTTAACGCTTTGAAGAGTTCAAATAACATGTTTTTAGATCATTTGTATCGTATCTTTTACTACATAACTTTTCACCAAATTTCACAAACACTAAGAAAGTTTGTTTTTGATTCAAAACAAGATTTTAATGCTTTGAGGAGTTCAAATAACGTGTTTTTAGATCATTTGTATCGTATCTTTTATTACATAACTTTTCTCCAAATTTCACAAACACTAAGAAAGTTTGTTTTTCGATTCAAAACAAGATTTTAACGCTTTCAGGAGTTCAAATAACGTGTTTTTAGATCAATTGTATCGTATGTTTTACTACATAACTTTTCACCAAATTTCACAACCACTAAGAAAGTTTGTTTTTCGATTCAAAACAAGATTTTAACGCTTTGAGGAGTTAATTACGTGTTTTCAGAACATTTGTATCGTATCTTTCACTACATAACTTTTCACCAAATTTCACAAACACTAAGAAAGATTGTTATTCGATTTCAAAACAAGATTTTAATGCTTTGAGGAGTACAAATAACGTGTTTTTAGATCATTTGTATCGTATCTCTTACTACATAACTTTTCACCAAATTTCACAAACACTAAGAAAGTTTGTTTTTCGATTCAAAACAAGATTTTAACGCTCTCAGGAGTTCAAATAACGTGTTTTTTGATCATTTGTATCGTATCTTTCACTACATAAATTTTCACCAAATTTCACAAACACTAAGAAAGTTTGTTTTTCGATTCAAAACAAGTTTTTAACGCTTTGAGGAGCTCAAATAACGTGTTTTTAGATCATTTGTATCGTATCTTTCACTACATAACTTTTCACCAAATTTCACAAACACTAAGAAAGTTTGTTTTTCGATTCAAAACAAGATTTTAACGCTTTGAGGAGTTCAAATAACGTGTTTTTATATAAATTGTATCGTATCTTTTACTACATAACTTTTCACCAAATTTCACAAACACTAAGAAAGTTTGTTTTTCGATTCAAAACAAGATTTTAACGCTTTCAGGAGTCCAAATAACGTGTTTTTAGATCAATTGTATCGTATCTTTTACTACATAACTTTTCACCAAATTTCACAAACACTAAGAAAGTTTGTTTTTCGATTCAAAACAAGATTTTAACGCTTTGAAGAGTTCAAATAGCATGTTTTTAGATCATTTGTATCGTATCTTTTACTACATAACTTTTCACCAAATTTCACAAACACTAAGAAAGTTTGTTTTTTGATTCAAAACAAGATTTTAATGCTTTGAGGAGTTCAAATAACGTGTTTTTAGATCATTTGTATCGTATCTTTTACTACATAACTTTTCACCAAATTTCACAAACACTAAGAAAGTTTGTTTTTCGATTCAAAACAAGATTTTAACGCTTTCAGGAGTTCAAATAACGTGTTTTTAGATCAATTGTATCGTATCTTTTACTACATAACTTTTCACCAAATTTCACAAACACTAAGAAAGTTTGTTTTTCGATTCAAAACAATATTTTAACGCTTTGAGGAGTTAATTACGTGTTTTCAGAACATTTGTATCGTATCTTTCACTACATAACTTTTCACCAAATTTCACAAACACTAAGAAAGATTGTTATTCGATTTCAAAACAAGATTTTAATGCTTTGAGGAGTACAAATAACGTGTTTTTAGATCATTTGTATCGTATCTCTTACTACATAACTTTTCACCAAATTTCACAAACACTAAGAAAGTTTGTTTTTCGATTCAAAACAAGATTTTAACGCTTTCAGGAGTTCAAATAACGTGTTTTTAGATAAATTGTATCGTATCTTTTACTACATAACTTTTCACCAAATTTCACAAACACTAAGAAAGTTTGTTTTTCGATTCAAAACAAGATTTTAACGCTTTGAGGAGTTCAAATAACGTGTATTTAGATCATTTTTATCGTATCTTTTACTACATAACTTTTCACCAAATTTCACAAACACTAAGAAAGTTTGTTTTTCGATTCAAAACAAGATTTTAACACTTTGAGGAGTTCAAATAACGTGTTTTTAGATCATTTGTATCGTATCTTTCACTACATAACTTTTCACCAAATTTCACAAACACTAAGAAAGTTTGTTATTCGATTTCAAAACAAGTTTTTAACGCTTTGAGGAGCTCAAATAACGTGTTTTTAGATCAATTGTATCGTATCTTTTACTACATAACTTTTCACAAAATTCCACTAACACTAAGAAAGTTTGTTTTTCAATTCAAAACAAGATTTTAACGCTTTGAGGAGTTCAAATAACGTGTTTTTAGATCATTTGTATCGTATCTTTCACTACATAACTTTTCACCAAATTTCACAAACACTAAGAAAGTTTGTTTTTCGATTCACAACAAGATTTGAACGCTTTGAGGAGTTCAAATAACATGTTTTTAGATCATTTGTATCGTATCTTTTACTACATAACTTTTCACCAAATTTCACAAACACTAAGAAAGTTTGTTTTTCGATTCAAAACAAGATTTCAACGCTTTGAGGAGTTCAAATAACGGGTTTTTAGATCAATTGTATCGTATCTTTTACTAAATAACTTTTCACCAAATTTCACAAACACTAAGAAAGTTTGTTTCTCGATTCAAAACAAGATTTTAACGCTTTGAGGAGTTCAAATTACGTGTTTTTAGAACATTTGTATCGTATCTTTCACTACATAACTTTTCACCAAATTTCACAGACACTAAGAAAGATTGTTATTCGATTCAAAACAAGATTTTAACGCTTTGAGGAGTTCAAATAACGTATTTTTAGATCAATTGTATCGTATCTTTTACTACATAACTTTTCTCCAAATTTCACAAACACTAAGAAAGATTGTTATTCGATTTCAAAACAATATTATAATGCTTTGAGGAGTACAAATAACGTGTTTTTACATAAATTGTATCGTATCTTTTACTACATAACTTTTCACCAAATTTCACAAACACTAAGAAAGTTTGTTTTTCGATTCAAAACAAGATTTTAACGCTTTGAGGAGTTCAAATAACGTGTTTTTAGATCAATTGTATCGTATCTTTTACTACATAACTTTTCACCAAATTTCACAAACACTAAGAAAGTTTGTTTTTCGATTCAAAACAAGATTTTAACGCTTTGAGGAGTTCAAATTACGTGTTTTTAGAACATTTGTATCGTATCTTTCACTACATAACTTTTCACCAAATTTCACAGACACTAAGAAAGATTGTTATTCGATTTCAAAACAAGATTTTAATGCTTTGAGGAGTACAAATAACGTGTTTTTAGATCATTTGTATCGTATCTCTTACTACATAACTTTTCACCAAATTTCACAAACACTAAGAAAGTTTGTTTTTCGATTCAAAACAAGATTTTAACGCTTTGAGGAGTTCAAATAACGTGTTTTTAGATAAATTGTATCGTATCTTTTACTACATAACTTTTCACCAAATTTCACAAACACTAAGAAAGTTTGTTTTTCGATTCAAAACAAGATTTTAACGCTTTGAGGAGTTCAAATAACGTGTTTTTAGATCAATTGTATCGTATCTTTTACTACATAACTTTTCACCAAATTTCACAAACACTAAGAAAGTTTGTTTTTCGATTCAAAACAAGATTTTAACGCTTTGAGGAGTTCAAATAACATGTTTTTAGATCATTTGTATCGTATCTTTTACTACATAACTTTTCACCAAATTTCACAAACACTAAGAAAGTTTGTTTTTCGATTCAAAACAAGATTTTAACGCTTTGAGGAGTTCAAATAACGTGTTTTTAGATCATTTGTATCGTATCTTTTACTACATAACTTTTCACCAAATTTCACAAACACTAAGAAAGTTTGTTTTTCGATTCAAAACAAGATTTTAACGCTTTGAGGAGTTCAAATAACGGGTTTTTACATCAATTGTATCGTATCTTTTACTAAATAACTTTTCACCAAATTTCACAAACACTAAGAAAGTTTGTTTTTCGATTCAAAACAAGATTTTAACGCTTTGAGGAGTTCAAATAACGTGTTTTTAGAACATTTGTATGGTATCTTTCACTACATAACTTTTCACCAAATTTCACAAACACTAAGAAATATTGTTATTCGATTTCAAAACAAGATTTTAATTCTTTGAGGAGTACAAATAACGTGTTTTTAGATCATTTGTATCGTATCTTTTACTACATAACTTTTCACCAAATTTCACAAACACTAAGAAAGTTTGTTTTTCGATTCAAAACAAGATTTTAACGCTTTGATGAGTTCAAATTACGTGTTTTTAGAACATTTGTATCGTATCTTTTACTACATAACTTTTCACCAAATTTCACAAACACTAAGAAAGATTGTTATTCGGTTTCAAAACAAGATTTTAATGCTTTGAGGAGTACAAATAACGTGTTTTTAGATCATTTGTATCGTATCTCATACTACATAACTTTTCACCAAATTTCACAAACACTAAGAAAGTTTGTTTTTCGATTCAAAACAAGATTTTAACGCTTTCAGGAGTTCCAATAACGTGTTTTTAGATACATTGTATCGTATCTTTTACTACATAACTTTTCACCAAATTTCACAAACACTAAGAAAGTTTGTTTTTCGATTCAAAACAAGATTTTAACGCTTTGAGGAGTTCAAATAACGTATTTTTAGATCAATTGTATCGTATCTTTTACTACATAACTTTTCTCCAAATTTCACAAACACTAAGAAAGATTGTTATTCGATTTCAAAACAAGATTATAATGCTTTGAGGAGTACAAATAACGTGTTTTTACATAAATTGTATCGTATCTTTTACTACATAACTTTTCACCAAATTTCACAAACACTAAGAAAGTTTGTTTTTCGATTCAAAACAAGATTTTAACGCTTTGAGGAGTTCAAATAACGTGTTTTTAGATCAATTGTATCGTATCTTTTACTACATAACTTTTCACCAAATTTCACAAACACTAAGAAAGTTTGTTTTTCGATTCAAAACAAGATTTTAACGCTTTGAGGAGTTCAAATAACGTGTTTTTAGATCATTTTTATCGTATCTTTTACTACATAACTTTTCACCAAATTTCACAAACACTAAGAAAGTTTGTTTTTCGATTCAAAACAAGATTTTCACGCTTTCAGGAGTCCAAATAACGTGTTTTTAGATCAATTGTTTCGTATCTTTTACTACATAACTTTTCACCAAATTTCACAAACACTAAGAAAGTTTGCTTTTCGATTCAAAACAAGATTTTAACGCTTTGAAGAGTTCAAATAACATGTTTTTAGATCATTTGTATCGTATCTTTTACTACATAACTTTTCACCAAATTTCACAAACACTAAGAAAGTTTGTTTTTTGATTCAAAACAAGATTTTAATGCTTTGAGGAGTTCAAATAACGTGTTTTTAGATCATTTGTATCGTATCTTTTATTACATAACTTTTCTCCAAATTTCACAAACACTAAGAAAGTTTGTTTTTCGATTCAAAACAAGATTTTAACGCTTTAAGGAGTTCAAATAACGTGTTTTTAGATCAATTGTATCGTATGTTTTACTACATAACTTTTCACCAAATTTCACAACCACTAAGAAAGTTTGTTTTTCGATTCAAAACAAGATTTTAACGCTTTGAGGAGTTAATTACGTGTTTTCAGAACATTTGTATCGTATCTTTCACTACATAACTTTTCACCAAATTTCACAAACACTAAGAAAGATTGATATTCGATTTCAAAACAAGATTTTAATGCTTTGAGGAGTACAAATAACGTGTTTTTAGATCATTTGTATCGTATCTCTTACTACATAACTTTTCACCAAATTTCACAAACACTAAGAAAGTTTGTTTTTCGATTCAAAACAAGATTTTAACGCTCTCAGGAGTTCAAATAACGTGTTTTTAGATCATTTGTATCGTATCTTTCACTACATAAATTTTCACCAAATTTCACAAACACTAAGAAAGTTTGTTTTTCGATTCAAAACAAGTTTTTAACGCTTTGAGGAGCTCAAATAACGTGTTTTTAGATCATTTGTATCGTATCTTTCACTACATAACTTTTCACCAAATTTCACAAACACTAAGAAAGTTTGTTTTTCGATTCAAAACAAGATTTTAACGCTTTGAGGAGTTCAAATAACGTGTTTTTAGATAAATTGTATCGTATCTTTTACTACATAACTTTTCACCAAATTTCACAAACAATAAGAAAGTTTGTTTTTCGATTCAAAACAAGATTTTAACGCTTTGAGGAGTTCAAATAACGTGTTTTTAGATCAATTGTATCGTATCTTTTACTACATAACTTTTCAGCAAATTTCACAAACACTAAGAAAGTTTGTTTTTCGATTCAAAACAAGATTTTAACGCTTTGAAGAGTTCAAATAACATGTTTTTAGATCATTTGTATCGTATCTTTTACTACATAACTTTTCACCAAATTTCACAAACACTAAGAAAGTTTGTTTTTCGATTCAAAACAAGATTTTAACGCTTTCAGGAGTCCAAATAACGTGTTTTTAGATCAATTGTATCGTATCTTTTACTACATAACTTTTCACCAAATTTCACAAACACTAAGAAAGTTTGTTTTTCGATTCAAAACAAGATTTTAACGCTTTGAAGAGTTCAAATAACATGTTTTTAGATCATTTGTATCGTATCTTTTACTACATAACTTTTCACCAAATTTCACAAACACTAAGAAAGTTTGTTTTTTGATTCAAAACAAGATTTTAATGCTTTGAGGAGTTCAAATAACGTGTTTTTAGATCATTTGTATCGTATCTTTTACTACATAACTTTTCACCAAATTTCACAAACACTAAGAAAGTTTGTTTTTCGATTCAAAACAAGATTTTAACGCTTTCAGGAGTTCAAATAACGTGTTTTTAGATCAATTGTATCGTATCTTTTACTACATAACTTTTCACCAAATTTCACAAACACTAAGAAAGTTTGTTTTTCGATTCAAAACAATATTTTAACGCTTTGAGGAGTTAATTACGTGTTTTCAGAACATTTGTATCGTATCTTTCACTACATAACTTTTCACCAAATTTCACAAACACTAAGAAAGATTGTTATTCGATTTCAAAACAAGATTTTAATGCTTTGAGGAGTACAAATAACGTGTTTTTAGATCATTTGTATCGTATCTCTTACTACATAACTTTTCACCAAATTTCACAAACACTAAGAAAGTTTGTTTTTCGATTCAAAACAAGATTTTAACGCTTTCAGGAGTTCAAATAACGTGTTTTTAGATAAATTGTATCGTATCTTTTACTACATAACTTTTCACCAAATTTCACAAACACTAAGAAAGTTTGTTTTTCGATTCAAAACAAGATTTTAACGCTTTGAGGAGTTCAAATAACGTGTATTTAGATCATTTGTATCGTATCTTTTACTACATAACTTTTCAGCAAATTTCACAAACACTAAGAAAGTTTGTTTTTCGATTCAAAACAAGATTTTAACGCTTTGAAGAGTTCAAATAACATGTTTTTAGATCATTTGTATCGTATCTTTTACTACATAACTTTTCACCAAATTTCACAAACACTAAGAAAGTTTGTTTTTCGATTCAAAACAAGATTTTAACGCTTTGAGGAGTTCAAATAACGTATTTTTAGATCAATTGTATCGTATCTTTTACTACATAACTTTTCTCCAAATTTCACAAACACTAAGAAAGATTGTTATTCGATTTCAAAACAAGATTTTAATGCTTTGAGGAGTACAAATAACGTGTTTTTAGATCATTTGTATCGTATCTCATACTACATAACTTTTCACCAAATTTCACAAACACTAAGAAAGTTTGTTTTTCGATTCAAAACAAGATTTTAACGCTTTCAGGAGTTCAAATAACGTGTTTTTAGATCAATTGTATCGTATGTTTTACTACATAACTTTTCACCAAATTTCACAACCACTAAGAAAGTTTGTTTTTCGATTCAAAACAAGATTTTAACGCTTTGAGGAGTTAATTACGTGTTTTCAGAACATTTGTATCGTATCTTTCACTACATAACTTTTCACCAAATTTCACAAACACTAAGAAAGATTGATATTCGATTTCAAAACAAGATTTTAATGCTTTGAGGAGTACAAATAACGTGTTTTTAGATCATTTGTATCGTATCTCTTACTACATAACTTTTCACCAAATTTCACAAACACTAAGAAAGTTTGTTTTTCGATTCAAAACAAGATTTTAACGCTCTCAGGAGTTCAAATAACGTGTTTTTAGATCATTTGTATCGTATCTTTCACTACATAAATTTTCACCAAATTTCACAAACACTAAGAAAGTTTGTTTTTCGATTCAAAACAAGTTTTTAACGCTTTGAGGAGCTCAAATAACGTGTTTTTAGATCATTTCACAAACACTAAATTTCACAAACACTAAGAAAGTTTGTTTTTCGATTCAAAACAAGATTTTAACGCTTTGAGGAGTTCAAATAACGTGTTTTTAGATAAATTGTATCGTATCTTTTACTACATAACTTTTCACCAAATTTCACAAACAATAAGAAAGTTTGTTTTTCGATTCAAAACAAGATTTTAACGCTTTGAGGAGTTCAAATAACGTGTTTTTAGATCAATTGTATCGTATCTTTTACTACATAACTTTTCAGCAAATTTCACAAACACTAAGAAAGTTTGTTTTTCGATTCAAAACAAGATTTTAACGCTTTGAAGAGTTCAAATAACATGTTTTTAGATCATTTGTATCGTATCTTTTACTACATAACTTTTCACCAAATTTCACAAACACTAAGAAAGTTTGTTTTTCGATTCAAAACAAGATTTTAACGCTTTCAGGAGTCCAAATAACGTGTTTTTAGATCAATTGTATCGTATCTTTTACTACATAACTTTTCACCAAATTTCACAAACACTAAGAAAGTTTGTTTTTCAATTCAAAACAAGATTTTAACGCTTTGAGGAGTTCAAATAACGTGTTTTTAGATCATTTGTATCGTATCTTTCACTACATAACTTTTCACCAAATTTCACAAACACTAAGAAAGTTTGTTTTTCGATTCACAACAAGATTTGAACGCTTTGAGGAGTTCAAATAACATGTTTTTAGATCATTTGTATCGTATCTTTTACTACATAACTTTTCACCAAATTTCACAAACACTAAGAAAGTTTGTTTTTCGATTCAAAACAAGATTTCAACGCTTTGAGGAGTTCAAATAACGTGTTTTTAGATCAATTGTATCGTATCTTTTACTACATAACTTTTCACCAAATTTCACAAACACTAAGAAAGTTTGTTTCTCGATTCAAAACAATATTTTAACGCTTTGAGGAGTTAATTACGTGTTTTCAGAACATTTGTATCGTATCTTTCACTACATAACTTTTCACCAAATTTCACAAACACTAAGAAAGTTTGTTTTTTGATTCAAAACAAGATTTTAATGCTTTGAGGAGTTCAAATAACGTGTTTTTAGATCATTTGTATCGTATCTTTTATTACATAACTTTTCTCCAAATTTCACAAACACTAAGAAAGTTTGTTTTTCGATTCAAAACAAGATTTTAACGCTTTCAGGAGTTCAAATAACGTGTTTTTAGATCAATTGTATCGTATGTTTTACTACATAACTTTTCACCAAATTTCACAACCACTAAGAAAGTTTGTTTTTCGATTCAAAACAAGATTTTAACGCTTTGAGGAGTTAATTACGTGTTTTCAGAACATTTGTATCGTATCTTTCACTACATAACTTTTCAGCAAATTTCACAAACACTAAGAAAGTTTGTTTTTCGATTCAAAACAAGATTTGAACGCTTTGAGGAGTTCAAATAACATGTTTTTAGATCATTTGTATCGTATCTTTTACTACATAACTTTTCACCAAATTTCACAAACACTAAGAAAGTTTGTTTTTCGATTCAAAACAAGATTTTAACGCTTTGAGGAGTTCAAATAACGTGTTTTTAGATCATTTGTATCGTATCTTTTACTACATAACTTTTCACCAAATTTCACAAACACTAAGAAAGTTTGTTTTTCGATTCAAAACAAGATTTTAACGCTTTGAGGAGTTCAAATAACGGGTTTTTACATCAATTGTATCGTATCTTTTACTAAATAACTTTTCACCAAATTTCACAAACACTAAGAAAGTTTGTTTTTCGATTCAAAACAAGATTTTAACGCTTTGAGGAGTTCAAATAACGTGTTTTTAGAACATTTGTATGGTATCTTTCACTACATAACTTTTCACCAAATTTCACAAACACTAAGAAATATTGTTATTCGATTTCAAAACAAGATTTTAATTCTTTGAGGAGTACAAATAACGTGTTTTTAGATCATTTGTATCGTATCTTTTACTACATAACTTTTCACCAAATTTCACAAACACTAAGAAAGTTTGTTTCTCGATTCAAAACAAGATTTTAACGCTTTGAGGAGTTCAAATTACGTGTTTTTAGAACATTTGTATCGTATCTTTCACTACATAACTTTTCACCAAATTTCACAGACACTAAGAAAGATTGTTATTCGATTTCAAAACAAGATTTTAATGCTTTGAGGAGTACAAATAACGTGTTTTTAGATCATTTGTATCGTATCTCTTACTACATAACTTTTCACCAAATTTCACAAACACTAAGAAAGTTTGTTTTTCGATTCAAAACAAGATTTTAACGCTTTGAGGAGTTCAAATAACGTGTTTTTAGATAAATTGTATCGTATCTTTTACTACATAACTTTTCACCAAATTTCACAAACACTAAGAAAGTTTGTTTTTCGATTCAAAACAAGATTTTAACGCTTTGAGGAGTTCAAATAACGTGTTTTTAGATCAATTGTATCGTATCTTTTACTACATAACTTTTCACCAAATTTCACAAACACTAAGAAAGTTTGTTTTTCGATTCAAAACAAGATTTTAACGCTTTGAGGAGTTCAAATAACATGTTTTTAGATCATTTGTATCGTATCTTTTACTACATAACTTTTCACCAAATTTCACAAACACTAAGAAAATTTGTTTTTCGATTCAAAACAAGATTTTAACGCTTTGAGGAGTTCAAATAACGTGTTTTTAGATCATTTGTATCGTATCTTTTACTACATAACTTTTCACCAAATTTCACAAACACTAAGAAAGTTTGTTTTTCGATTGAAAACAAGATTTTAACGCTTTGAGGAGTTCAAATAACGGGTTTTTACATCAATTGTATCGTATCTTTTACTAAATAACTTTTCACCAAATTTCACAAACACTAAGAAAGTTTGTTTTTCGATTCAAAACAAGATTTTAACGCTTTGAGGAGTTCAAATAACGTGTTTTTAGAACATTTGTATGGTATCTTTCACTACATAACTTTTCACCAAATTTCACAAACACTAAGAAATATTGTTATTCGATTTCAAAACAAGATTTTAATTCTTTGAGGAGTACAAATAACGTGTTTTTAGATCATTTGTATCGTATCTTTTACTACATAACTTTTCACCAAATTTCACAAACACTAAGAAAGTTTGTTTTTCGATTCAAAACAAGATTTTAACGCTTTGATGAGTTCAAATTACGTGTTTTTAGAACATTTGTATCGTATCTTTTACTACATAACTTTTCACCAAATTTCACAAACACTAAGAAAGATTGTTATTCGATTTCAAAACAAGATTTTAATGCTTTGAGTTGTACAAATAACGTGTTTTTAGATCATTTGTATCGTATCTCATACTACATAACTTTTCACCAAATTTCACAAACACTAAGAAAGTTTGTTTTTCGATTCAAAACAAGATTTTAACGCTTTCAGGAGTTCCAATAACGTGTTTTTAGATACATTGTATCGTATCTTTTACTACATAACTTTTCACCAAATTTCACAAACACTAAGAAAGTTTGTTTTTCGATTCAAAACAAGATTTTAACGCTTTGAGGAGTTCAAATAACGTATTTTTAGATCAATTGTATCGTATCTTTTACTACATAACTTTTCTCCAAATTTCACAAACACTAAGAAAGATTGTTATTCGATTTCAAAACAAGATTATAATGCTTTGAGGAGTACAAATAACGTGTTTTTACATAAATTGTATCGTATCTTTTACTACATAACTTTTCACCAAATTTCACAAACACTAAGAAAGTTTGTTTTTCGATTCAAAACAAGATTTTAACGCTTTGAGGAGTTCAAATAACGTGTTTTTAGATCAATTGTATCGTATCTTTTACTACATAACTTTTCACCAAATTTCACAAACACTAAGAAAGTTTGTTTTTCGATTCAAAACAAGATTTTAACGCTTTGAGGAGTTCAAATAACGTGTTTTTAGATCATTTTTATCGTATCTTTTACTACATAACTTTTCACCAAATTTCACAAACACTAAGAAAGTTTGTTTTTCGATTCAAAACAAGATTTTCACGCTTTCAGGAGTCCAAATAACGTGTTTTTAGATCAATTGTTTCGTATCTTTTACTACATAACTTTTCACCAAATTTCACAAACACTAAGAAAGTTTGCTTTTCGATTCAAAACAAGATTTTAACGCTTTGAAGAGTTCAAATAACATGTTTTTAGATCATTTGTATCGTATCTTTTACTACATAACTTTTCACCAAATTTCACAAACACTAAGAAAGTTTGTTTTTTGATTCAAAACAAGATTTTAATGCTTTGAGGAGTTCAAATAACGTGTTTTTAGATCATTTGTATCGTATCTTTTATTACATAACTTTTCTCCAAATTTCACAAACACTAAGAAAGTTTGTTTTTCGATTCAAAACAAGATTTTAACGCTTTCAGGAGTTCAAATAACGTGTTTTTAGATCAATTGTATCGTATGTTTTACTACATAACTTTTCACCAAATTTCACAACCACTAAGAAAGTTTGTTTTTCGATTCAAAACAAGATTTTAACGCTTTGAGGAGTTAATTACGTGTTTTCAGAACATTTGTATCGTATCTTTCACTACATAACTTTTCACCAAATTTCACAAACACTAAGAAAGATTGATATTCGATTTCAAAACAAGATTTTAATGCTTTGAGGAGTACAAATAACGTGTTTTTAGATCATTTGTATCGTATCTCTTACTACATAACTTTTCACCAAATTTCACAAACACTAAGAAAGTTTGTTTTTCGATTCAAAACAAGATTTTAACGCTCTCAGGAGTTCAAATAACGTGTTTTTAGATCATTTGTATCGTATCTTTCACTACATAAATTTTCACCAAATTTCACAAACACTAAGAAAGTTTGTTTTTCGATTCAAAACAAGTTTTTAACGCTTTGAGGAGCTCAAATAACGTGTTTTTAGATCATTTGTATCGTATCTTTCACTACATAACTTTTCACCAAATTTCACAAACACTAAGAAAGTTTGTTTTTCGATTCAAAACAAGATTTTAACGCTTTGAGGAGTTCAAATAACGTGTTTTTAGATAAATTGTATCGTATCTTTTACTACATAACTTTTCACCAAATTTCACAAACAATAAGAAAGTTTGTTTTTCGATTCAAAACAAGATTTTAACGCTTTGAGGAGTTCAAATAACGTGTTTTTAGATCAATTGTATCGTATCTTTTACTACATAACTTTTCAGCAAATTTCACAAACACTAAGAAAGTTTGTTTTTCGATTCAAAACAAGATTTTAACGCTTTGAAGAGTTCAAATAACATGTTTTTAGATCATTTGTATCGTATCTTTTACTACATAACTTTTCACCAAATTTCACAAACACTAAGAAAGTTTGTTTTTCGATTCAAAACAAGATTTTAACGCTTTCAGGAGTCCAAATAACGTGTTTTTAGATCAATTGTATCGTATCTTTTACTACATAACTTTTCACCAAATTTCACAAACACTAAGAAAGTTTGTTTTTCGATTCAAAACAAGATTTTAACGCTTTGAAGAGTTCAAATAACATGTTTTTAGATCATTTGTATCGTATCTTTTACTACATAACTTTTCACCAAATTTCACAAACACTAAGAAAGTTTGTTTTTTGATTCAAAACAAGATTTTAATGCTTTGAGGAGTTCAAATAACGTGTTTTTAGATCATTTGTATCGTATCTTTTACTACATAACTTTTCACCAAATTTCACAAACACTAAGAAATTTGTTTTTCGATTCAAAACAAGATTTTAACGCTTTCAGGAGTTCAAATAACGTGTTTTTAGATCAATTGTATCGTATCTTTTACTACATAACTTTTCACCAAATTTCACAAACACTAAGAAAGTTTGTTTTTCGATTCAAAACAATATTTTAACGCTTTGAGGAGTTAATTACGTGTTTTCAGAACATTTGTATCGTATCTTTCACTACATAACTTTTCACCAAATTTCACAAACACTAAGAAAGATTGTTATTCGATTTCAAAACAAGATTTTAATGCTTTGAGGAGTACAAATAACGTGTTTTTAGATCATTTGTATCGTATCTCTTACTACATAACTTTTCACCAAATTTCACAAACACTAAGAAAGTTTGTTTTTCGATTCAAAACAAGATTTTAACGCTTTCAGGAGTTCAAATAACGTGTTTTTAGATAAATTGTATCGTATCTTTTACTACATAACTTTTCACCAAATTTCACAAACACTAAGAAAGTTTGTTTTTCGATTCAAAACAAGATTTTAACGCTTTGAGGAGTTCAAATAACGTGTATTTAGATCATTTGTATCGTATCTTTTACTACATAACTTTTCACCAAATTTCACAAACACTAAGAAAGTTTGTTTTTCGATTCAAAACAAGATTTTAACACTTTGAGGAGTTCAAATAACGTGTTTTTAGATCATTTGTATCGTATCTTTCACTACATAACTTTTCACCAAATTTCACAAACACTAAGAAAGTTTGTTATTCGATTTCAAAACAAGTTTTTAACGCTTTGAGGAGCTCAAATAACGTGTTTTTAGATCAATTGTATCGTATCTTTTACTACATAACTTTTCACAAAATTCCACTAACACTAAGAAAGTTTGTTTTTCAATTCAAAACAAGATTTTAACGCTTTGAGGAGTTCAAATAACGTGTTTTTAGATCATTTGTATCGTATCTTTCACTACATAACTTTTCACCAAATTTCACAAACACTAAGAAAGTTTGTTTTTCGATTCACAACAAGATTTGAACGCTTTGAGGAGTTCAAATAACATGTTTTTAGATCATTTGTATCGTATCTTTTACTACATAACTTTTCACCAAATTTCACAAACACTAAGAAAGTTTGTTTTTCGATTCAAAACAAGATTTCAACGCTTTGAGGAGTTCAAATAACGGGTTTTTAGATCAATTGTATCGTATCTTTTACTAAATAACTTTTCACCAAATTTCACAAACACTAAGAAAGTTTGTTTCTCGATTCAAAACAAGATTTTAACGCTTTGAGGAGTTCAAATTACGTGTTTTTAGAACATTTGTATCGTATCTTTCACTACATAACTTTTCACCAAATTTCACAGACACTAAGAAAGATTGTTATTCGATTTCAAAACAAGATTTTAATGCTTTGAGGAGTACAAATAACGTGTTTTTAGATCATTTGTATCGTATCTCTTACTACATAACTTTTCACCAAATTTCACAAACACTAAGAAAGTTTGTTTTTCGATTCAAAACAAGATTTTAACGCTTTGAGGAGTTCAAATAACGTGTTTTTAGATAAATTGTATCGTATCTTTTACTACATAACTTTTCACCAAATTTCACAAACACTAAGAAAGTTTGTTTTTCGATTCAAAACAAGATTTTAACGCTTTGAGGAGTTCAAATAACGTGTTTTTAGATCAATTGTATCGTATCTTTTACTACATAACTTTTCACCAAATTTCACAAACACTAAGAAAGTTTGTTTTTCGATTCAAAACAAGATTTTAACGCTTTGAGGAGTTCAAATAACATGTTTTTAGATCATTTGTATCGTATCTTTTACTACATAACTTTTCACCAAATTTCACAAACACTAAGAAAATTTGTTTTTCGATTCAAAACAAGATTTTAACGCTTTGAGGAGTTCAAATAACGTGTTTTTAGATCATTTGTATCGTATCTTTTACTACATAACTTTTCACCAAATTTCACAAACACTAAGAAAGTTTGTTTTTCGATTCAAAACAAGATTTTAACGCTTTGAGGAGTTCAAATAACGGGTTTTTACATCAATTGTATCGTATATTTTACTAAATAACTTTTCACCAAATTTCACAAACACTAAGAAAGTTTGTTTTTCGATTCAAAACAAGATTTTAACGCTTTGAGGAGTTCAAATAACGTGTTTTTAGAACATTTGTATCGTATCTTTCACTACATAACTTTTCACCAAATTTCACAAACACTAAGAAAGATTGTTATTCGATTTCAAAACAAGATTTTAATGCTTTGAGGAGTACAAATAACGTGTTTTTAGATCATTTGTATCGTATCTTTTACTACATAACTTTTCACCTAATTTCACAAACACTAAGAAAGTTTGTTTTTCGATTCAAAACAAGATTTTAACGCTTTGATGAGTTCAAATTACGTGTTTTTAGAACATTTGTATCGTATCTTTTACTACATAACTTTTCACCAAATTTCACAAACACTAAGAAAGATTGTTATTCGATTTCAAAACAAGATTTTAATGCTTTGAGGAGTACAAATAACGTGTTTTTAGATCAATTGTATCGTATCTCATACTACATAACTTTTCACCAAATTTCACAAACACTAAGAAAGTTTGTTTTTCGATTCAAAACAAGATTTTAACGCTTTCAGGAGTTCCAATAACGTGTTTTTAGATACATTGTATCGTATCTTTTACTACATAACTTTTCACCAAATTTCACAAACACTAAGAAAGTTTGTTTTTCGATTCAAAACAAGATTTTAACGCTTTGAGGAGTTCAAATAACGTATTTTTAGATCAATTGTATCGTATCTTTTACTACATAACTTTTCTCCAAATTTCACAAACACTAAGAAAGATTGTTATTCGATTTCAAAACAAGATTATAATGCTTTGAGGAGTACAAATAACGTGTTTTTACATAAATTGTATCGTATCTTTTACTACATAACTTTTCACCAAATTTCACAAACACTAAGAAAGTTTGTTTTTCGATTCAAAACAAGATTTTAACGCTTTGAGGAGTTCAAATAACGTGTTTTTAGATCAATTGTATCGTATCTTTTACTACATAACTTTTCACCAAATTTCACAAACACTAAGAAAGTTTGTTTTTCGATTCAAAACAAGATTTTAACGCTTTGAAGAGTTCAAATAACATGTTTTTAGATCATTTGTATCGTATCTTTTACTACATAACTTTTCACCAAATTTCACAAACACTAAGAAAGTTTGTTTTTCGATTCAAAACAAGATTTTAACGCTTTCAGGAGTCCAAATAACGTGTTTTTAGATCAATTGTATCGTATCTTTTACTACATAACTTTTCACCAAATTTCACAAACACTAAGAAAGTTTGTTTTTCGATTCAAAACAAGATTTTAACGCTTTGAAGAGTTCAAATAACATGTTTTTAGATCATTTGTATCGTATCTTTTACTACATAACTTTTCACCAAATTTCACAAACACTAAGAAAGTTTGTTTTTTGATTCAAAACAAGATTTTAATGCTTTGAGGAGTTCAAATAACGTGTTTTTAGATCATTTGTATCGTATCTTTTACTACATAACTTTTCACCAAATTTCACAAACACTAAGAAAGTTTGTTTTTCGATTCAAAACAAGATTTTAACGCTTTCAGGAGTTCAAATAACGTGTTTTTAGATCAATTGTATCGTATCTTTTACTACATAACTTTTCACCAAATTTCACAAACACTAAGAAAGTTTGTTTTTCGATTCAAAACAATATTTTAACGCTTTGAGGAGTTAATTACGTGTTTTCAGAACATTTGTATCGTATCTTTCACTACATAACTTTTCACCAAATTTCACAAACACTAAGAAAGATTGTTATTCGATTTCAAAACAAGATTTTAATGCTTTGCGGAGTACAAATAACGTGTTTTTAGATCATTTGTATCGTATCTCTTACTACATAACTTTTCACCAAATTTCACAAACACTAAGAAAGTTTGTTTTTCGATTCAAAACAAGATTTTAACGCTTTCAGGAGTTCAAATAACGTGTTTTTAGATAAATTGTATCGTATCTTTTACTACATAACTTTTCACCAAATTTCACAAACACTAAGAAAGTTTGTTTTTCGATTCAAAACAAGATTTTAACGCTTTGAGGAGTTCAAATAACGTGTATTTAGATCATATGTATCGTATCTTTTACTACATAACTTTTCACCAAATTTCCCAAACACTAAGAAAGTTTGTTTTTCGATTCAAAACAAGATTTTAACACTTTGAGGAGTTCAAATAACGTGTTTTTAGATCATTTGTATCGTATCTTTCACTACATAACTTTTCACCAAATTTCACAAACACTAAGAAAGTTTGTTATTCGATTTCAAAACAAGTTTTTAACGCTTTGAGGAGCTCAAATAACGTGTTTTTAGATAAATTGTATCGTATCTTTTACTACATAACTTTTCACAAAATTCCACTAACACTAAGAAAGTTTGTTTTTCAATTCAAAACAAGATTTTAACGCTTTGAGGAGTTCAAATAACGTGTTTTTAGATCATTTGTATCGTATCTTTCACTACATAACTTTTCACCAAATTTCACAAACACTAAGAAAGTTTGTTTTTCGATTCAAAACAAGATTTTAACGCTTTCAGGAGTCCAAATAACGTGTTTTTAGATCAATTGTATCGTATCTTTTACTACATAACTTTTCACCAAATTTCACAAACACTAAGAAAGTTTGTTTTTCGATTCAAAACAAGATTTTAACGCTTTGAAGAGTTCAAATAACATGTTTTTAGATCATTTGTATCGTATCTTTTACTACATAACTTTTCACCAAATTTCACAAACACTAAGAAAGTTTGTTTTTTGATTCAAAACAAGATTTTAATGCTTTGAGGAGTTCAAATAACGTGTTTTTAGATCATTTGTATCGTATCTTTTACTACATAACTTTTCACCTAATTTCACAAACACTAAGAAAGTTTGTTTTTCGATTCAAAACAAGATTTTAACGCTTTCAGGAGTTCAAATAACGTGTTTTTAGATCAATTGTATCGTATCTTTTACTACATAACTTTTCACCAAATTTCACAAACACTAAGAAAGTTTGTTTTTCGATTCAAAACAATATTTTAACGCTTTGAGGAGTTAATTACGTGTTTTCAGAACATTTGTATCGTATCTTTCGCTACATAACTTTTCACCAAATTTCACAAACACTAAGAAAGATTGTTATTCGATTTCAAAACAAGATTTTAATGCTTTGAGGAGTACAAATAACGTGTTTTTAGATCATTTGTATCGTATCTCTTACTACATAACTTTTCACCAAATTTCACAAACACTAAGAAAGTTTGTTTTTCGATTCAAAACAAGATTTTAACGCTTTCAGGAGTTCAAATAACGTGTTTTTAGATAAATTGTATCGTATCTTTTAGTACATAACTTTTCACCAAATTTCACAAACACTAAGAAAGTTTGTTTTTCGATTCAAAACAAGATTTTAACGCTTTGAGGAGTTCAAATAACGTGTATTTAGATCATATGTATCGTATCTTTTACTACATAACTTTTCACCAAATTTCACAAACACTAAGAAAGTTTGTTTCTCGATTCAAAACAAGATTTTAACGCTTTGAGGAGTTCAAATTACGTGTTTTTAGAACATTTGTATCGTATCTTTCACTACATAACTTTTCACCAAATTTCACAAACACTAAGAAAGATTGTTATTCGATTTCAAAACAAGTTTTTAACGCTTTGAGGAGCTCAAATAACGTGTTTTTAGATCAATTGTATCGTATCTTTTACTACATAACTTTTCACAAAATTCCACTAACACTAAGAAAGTTTGTTTTTCAATTCAAAACAAGATTTTAACGCTTTGAGGAGTTCAAATAACGTGTTTTTAGATCATTTGTATCGTATCTTTCACTACATAACTTTTCACCAAATTTCACAAACACTAAGAAAGTTTGTTTTTCGATTCACAACAAGATTTGAACGCTTTGAGGAGTTCAAATAACATGTTTTTAGATCATTTGTATCGTATCTTTTACTACATAACTTTTCACCAAATTTCACAAACACTAAGAAAGTTTGTTTTTCGATTCAAAACAAGATTTCAACGCTTTGAGGAGTTCAAATAACGGGTTTTTAGATCAATTGTATCGTATCTTTTACTAAATAACTTTTCACCAAATTTCACAAACACTAAGAAAGTTTGTTTCTCGATTCAAAACAAGATTTTAACGCTTTGAGGAGTTCAAATTACGTGTTTTTAGAACATTTGTATCGTATCTTTCACTACATAACTTTTCACCAAATTTCACAGACACTAAGAAAGATTGTTATTCGATTTCAAAACAAGATTTTAATGCTTTGAGGAGTACAAATAACGTGTTTTTAGATCATTTGTATCGTATCTCTTACTACATAACTTTTCACCAAATTTCACAAACACTAAGAAAGTTTGTTTTTCGATTCAAAACAAGATTTTAACGCTTTGAGGAGTTCAAATAACGTGTTTTTAGATAAATTGTATCGTATCTTTTACTACATAACTTTTCACCAAATTTCACAAACACTAAGAAAGTTTGTTTTTCGATTCAAAACAAGATTTTAACGCTTTGAGGAGTTCAAATAACGTGTTTTTAGATCAATTGTATCGTATCTTTTACTACATAACTTTTCACCAAATTTCACAAACACTAAGAAAGTTTGTTTTTCGATTCAAAACAAGATTTTAACGCTTTGAGGAGTTCAAATAACATGTTTTTAGATCATTTGTATCGTATCTTTTACTACATAACTTTTCACCAAATTTCACAAACACTAAGAAAATTTGTTTTTCGATTCAAAACAAGATTTTAACGCTTTGAGGAGTTCAAATAACGTGTTTTTAGATCATTTGTATCGTATCTTTTACTACATAACTTTTCACCAAATTTCACAAACACTAAGAAAGTTTGTTTTTCGATTCAAAACAAGATTTTAACGCTTTGAGGAGTTCAAATAACGGGTTTTTACATCAATTGTATCGTATCTTTTACTAAATAACTTTTCACCAAATTTCACAAACACTAAGAAAGTTTGTTTTTCGATTCAAAACAAGATTTTAACGCTTTGAGGAGTTCAAATAACGTGTTTTTAGAACATTTGTATCGTATCTTTCACTACATAACTTTTCACCAAATTTCACAAACACTAAGAAAGATTGTTATTCGATTTCAAAACAAGATTTTAATGCTTTGAGGAGTACAAATAACGTGTTTTTAGATCATTTGTATCGTATCTTTTACTACATAACTTTTCACCAAATTTCACAAACACTAAAAAAGTTTGTTTTTCGATTCAAAACAAGATTTTAACGCTTTGATGAGTTCAAATTACGTGTTTTTAGAACATTTGTATCGTATCTTTTACTACATAACTTTTCACCAAATTTCACAAACACTAAGAAAGATTGTTATTCGATTTCAAAACAAGATTTTAATGCTTTGAGGAGTACAAATAACGTGTTTTTAGATCATTTGTATCGTATCTCATACTACATAACTTTTCACCAAATTTCATAAACACTAAGAAAGTTTGTTTTTCGATTCAACACAAGATTTTAACGCTTTCAGGAGTTCCAATAACGTGTTTTTAGATACATTGTATCGTATCTTTTACTACATAACTTTTCACCAAATTTCACAAACACTAAGAAAGTTTGTTTTTCGATTCAAAACAAGATTTTAACGCTTTGAGGAGTTCAAATAACGTATTTTTAGATCAATTGTATCGTATCTTTTACTACATAACTTTTCTCCAAATTTCACAAACACTAAGAAAGATTGTTATTCGATTTCAAAACAAGATTATAATGCTTTGAGGAGTACAAATAACGTGTTTTTACATAAATTGTATCGTATCTTTTACTACATAACTTTTCACCAAATTTCACAAACACTAAGAAAGTTTGTTTTTCGATTCAAAACAAGATTTTAACGCTTTGAGGAGTTCAAATAACGTGTTTTTAGATCAATTGTATCGTATCTTTTACTACATAACTTTTCACCAAATTTCACAAACACTAAGAAAGTTTGTTTTTCGATTCAAAACAAGATTTTAACGCTTTGAAGAGTTCAAATAACATGTTTTTAGATCATTTGTATCGTATCTTTTACTACATAACATTTCACCAAATTTCACAAACACTAAGAAAGTTTGTTTTTCGATTCAAAACAAGATTTTAACGCTTTCAGGAGTCCAAATAACGTGTTTTTAGATCAATTGTATCGTATCTTTTACTACATAACTTTTCACCAAATTTCACAAACACTAAGAAAGTTTGTTTTTCGATTCAAAACAAGATTTTAAC
Source organism: Luzula sylvatica (assembly GCA_946800325.1). Taxonomy (NCBI): domain Eukaryota; kingdom Viridiplantae; phylum Streptophyta; class Magnoliopsida; order Poales; family Juncaceae; genus Luzula; species Luzula sylvatica. The sequence goes on along the minus strand of OX326961.1, from coordinate 59,956,834 downwards.
GCTTTGAAGAGTTCAAATAACATGTTTTTAGATCATTTGTATCGTATCTTTTACTACATAACTTTTCACCAAATTTCACAAACACTAAGAAAGTTTGTTTTTTGATTCAAAACAAGATTTTAATGCTTTGAGGAGTTCAAATAACGTGTTTTTAGATCATTTGTATCGTATCTTTTACTACATAACTTTTCACCAAATTTCACAAACACTAAGAAAGTTTGTTTTTCGATTCAAAACAAGATTTTAACGCTTTCAGGAGTTCAAATAACGTGTTTTTAGATCAATTGTATCGTATCTTTTACTACATAACTTTTCACCAAATTTCACAAACACTAAGAAAGTTTGTTTTTCGATTCAAAACAATATTTTAACGCTTTGAGGAGTTAATTACGTGTTTTCAGAACATTTGTATCGTATCTTTCACTACATAACTTTTCACCAAATTTCACAAACACTAAGAAAGATTGTTATTCGATTTCAAAACAAGATTTTAATGCTTTGAGGAGTACAAATAACGTGTTTTTAGATCATTTGTATCGTATCTCTTACTACATAACTTTTCACCAAATATCACAAACACTAAGAAAGTTTGTTTTTCGATTCAAAACAAGATTTTAACGCTTTCAGGAGTTCAAATAACGTGTTTTTAGATAAATTGTATCGTATCTTTTACTACATAACTTTTCACCAAATTTCACAAACACTAAGAAAGTTTGTTTTTCGATTCAAAACAAGATTTTAACGCTTTGAGGAGTTCAAATAACGTGTATTTAGATCATATGTATCGTATCTTTTACTACATAACTTTTCACCAAATTTCACAAACACTAAGAAAGTTTGTTTTTCGATTCAAAACAAGATTTTAACACTTTGAGGAGTTCAAATAACGTGTTTTTAGATCATTTGTATCGTATCTTTCACTACATAACTTTTCACCAAATTTCACAAACACTAAGAAAGTTTGTTATTCGATTTCAAAACAAGTTTTTAACGCTTTGAGGAGCTCAAATAACGTGTTTTTAGATCAATTGTATCGTATCTTTTACTACATAACTTTTCACAAAATTCCACTAACACTAAGAAAGTTTGTTTTTCAATTCAAAACAAGATTTTAACGCTTTGAGGAGTTCAAATAACGTGTTTTTAGATCATTTGTATCGTATCTTTCACTACATAACTTTTCACCAAATTTCACAAACACTAAGAAAGTTTGTTTTTCGATTCAAAACAAGATTTTAACACTTTGAGGAGTTCAAATAACGTGTTTTTAGATCATTTGTATCGTATCTTTCACTACATAACTTTTCACCAAATTTCACAAACACTAAGAAAGTTTGTTATTCGATTTCAAAACAAGTTTTTAACGCTTTGAGGAGCTCAAATAACGTGTTTTTAGATAAATTGTATCGTATCTTTTACTACATAACTTTTCACAAAATTCCACTAACACTAAGAAAGTTTGTTTTTCAATTCAAAACAAGATTTTAACGCTTTGAGGAGTTCAAATAACGTGTTTTTAGATCATTTGTATCGTATCTTTCACTACATAACTTTTCACCAAATTTCACAAACACTAAGAAAGTTTGTTTTTCGATTCAAAACAAGATTTTAACGCTTTCAGGAGTCCAAATAACGTGTTTTTAGATCAATTGTATCGTATCTTTTACTACATAACTTTTCACCAAATTTCACAAACACTAAGAAAGTTTGTTTTTCGATTCAAAACAAGATTTTAACGCTTTGAAGAGTTCAAATAACATGTTTTTAGATCATTTGTATCGTATCTTTTACTACATAACTTTTCACCAAATTTCACAAACACTAAGAAAGTTTGTTTTTTGATTCAAAACAAGATTTTAATGCTTTGAGGAGTTCAAATAACGTGTTTTTAGATCATTTGTATCGTATCTTTTACTACATAACTTTTCACCTAATTTCACAAACACTAAGAAAGTTTGTTTTTCGATTCAAAACAAGATTTTAACGCTTTCAGGAGTTCAAATAACGTGTTTTTAGATCAATTGTATCGTATCTTTTACTACATAACTTTTCACCAAATTTCACAAACACTAAGAAAGTTTGTTTTTCGATTCAAAACAATATTTTAACGCTTTGAGGAGTTAATTACGTGTTTTCAGAACATTTGTATCGTATCTTTCACTACATAACTTTTCACCAAATTTCACAAACACTAAGAAAGATTGTTATTCGATTTCAAAACAAGATTTTAATGCTTTGAGGAGTACAAATAACGTGTTTTTAGATCATTTGTATCGTATCTCTTACTACATAACTTTTCACCAAATTTCACAAACACTAAGAAAGTTTGTTTTTCGATTCAAAACAAGATTTTAACGCTTTCAGGAGTTCAAATAACGTGTTTTTAGATAAATTGTATCGTATCTTTTAGTACATAACTTTTCACCAAATTTCACAAACACTAAGAAAGTTTGTTTTTCGATTCAAAACAAGATTTTAACGCTTTGAGGAGTTCAAATAACGTGTATTTAGATCATATGTATCGTATCTTTTACTACATAACTTTTCACCAAATTTCACAAACACTAAGAAAGTTTGTTTCTCGATTCAAAACAAGATTTTAACGCTTTGAGGAGTTCAAATTACGTGTTTTTAGAACATTTGTATCGTATCTTTCACTACATAACTTTTCACCAAATTTCACAAACACTAAGAAAGATTGTTATTCGATTTCAAAACAAGTTTTTAACGCTTTGAGGAGCTCAAATAACGTGTTTTTAGATCAATTGTATCGTATCTTTTACTACATAACTTTTCACAAAATTCCACTAACACTAAGAAAGTTTGTTTTTCAATTCAAAACAAGATTTTAACGCTTTGAGGAGTTCAAATAACGTGTTTTTAGATCATTTGTATCGTATCTTTCACTACATAACTTTTCACCAAATTTCACAAACACTAAGAAAGTTTGTTTTTCGATTCACAACAAGATTTGAACGCTTTGAGGAGTTCAAATAACATGTTTTTAGATCATTTGTATCGTATCTTTTACTACATAACTTTTCACCAAATTTCACAAACACTAAGAAAGTTTGTTTTTCGATTCAAAACAAGATTTCAACGCTTTGAGGAGTTCAAATAACGGGTTTTTAGATCAATTGTATCGTATCTTTTACTAAATAACTTTTCACCAAATTTCACAAACACTAAGAAAGTTTGTTTCTCGATTCAAAACAAGATTTTAACGCTTTGAGGAGTTCAAATTACGTGTTTTTAGAACATTTGTATCGTATCTTTCACTACATAACTTTTCACCAAATTTCACAGACACTAAGAAAGATTGTTATTCGATTTCAAAACAAGATTTTAATGCTTTGAGGAGTACAAATAACGTGTTTTTAGATCATTTGTATCGTATCTCTTACTACATAACTTTTCACCAAATTTCACAAACACTAAGAAAGTTTGTTTTTCGATTCAAAACAAGATTTTAACGCTTTGAGGAGTTCAAATAACGTGTTTTTAGATAAATTGTATCGTATCTTTTACTACATAACTTTTCTCCAAATTTCACAAACACTAAGAAAGTTTGTTTTTCGATTCAAAACAAGATTTTAACGCTTTGAGGAGTTCAAATAACGTGTTTTTAGATCAATTGTATCGTATCTTTTACTACATAACTTTTCACCAAATTTCACAAACACTAAGAAAGTTTGTTTTTCGATTCAAAACAAGATTTTAACGCTTTGAGGAGTTCAAATAACATGTTTTTAGATCATTTGTATCGTATCTTTTACTACATAACTTTTCACCAAATTTCACAAACACTAAGAAAGTTTGTTTTTCGATTCAAAACAAGATTTTAACGCTTTGAGGAGTTCAAATAACGTGTTTTTAGATCATTTGTATCGTATCTTTTACTACATAACTTTTCACCAAATTTCACAAACACTAAGAAAGTTTGTTTTTCGATTCAAAACAAGATTTTAACGCTTTGAGGAGTTCAAATAACGGGTTTTTACATCAATTGTATCGTATCTTTTACTAAATAACTTTTCACCAAATTTCACAAACACTAAGAAAGTTTGTTTTTCGATTCAAAACAAGATTTTAACGCTTTGAGGAGTTCAAATAACGTGTTTTTAGAACATTTGTATCGTATCTTTCACTACATAACTTTTCACCAAATTTCACAAACACTAAGAAAGATTGTTATTCGATTTCAAAACAAGATTTTAATGCTTTGAGGAGTACAAATAACGTGTTTTTAGATCATTTGTATCGTATCTTTTACTACATAACTTTTCACCAAATTTCACAAACACTAAGAAAGTTTGTTTTTCGATTCAAAACAAGATTTTAACGCTTTGATGAGTTCAAATAACGTGTTTTTAGAACATTTGTATCGTATCTTTTACTACATAACTTTTCACCAAATTTCACAAACACTAAGAAAGTTTGTTTTTCGATTCAAAACAATATTTTAACGCTTTGAGGAGTTAATTACGTGTTTTCAGAACATTTGTATCGTATCTTTCACTACATAACTTTTCACCAAATTTCACAAACACTAAGAAAGATTGTTATTCGATTTCAAAACAAGATTTTAATGCTTTGAGGAGTACAAATAACGTGTTTTTAGATCATTTGTATCGTATCTCTTACTACATAACTTTTCACCAAATATCACAAACACTAAGAAAGTTTGTTTTTCGATTCAAAACAAGATTTTAACGCTTTCAGGAGTTCAAATAACGTGTTTTTAGATAAATTGTATCGTATCTTTTACTACATAACTTTTCACCAAATTTCACAAACACTAAGAAAGTTTGTTTTTCGATTCAAAACAAGATTTTAACGCTTTGAGGAGTTCAAATAACGTGTATTTAGATCATATGTATCGTATCTTTTACTACATAACTTTTCACCAAATTTCACAAACACTAAGAAAGTTTGTTTTTCGATTCAAAACAAGATTTTAACACTTTGAGGAGTTCAAATAACGTGTTTTTAGATCATTTGTATCGTATCTTTCACTACATAACTTTTCACCAAATTTCACAAACACTAAGAAAGTTTGTTATTCGATTTCAAAACAAGTTTTTAACGCTTTGAGGAGCTCAAATAACGTGTTTTTAGATCAATTGTATCGTATCTTTTACTACATAACTTTTCACAAAATTCCACTAACACTAAGAAAGTTTGTTTTTCAATTCAAAACAAGATTTTAACGCTTTGAGGAGTTCAAATAACGTGTTTTTAGATCATTTGTATCGTATCTTTCACTACATAACTTTTCACCAAATTTCACAAACACTAAGAAAGTTTGTTTTTCGATTCAAAACAAGATTTTAACGCTTTCACGAGTTCAAATAACGTGTTTTTAGATCAATTGTATCGTATCTTTTACTACATAACTTTTCACCAAATTTCACAAACACTAAGAAAGTTTGTTTTTCGATTCAAAACAAGATTTTAACGCTTTGAAGAGTTCAAATAACATGTTTTTAGATCATTTGTATCGTATCTTTTACTACATAACTTTTCACCAAATTTCACAAACACTAAGAAAGTTTGTTTTTTGATTCAAAACAAGATTTTAATGCTTTGAGGAGTTCAAATAACGTGTTTTTAGATCATTTGTATCGTATCTTTTACTACATAACTTTTCACCAAATTTCACAAACACTAAGAAAGTTTGTTTTTCGATTCAAAACAAGATTTTAACGCTTTCAGGAGTTCAAATAACGTGTTTTTAGATCAATTGTATCGTATCTTTTACTACATAACTTTTCACCAAATTTCACAAACACTAAGAAAGTTTGTTTTTCGATTCAAAACAATATTTTAACGCTTTGAGGAGTTAATTACGTGTTTTCAGAACATTTGTATCGTATCTTTCACTACATAACTTTTCACCAAATTTCACAAACACTAAGAAAGATTGTTATTCGATTTCAAAACAAGATTTTAATGCTTTGAGGAGTACAAATAACGTGTTTTTAGATCATTTGTATCGTATCTCTTACTACATAACTTTTCACCAAATTTCACAAACACTAAGAAAGTTTGTTTTTCGATTCAAAACAAGATTTTAACGCTTTCAGGAGTTCAAATAACGTGTTTTTAGATAAATTGTATCGTATCTTTTACTACATAACTTTTCACCAAATTTCACAAACACTAAGAAAGTTTGTTTTTCGATTCAAAACAAGATTTTAACGCTTTGAGGAGTTCAAATAACGTGTATTTAGATCATATGTATCGTATCTTTTACTACATAACTTTTCACCAAATTTCACAAACACTAAGAAAGTTTGTTTTTCGATTCAAAACAAGATTTTAACACTTTGAGGAGTTCAAATAACGTGTTTTTAGATCATTTGTATCGTATCTTTCACTACATAACTTTTCACCAAATTTCACAAACACTAAGAAAGTTTGTTATTCGATTTCAAAACAAGTTTTTAACGCTTTGAGGAGCTCAAATAACGTGTTTTTAGATCAATTGTATCGTATCTTTTACTACATAACTTTTCACAAAATTCCACTAACACTAAGAAAGTTTGTTTTTCAATTCAAAACAAGATTTTAACGCTTTGAGGAGTTCAAATAACGTGTTTTTAGATCATTTGTATCGTATCTTTCACTACATAACTTTTCACCAAATTTCACAAACACTAAGAAAGTTTGTTTTTCGATTCACAACAAGATTTGAACGCTTTGAGGAGTTCAAATAACATGTTTTTAGATCATTTGTATCGTATCTTTTACTACATAACTTTTCACCAAATTTCACAAACACTAAGAAAGTTTGTTTTTCGATTCAAAACAAGATTTCAACGCTTTGAGGAGTTCAAATAACGGGTTTTTAGATCAATTGTATCGTATCTTTTACTAAATAACTTTTCTCCAAATTTCACAAACACTAAGAAAGTTTGTTTCTCGATTCAAAACAAGATTTTAACGCTTTGAGGAGTTCAAATTACGTGTTTTTAGAACATTTGTATCGTATCTTTCACTACATAACTTTTCACCAAATTTCACAGACACTAAGAAAGATTGTTATTCGATTTCAAAACAAGATTTTAATGCTTTGAGGAGTACAAATAACGTGTTTTTAGATCATTTGTATCGTATCTCTTACTACATAACTTTTCACCAAATTTCACAAACACTAAGAAAGTTTGTTTTTCGATTCAAAACAAGATTTTAACGCTTTGAGGAGTTCAAATAACGTGTTTTTAGATAAATTGTATCGTATCTTTTACTACATAACTTTTCACCAAATTTCACAAACACTAAGAAAGTTTGTTTTTCGATTCAAAACAAGATTTTAACGCTTTGAGGAGTTCAAATAACGTATTTTTAGATCAATTGTATCGTATCTTTTACTACATAACTTTTCACCAAATTTCACAAACACTAAGAAAGTTTGTTTTTCGATTCAAAACAAGATTTTAACGCTTTGAGGAGTTCAAATAACATGTTTTTAGATCATTTGTATCGTATCTTTTACTACATAACTTTTCACCAAATTTCACAAACACTAAGAAAATTTGTTTTTCGATTCAAAACAAGATTTTAACGCTTTGAGGAGTTCAAATAACGTGTTTTTAGATAATTTGTATCGTATCTTTTACTACATAACTTTTCACCAAATTTCACAAACACTAAGAAAGTTTGTTTTTCGATTCAAAACAAGATTTTAACGCTTTGAGGAGTTCAAATAACGGGTTTTTACATCAATTGTATCGTATCTTTTACTAAATAACTTTTCACCAAATTTCACAAACACTAAGAAAGATTGTTATTCGATTTCAAAACAAGATTTTAATGCTTTGAGGAGTACAAATAACGTGTTTTTAGATCATTTGTATCGTATCTTTTACTACATAACTTTTCACCAAATTTCACAAACACTAAGAAAGTTTGTTTTTCGATTCAAAACAAGATTTTAACGCTTTGATGAGTTCAAATTACGTGTTTTTAGAACATTTGTATCGTATCTTTTACTACATAACTTTTCACCAAATTTCACAAACACTAAGAAAGATTGTTATTCGATTTCAAAACAAGATTTTAATGCTTTGAGGAGTACAAATAACGTGTTTTTAGATCATTTGTATCGTATCTCATACTACATAACTTTTCACCAAATTTCACAAACACTAAGAAAGTTTGTTTTTCGATTCAAAACAAGATTTTAACGCTTTCAGGAGTTCCAATAACGTGTTTTTAGATACATTGTATCGTATCTTTTACTACATAACTTTTCACCAAATTTCACAAACACTAAGAAAGTTTGTTTTTCGATTCAAAACAAGATTTTAACGCTTTGAGGAGTTCAAATAACGTATTTTTAGATCAATTGTATCGTATCTTTTACTACATAACTTTTCTCCAAATTTCACAAACACTAAGAAAGATTGTTATTCGATTTCAAAACAAGATTATAATGCTTTGAGGAGTACAAATAACGTGTTTTTACATAAATTGTATCGTATCTTTTACTACATAACTTTTCACCAAATTTCACAAACACTAAGAAAGTTTGTTTTTCGATTCAAAACAAGATTTTAACGCTTTGAGGAGTTCAAATAACGTGTTTTTAGATCAATTGTATCGTATCTTTTACTACATAACTTTTCACCAAATTTCACAAACACTAAGAAAGTTTGTTTTTCGATTCAAAACAAGATTTTAACGCTTTGAGGAGTTCAAATAACGTGTTTTTAGATCATTTGTATCGTATCTTTTACTACATAACTTTTCACCAAATTTCACAAACACTAAGAAAGTTTGTTTTTCGATTCAAAACAAGATTTTAACGCTTTCAGGAGTCCAAATAACGTGTTTTTAGATCAATTGTTTCGTATCTTTTACTACATAACTTTTCACCAAATTTCACAAACACTAAGAAAGTTTGCTTTTCGATTCAAAACAAGATTTTAACGCTTTGAAGAGTTCAAATAACATGTTTTTAGATCATTTGTATCGTATCTTTTACTACATAACTTTTCACCAAATTTCACAAACACTAAGAAAGTTTGTTTTTCGATTCAAAACAAGATTTTAATGCTTTGAGGAGTTCAAATAACGTGTTTTTAGATCATTTGTATCGTATCTTTTATTACATAACTTTTCTCCAAATTTCACAAACACTAAGAAAGTTTGTTTTTCGATTCAAAACAAGATTTTAAAGCTTTCAGGAGTTCAAATAACGTGTTTTTAGATCAATTGTATCGTATCTTTTACTACATAACTTTTCACCAAATTTCACAACCACTAAGAAAGTTTGTTTTTCGATTCAAAACAAGATTTTAACGCTTTGAGGAGTTAATTACGTGTTTTCAGAACATTTGTATCGTATCTTTCACTACATAACTTTTCACCAAATTTCACAAACACTAAGAAAGATTGTTATTCGATTTCAAAACAAGATTTTAATGCTTTGAGGAGTACAATTAACGTGTTTTTAGATCATTTGTATCGTATCTCTTACTACATAACTTTTCACCAAATTTCACAAACACTAAGAAAGTTTGTTTTTCGATTCAAAACAAGATTTTAACGCTCTCAGGAGTTCAAATAACGTGTTTTTAGATCATTTGTATCGTATCTTTCACTACATAAATTTTCACCAAATTTCACAAACACTAAGAAAGTTTGTTTTTCGATTCTAAACAAGTTTTTAACGCTTTGAGGAGCTCAAATAACGTGTTTTTAGATCATTTGTATCGTATCTTTCACTACATAACTTTTCACCAAATTTCACAAACACTAAGAAAGTTTGTTTTTCGATTCAAAACAAGATTTTAACGCTTTGAGGAGTTCAAATAACGTGTTTTTAGATCATTTGTATCGTATCTTTCACTACATAACTTTTCACCAAATTCCACAAACACTAAGAAAGTTTGTTATTCGATTTCAAAACAAGTTTTTAACGCTTTGAGGAGCTCAAATAACGTGTTTTTAGATCAATTGTATCGTATCTTTTACTACATAACTTTTCACAAAATTCCACTAACACTAAGAAAGTTTGTTTTTCGATTCAAAACAAGATTTTAACGCTTTGAGGAGTTCAAATAACGTGTTTTTAGATCATTTGTATCGTATCTTTTCACTACATAACTTTTCACCAAATTTCACAAACACTAAGAAAGTTTGTTTTTCGATTCACAACAAGATTTGAACGCTTTGAGGAGTTCAAATAACATGTTTTTAGATCATTTGTATCGTATCTTTTACTACATAACTTTTCACCAAATTTCACAAACACTAAGAAAGTTTGTTTTTCGATTCAAAACAAGATTTCAACGCTTTGAGGAGTTCAAATAACGTGTTTTTAGATGAATTGTATCGTATCTTTTACTAAATAACTTTTCACCAAATTTCACAAACACTAAGAAAGTTTGTTTCTCGATTCAAAACAAGATTTTAACGCTTTGAGGAGTTCAAATTACGTGTTTTTAGAACATTTGTATCGTATCTTTCACTACATAACTTTTCACCAAATTTCACAGACACTAAGAAAGATTGTTATTCGATTTCAAAACTAGATTTTAATGCTTTGAGGAGTACAAATAACGTGTTTTTAGATCATTTGTATCGTATCTCTTACTACATAACTTTTCACCAAATTTCACAAACACTAAGAAAGTTTGTTTTTCGATTCAAAACAAGATTTTAACGCTTTGAGGAGTTCAAATAACGTGTTTTTAGATAAATTGTATCGTATCTTTTACTACATAACTTTTCACCAAATTTCACAAACACTAAGAAAGTTTGTTTTTCGATTCAAAACAAGATTTTAACGCTTTGAGGAGTTCAAATAACGTGTTTTTAGATCAATTGTATCGTATCTTTTACTACATAACTTTTCACCAAATTTCACAAACACTAAGAAAGTTTGTTTTTCGATTCAAAACAAGATTTTAACGCTTTGAGGAGTTCAAATAACATGTTTTTAGATCATTTGTATCGTATCTTTTACTACATAACTTTTCAGCAAATTTCACAAACACTAAGAAAGTTTGTTTTTCGATTCAAAACAAGATTTTAACGCTTTGAGGAGTTCAAATAATGTGTTTTTAGATCTTTTGTATCGTATCTTTTACTACATAACTTTTCACCAAATTTCACAAACACTAAGAAAGTTTGTTTTTCGATTCAAAACAAGATTTTAACGCTTTGAGGAGTTCAAATAACGGGTTTTTACATCAATTGTATCGTATCTTTTACTAAATAACTTTTCACCAAATTTCACAAACACTAAGAAAGTTTGTTTTTCGATTCAAAACAAGATTTTAACACTTTGAGGAGTTCAAATAACGTGTTTTTAGATAAATTGTATCGTATCTTTTACTACATAACTTTTCACCAAATTTCACAAACACTAAGAAAGTTTGTTTTTCAATTCAAAACAAGATTTTAACGTTTTGAGGAGTTCAAATAACGTGTTTTTAGATCAATTGTATCGTATCTTTTACTACATAACTTTTCACCAAATTTCACAAACACTAAGAAAGTTTGTTTTTCGATTCAAAACAAGATTTTAACGCTTTCAAGAGTTCAAATAACATGTTTTTAGATCATTTGTATCGTATCTTTTACTACATAACTTTTCACCAAATTTCACAAACACTAAGAAAGTTTGTTTTTCGATTCAAAACAAGATTTTAACGCTTTCAGGAGTCCAAATAACGTGTTTTTAGATCAATTGTATCGTATCTTTTACTACATAACTTTTCACCAAATTTCACAAACACTAAGAAAGTTTGTTTTTCGATTCAAAACAAGATTTTAACACTTTGAGGAGTTCAAATAACGTGTTTTTAGATAAATTGTATCGTATCTTTTACTACATAACTTTTCACCAAATTTCACAAACACTAAGAAAGTTTGTTTTTCAATTCAAAACAAGATTTTAACGCTTTGAGGAGTTCAAATAACGTGTTTTTAGATCAATTGTATCGTATCTTTTACTACATAACTTTTCACCAAATTTCACAAACACTAAGAAAGTTTGTTTTTCGATTCAAAACAAGATTTTAACGCTTTCAAGAGTTCAAATAACATGTTTTTAGATCATTTGTATCGTATCTTTTACTACATAACTTTTCACCAAATTTCACAAACACTAAGAAAGTTTGTTTTTCGATTCAAAACAAGATTTTAACGCTTTCAGGAGTCCAAATAACGTGTTTTTAGATCAATTGTATCGTATCTTTTACTACATAACTTTTCACCAAATTTCACAAACACTAAGAAAGTTTGTTTTTCGATTCAAAACAAGATTTTAACGCTTTGAAGAGTTCAAATAACATGTTTTTAGATCATTTGTATCGTATCTTTTACTACATAACTTTTCACCAAATTTCACAAACACTAAGAAAGTTTGTTTTTTGATTCAAAACAAGATTTTAATGCTTTGAGGAGTTCAAATAACGTGTTTTTAGATCATTTGTATCGTATCTTTTACTACATAACTTTTCACCAAATTTCACAAACACTAAGAAAGTTTGTTTTTCGATTCAAAACAATATTTTAACGCTTTGAGGAGTTAATTACGTGTTTTCAGAACATTTGTATCGTATCTTTCACTACATAACTTTTCACCAAATTTCACAAACACTAAGAAAGATTGTTATTCGATTTCAAAACAAGATTTTAATGCTTTGAGGAGTACAAATAACGTGTTTTTAGATCATTTGTATCGTATCTCTTACTACATAACTTTTCACCAAATTTCACAAACACTAAAAAAGTTTGTTTTTCGATTCAAAACAATCTTTTAAAGCTTTCAGGAGTTCAAATAACGTGTTTTTAGATAAATTGTATCGTATCTTTTACTACATAACTTTTCACCAAATTTCACAAACACTAAGAAAGTTTGTTTTTCGATTCAAAACAAGATTTTAACGCTTTGAGGAGTTCAAATAACGTGTATTTAGATCATTTGTATTGTATCTTTTACTACATAACTTTTCACCAAATTTCACAAACACTAAGAAAGTTTGTTTTTCGATTCAAAACAAGATTTTAACACTTTGAGGAGTTCAAATAACGTGTTTTTAGATCATTTGTATCGTATCTTTCACTACATAACTTTTCACCAAATTCCACAAACACTAAGAAAGTTTGTTATTCGATTTCAAAACAAGTTTTTAACGCTTTGAGGAGCTCAAATAACGTGTTTTTAGATCAATTGTATCGTATCTTTTACTACATAACTTTTCACAAAATTCCACTAACACTAAGAAAGTTTGTTTTTCGATTCAAAACAAGATTTTAACGCTTTGAGGAGTTCAAATAACGTGTTTTTAGATCATTTGTATCGTATCTTTTCACTACATAACTTTTCACCAAATTTCACAAACACTAAGAAAGTTTGTTTTTCGATTCACAACAAGATTTGAACGCTTTGAGGAGTTCAAATAACATGTTTTTAGATCATTTGTATCGTATCTTTTACTACATAACTTTTCACCAAATTTCACAAACACTAAGAAAGTTTGTTTTTCGATTCAAAACAAGATTTCAACGCTTTGAGGAGTTCAAATAACGGGTTTTTAGATGAATTGTATCGTATCTTTTACTAAATAACTTTTCACCAAATTTCACAAACACTAAGAAAGTTTGTTTCTCGATTCAAAACAAGATTTTAACGCTTTGAGGAGTTCAAATTACGTGTTTTTAGAACATTTGTATCGTATCTTTAACTACATAACTTTTCACCAAATTTCACAGACACTAAGAAAGATTGTTATTCGATTTCAAAACAAGATTTTAATGCTTTGAGGAGTACAAATAACGTGTTTTTAGATCATTTGTATCGTATCTCTTACTACATAACTTTTCACCAAATTTCACAAACACTAAGAAAGTTTGTTTTTCGATTCAAAACAAGATTTTAACGCTTTGAGGAGTTCAAATAACGTGTTTTTAGATAAATTGTATCGTATCTTTTACTACATAACTTTTCACCAAATTTCACAAACACTAAGAAAGTTTGTTTTTCGATTCAAAACAAGATTTTAACGCTTTGAGGAGTTCAAATAACGTGTTTTTAGATCAATTGTATCGTATCTTTTACTACATAACTTTTCACCAAATTTCACAAACACTAAGAAAGTTTGTTTTTCGATTCAAAACAAGATTTTAACGCTTTGAGGAGTTCAAATAACATGTTTTTAGATCATTTGTATCGTATCTTTTACTACATAACTTTTCAGCAAATTTCACAAACACTAAGAAAGTTTGTTTTTCGATTCAAAACAAGATTTTAACGCTTTGAGGAGTTCAAATAATGTGTTTTTAGATCATTTGTATCGTATCTTTTACTACATAACTTTTCACCAAATTTCACAAACACTAAGAAAGTTTGTTTTTCGATTCAAAACAAGATTTTAACGCTTTGAGGAGTTCAAATAACGGGTTTTTACATCAATTGTATCGTATCTTTTACTAAATAACTTTTCACCAAATTTCACAAACACTAAGAAAGTTTGTTTTTCGATTCAAAACAAGATTTTAACACTTTGAGGAGTTCAAATTACGTGTTTTTAGAACATTTGTATCGTATCTTTCACTACATAACTTTTCACCAAATTTCACAAACACTAAGAAAGATTGTTATTCGATTTCAAAACAAGATTTTAATGCTTTGAGGAGTACAAATAACGTGTTTTTAGATCATTTGTATCGTATCTCTTACTACATAACTTTTCACCAAATTTCACAAACACTAAGAGAGTTTGTTTTTCGATTCAAAACAAGATTTTAACGCTTTGAGGAGTTCAAATAACGTGTTTTTAGATAAATTGTGTCGTATCTTTTACTACATAACTTTTCACCAAATTTCACAAACACTAAGAAAGTTTGTTTTTCGATTCAAAACAAGATTTTAACGCTTTGAGGAGTTCAAATAACGTGTTTTTAGATCATTTGTATCGTATCTTTCGCTACATAAATTTTCACCAAATTTCACAAACACTAAGAAAGTTTGTTTTTCTATTCAAAACAAGATTTTAACGCTTTGAGGAGCTCAAATAACGTGTTTTTAGATCATTTGTATCGTATCTTTTAGTACATAACTTTTCACCAAATTTCACAAACACTAAGAAAGTTTGTTTTTCGATTCAAAACAAGATTTTAACGCTTTGAGGAGTTCAAATAACGTGGTTTTAGATCATTTGCATCGTATCTTTTACTACATAACTTTTCACCAAATTTCACAAACATTAAGAAAGTTTGTTTTTCGATTCAAAACAAGATTTTAACGCTTTGAGGAGTTCAAATAACGTGTTTTTAGATCAATTGTATCGTATCTTTTACTACATAACTTTTCACCAAATTTCACAAACACTAAGAAAGTTTGTTTTTCGATTCAAAACAAGATTTTAACGCTTTGAGAAGTTCAAATAACGTGTTTTTAGATAATTTGTATCGTATCTTTCACTACATAACTTTTCACCAAATTTCACAAACACAAAGACAGTTTGTTTTTCGATTCAAAACAAGATTTTAACGCTTTGAGGAGTTCAAATGACGTGTTTTTAGATGATTTGTATCGTATCTTTCACAACATAACTTTTCACCAAATTTCACAAACACTAGGAAAGTTTGTTTTTCGATTCAAAACAAGATTTTAACGCTTTGAGGAGTTCAAATAACGTGTTTTTAGATCATTTGTATCGTATCTTTTACTACATAACTTTTCACCAAATTTCACAAACACTAAGAAAGTTTGTTTTTCGATTCAAAACAAGATTTTAACGCTTTGAGGAGTTCAAATAACGTGTTTTTAGATCATTTGTATCGTATCTTTTACTACATAACTTTTCACCAAATTTCACAAACACTAAGAAAGTTTGTTTTTCGATTCAAAACAAGATTTTAACGCTTTGAGGAGTTCAAATAACGGGTTTTTACATCAATTGTATCGTATCTTTTACTAAATAACTTTTCACCAAATTTCACAAACACTAAGAAAGTTTGTTTTTCGATTCAAAACAAGATTTTAACGCTTTGAGGAGTTCAAATAACGTGTTTTTAGAACATTTGTATCGTATCTTTCACTACATAACTTTTCACCAAATTTCACAAACACTAAGAAAGATTGTTATTCGATTTCAAAACAAGATTTTAATGCTTTGAGGAGTACAAATAACGTGTTTTTAGATCATTTGTATCGTATCTTTTACTACATAACTTTTCACCAAATTTCACAAACACTAAGAAAGTTTGTTTTTCGATTCAAAACAAGATTTTAACGCTTTGATGAGTTCAAATTACGTGTTTTTAGAACATTTGTATCGTATCTTTTACTACATAACTTTTCACCAAATTTCACAAACACTAAGAAAGATTGTTATTCGATTTCAAAACAAGATTTTAATGCTTTGAGGAGTACAAATAACGTGTTTTTAGATCATTTGTATCGTATCTCATACTACATAACTTTTCACCAAATTTCACAAACACTAAGAAAGTTTGTTTTTCGATTCAAAACAAGATTTTAACGCTTTCAGGAGTTCCAATAACGTGTTTTTAGATACATTGTATCGTATCTTTTACTACATAACTTTTCACCAAATTTCACAAACACTAAGAAAGTTTGTTTTTCGATTCAAAACAAGATTTTAACGCTTTGAGGAGTTCAAATAACGTATTTTTAGATCAATTGTATCGTATCTTTTACTACATAACTTTTCTCCAAATTTCACAAACACTAAGAAAGATTGTTATTCGATTTCAAAACAAGATTATAATGCTTTGAGGAGTACAAATAACGTGTTTTTACATAAATTGTATCGTATCTTTTACTACATAACTTTTCACCAAATTTCACAAACACTAAGAAAGTTTGTTTTTCGATTCAAAACAAGATTTTAACGCTTTGAGGAGTTCAAATAACGTGTTTTTAGATCAATTGTATCGTATCTTTTACTACATAACTTTTCACCAAATTTCACAAACACTAAGAAAGTTTGTTTTTCGATTCAAAACAAGATTTTAACGCTTTGAGGAGTTCAAATAACGTGTTTTTAGATCATTTGTATCGTATCTTTTACTACATAACTTTTCACCAAATTTCACAATCACTAAGAAAGTTTGTTTTTCGATTCAAAACAAGATTTTAACGCTTTCAGGAGTCCAAATAACGTGTTTTTAGATCAATTGTTTCGTATCTTTTACTACATAACTTTTCACCAAATTTCACAAACACTAAGAAAGTTTGCTTTTCGATTCAAAACAAGATTTTAACGCTTTGAAGAGTTCAAATAACATGTTTTTAGATCATTTGTATCGTATCTTTTACTACATA
The DNA here is from genome assembly GCA_946800325.1 of Luzula sylvatica. NCBI lineage: Eukaryota > Viridiplantae > Streptophyta > Magnoliopsida > Poales > Juncaceae > Luzula > Luzula sylvatica. Next base: position 59,939,523 of record OX326961.1, on the reverse strand, counting down.
ACTTTTCACCAAATTTCACAAACACTAAGAAAGTTTGTTTTTTGATTCAAAACAAGATTTTAATGCTTTGAGGAGTTCAAATAACGTGTTTTTAGATCATTTGTATCGTATCTTTTATTACATAACTTTTCTCCAAATTTCACAAACACTAAGAAAGTTTGTTTTTCGATTCAAAACAAGATTTTAACGCTTTCAGGAGTTCAAATAACGTGTTTTTAGATCAATTGTATCGTATCTTTTACTACATAACTTTTCACCAAATTTCACAACCACTAAGAAAGTTTGTTTTTCGATTCAAAACAAGATTTTAACGCTTTGAGGAGTTAATTACGTGTTTTCAGAACATTTGTATCGTATCTTTCACTACATAACTTTTCACCAAATTTCACAAACACTAAGAAAGATTGTTATTCGATTTCAAAACAAGATTTTAATGCTTTGAGGAGTACAAATAACGTGTTTTTAGATCATTTGTATCGTATCTCTTACTACATAACTTTTCACCAAATTTCACAAACACTAAGAAAGTTTGTTTTTCGATTCAAAACAAGATTTTAACGCTCTCAGGAGTTCAAATAACGTGTTTTTAGATCATTTGTATCGTATCTTTCACTACATAAATTTTCACCAAATTTCACAAACACTAAGAAAGTTTGTTTTTCGATTCAAAACAAGTTTTTAACGCTTTGAGGAGCTCAAATAACGTGTTTTTAGATCATTTGTATCGTATCTTTCACTACATAACTTTTCACCAAATTTCACAAACACTAAGAAAGTTTGTTTTTCGATTCAAAACAAGATTTTAACGCTTTGAGGAGTTCAAATAACGTGTTTTTAGATAAATTGTATCGTATCTTTTACTACATAACTTTTCACCAAATTTCACAAACACTAAGAAAGTTTGTTTTTCAATTCAAAACAAGATTTTAACGCTTTGAGGAGTTCAAATAACGTGTTTTTAGATCAATTGTATCGTATCTTTTACTACATAACTTTTCACCAAATTTCACAAACACTAAGAAAGTTTGTTTTTCGATTCAAAACAAGATTTTAACGCTTTGAATAGTTCAAATAACATGTTTTTAGATCATTTGAATCGTATCTTTTACTACATAACTTTTCACCAAATTTCACAAACACTAAGAAAGTTTGTTTTTCGATTCAAAACAAGATTTTAACGCTTTCAGGAGTCCAAATAACGTGTTTTTAGATCAATTGTATCGTATCTTTTACTACATAACTTTTCACCAAATTTCACAAACACTAAGAAAGTTTGTTTTTCGATTCAAAACAAGATTTTAACGCTTTGAAGAGTTCAAATAACATGTTTTTAGATCATTTGTATCGTATCTTTTACTACATAACTTTTCACCAAATTTCACAAACACTAAGAAAGTTTGTTTTTTGATTCAAAACAAGATTTTAATGCTTTGAGGAGTTCAAATAACGTGTTTTTAGATCATTTGTATCGTATCTTTTACTACATAACTTTTCACCAAATTTCACAAACACTAAGAAAGTTTGTTTTTCGATTCAAAACAAGATTTTAACGCTTTCAGGAGTTCAAATAACGTGTTTTTAGATCAATTGTATCGTATCTTTTACTACATAACTTTTCACCAAATTTCACAAACACTAAGAAAGTTTGTTTTTCGATTCAAAACAATATTTTAACGCTTTGAGGAGTTAATTACGTGTTTTCAGAACATTTGTATCGTATCTTTCACTACATAACTTTTCACCAAATTTCACAAACACTAAGAAAGATTGTTATTCGATTTCAAAACAAGATTTTAATGCTTTGAGGAGTACAAATAACGTGTTTTTAGATCATTTGTATCGTATCTCTTACTACATAACTTTTCACCAAATTTCACAAACACTAAAAAAGTTTGTTTTTCGATTCAAAACAATCTTTTAAAGCTTTCAGGAGTTCAAATAACGTGTTTTTAGATAAATTGTATCGTATCTTTTACTACATAACTTTTCACCAAATTTCACAAACACTAAGAAAGTTTGTTTTTCGATTCAAAACAAGATTTTAACGCTTTGAGGAGTTCAAATAACGTGTATTTAGATCATTTGTATCGTATCTTTCACTACATAACTTTTCACCAAATTTCACAAACACTAAGAAAGTTTGTTTTTCGATTCAAAACAAGATTTTAACACTTTGAGGAGTTCAAATAACGTGTTTTTAGATCATTTGTATCGTATCTTTCACTACATAACTTTTCACCAAATTCCACAAACACTAAGAAAGTTTGTTATTCGATTTCAAAACAAGTTTTTAACGCTTTGAGGAGCTCAAATAACGTGTTTTTAGATCAATTGTATCGTATCTTTTACTACATAACTTTTCACAAAATTCCACTAACACTAAGAAAGTTTGTTTTTCGATTCAAAACAAGATTTTAACGCTTTGAGGAGTTCAAATAACGTGTTTTTAGATCATTTGTATCGTATCTTTCACTACATAACTTTTCACCAAATTTCACAAACACTAAGAAAGTTTGTTTTTCGATTCACAACAAGATTTGAACGCTTTGAGGAGTTCAAATAACATGTTTTTAGATCATTTGTATCGTATCTTTTACTACATAACTTTTCACCAAATTTCACAAACACTAAGAAAGTTTGTTTTTCGATTCAAAACAAGATTTCAACGCTTTGAGGAGTTCAAATAACGGGTTTTTAGATGAATTGTATCGTATCTTTTACTAAATAACTTTTCACCAAATTTCACAAACACTAAGAAAGTTTGTTTCTCGATTCAAAACAAGATTTTAACGCTTTGAGGAGTTCAAATTACGTGTTTTTAGAACATTTGTATCGTATCTTTCACTACATAACTTTTCACCAAATTTCACAGACACTAAGAAAGATTGTTATTCGATTTCAAAACAAGATTTTAATGCTTTGAGGAGTACAAATAACGTGTTTTTAGATCATTTGTATCGTATCTCTTACTACATAACTTTTCACCAAATTTCACAAACACTAAGAAAGTTTGTTTTTCGATTCAAAACAAGATTTTAACGCTTTGAGGAGTTCAAATAACGTGTTTTTAGATAAATTGTATCGTATCTTTTACTACATAACTTTTCACCAAATTTCACAAACACTAAGAAAGTTTGTTTTTCGATTCAAAACAAGATTTTAACGCTTTGAGGAGTTCAAATAACGTGTTTTTAGATCAATTGTATCGTATCTTTTACTACATAACTTTTCACCAAATTTCACAAACACTAAGAAAGTTTGTTTTTCGATTCAAAACAAGATTTTAACGCTTTGAGGAGTTCAAATAACATGTTTTTAGATCATTTGTATCGTATCTTTTACTACATAACTTTTCAGCAAATTTCACAAACACTAAGAAAGTTTGTTTTTCGATTCAAAACAAGATTTTAACGCTTTGAGGAGTTCAAATAACGTGTTTTTAGATCATTTGTATCGTATCTTTTACTACATAACTTTTCACCAAATTTCACAAACACTAAGAAAGTTTGTTTTTCGATTCAAAACAAGATTTTAACGCTTTGAGGAGTTCAAATAACGGGTTTTTACATCAATTGTATCGTATCTTTTACTAAATAACTTTTCACCAAATTTCACAAACACTAAGAAAGTTTATTTTTCGATTCAAAACAAGATTTTAACACTTTGAGGAGTTCAAATTACGTGTTTTTAGAACATTTGTATCGTATCTTTCACTACATAACTTTTCACCAAATTTCACAAACACTAAGAAAGATTGTTATTCGATTTCAAAACAAGATTTTAATGCTTTGAGGAGTACAAATAACGTGTTTTTAGATCATTTGTATCGTATCTCTTACTACATAACTTTTCACCAAATTTCACAAACACTAAGAGAGTTTGTTTTTCGATTCAAAACAAGATTTTAACGCTTTGAGGAGTTCAAATAACGTGTTTTTAGATAAATTGTGTCGTATCTTTTACTACATAACTTTTCACCAAATTTCACAAACACTAAGAAAGTTTGTTTTTCGATTCAAAACAAGATTTTAACGCTTTGAGGAGTTCAAATAACGTGTTTTTAGATCATTTGTATCGTATCTTTCGCTACATAAATTTTCACCAAATTTCACAAACACTAAGAAAGTTTGTTTTTCTATTCAAAACAAGATTTTAACGCTTTGAGGAGCTCAAATAACGTGTTTTTAGATCATTTGTATCGTATCTTTTACTACATAACTTTTCACCAAATTTCACAAACACTAAGAAAGTTTGTTTTTCGATTCAAAACAAGATTTTAACGCTTTGAGGAGTTCAAATAACGTGGTTTTAGATCATTTGCATCGTATCTTTTACTACATAACTTTTCACCAAATTTCACAAACATTAAGAAAGTTTGTTTTTCGATTCAAAACAAGATTTTAACGCTTTGAGGAGTTCAAATAACGTGTTTTTAGATCAATTGTATCGTATCTTTTACTACATAACTTTTCACCAAATTTCACAAACACTAAGAAAGTTTGTTTTTCGATTCAAAACAAGATTTTAACGCTTTGAGAAGTTCAAATAACGTGTTTTTAGATAATTTGTATCGTATCTTTCACTACATAACTTTTCACCAAATTTCACAAACACAAAGACAGTTTGTTTTTCGATTCAAAACAAGATTTTAACGCTTTGAGGAGTTCAAATGACGTGTTTTTAGATGATTTGTATCGTATCTTTCACAACATAACTTTTCACCAAATTTCACAAACACTAGGAAAGTTTGTTATTCGATTTCAAAACAAGATTTTAATGCTTTGAGGAGTTCAAATAACGTGTTTTTAGATAAATTGTATCGTATCTTTTACTACATAACTTTTCACCAATTGTCACAAACACTAAGAAAGTTTGTTTTTCGATTCAAAACAAGATTTGAACGCTTTGAGGAGTTCAAATAACGTGTTTTTAGATCAATTGTATCGTATCTTTTACTACATAACTTTTCACCAAATTTCACAAACACTAAGAAAGTTTGTTTTTCGATTCAAAACAAGATTTTAACGCTTTGAGGAGTTCAAATAACGTGTTTTTAGATCAATTGTATCGTATCTTTTACTACATAACTTTTCACCAAATTTCACAAACACTAAGAAAGTTTGTTTTTCGATTCAAAACAAGATTTTAACGCTTTGAGGAGTTCAAATAACGTGTTTTTAGATCAATTGTATCGTATCTTTTACTACATAACTTTTCACCAAATTTCACAAACACTAAGAAAGTTTGTTTTTCAATTCAAAACAAGATTTTAACGCTTTGAGGAGTTCAAATAACGTGTTTTTAGATCAATTGTATCGTATCTTTTACTACATAACTTTTCACCAAATTTCACAAACACTAAGAAAGTTTGTTTTTCGATTCAAAACAAGATTTTAACGCTTTGAATAGTTCAAATAACATGTTTTTAGATCATTTGTATCGTATCTTTTACTACATAACTTTTCACCAAATTTCACAAACACTAAGAAAGTTTGTTTTTCGATTCAAAACAAGATTTTAACGCTTTCAGGAGTCCAAATAACGTGTTTTTAGATCAATTGTATCGTATCTTTTACTACATAACTTTTCACCAAATTTCACAAACACTAAGAAAGTTTGTTTTTCGATTCAAAACAAGATTTTAACGCTTTGAAGAGTTCAAATAACATGTTTTTAGATCATTTGTATCGTATCTTTTACTACATAACTTTTCACCAAATTTCACAAACACTAAGAAAGTTTGTTTTTTGATTCAAAACAAGATTTTAATGCTTTGAGGAGTTCAAATAACGTGTTTTTAGATCATTTGTATCGTATCTTTTACTACATAACTTTTCACCAAATTTCACAAACACTAAGAAAGTTTGTTTTTCGATTCAAAACAAGATTTTAACGCTTTCAGGAGTTCAAATAACGTGTTTTTAGATCAATTGTATCGTATCTTTTACTACATAACTTTTCACCAAATTTCACAAACACTAAGAAAGTTTGTTTTTCGATTCAAAACAATATTTTAACGCTTTGAGGAGTTAATTACGTGTTTTCAGAACATTTGTATCGTATCTTTCACTACATAACTTTTCACCAAATTTCACAAACACTAAGAAAGATTGTTATTCGATTTCAAAACAAGATTTTAATGCTTTGAGGAGTACAAATAACGTGTTTTTAGATCATTTGTATCGTATCTCTTACTACATAACTTTTCACCAAATTTCACAAACACTAAAAAAGTTTGTTTTTCGATTCAAAACAATCTTTTAAAGCTTTCAGGAGTTCAAATAACGTGTTTTTAGATAAATTGTATCGTATCTTTTACTACATAACTTTTCACCAAATTTCACAAACACTAAGAAAGTTTGTTTTTCGATTCAAAACAAGATTTTAACGCTTTGAGGAGTTCAAATAACGTGTATTTAGATCATTTGTATCGTATCTTTCACTACATAACTTTTCACCAAATTTCACAAACACTAAGAAAGTTTGTTTTTCGATTCAAAACAAGATTTTAACACTTTGAGGAGTTCAAATAACGTGTTTTTAGATCATTTGTATCGTATCTTTCACTACATAACTTTTCACCAAATTCCACAAACACTAAGAAAGTTTGTTATTCGATTTCAAAACAAGTTTTTAACGCTTTGAGGAGCTCAAATAACGTGTTTTTAGATCAATTGTATCGTATCTTTTACTACATAACTTTTCACAAAATTCCACTAACACTAAGAAAGTTTGTTTTTCGATTCAAAACAAGATTTTAACGCTTTGAGGAGTTCAAATAACGTGTTTTTAGATCATTTGTATCGTATCTTTCACTACATAACTTTTCACCAAATTTCACAAACACTAAGAAAGTTTGTTTTTCGATTCACAACAAGATTTGAACGCTTTGAGGAGTTCAAATAACATGTTTTTAGATCATTTGTATCGTATCTTTTACTACATAACTTTTCACCAAATTTCACAAACACTAAGAAAGTTTGTTTTTCGATTCAAAACAAGATTTCAACGCTTTGAGGAGTTCAAATAACGGGTTTTTAGATGAATTGTATCGTATCTTTTACTAAATAACTTTTCACCAAATTTCACAAACACTAAGAAAGTTTGTTTCTCGATTCAAAACAAGATTTTAACGCTTTGAGGAGTTCAAATTACGTGTTTTTAGAACATTTGTATCGTATCTTTCACTACATAACTTTTCACCAAATTTCACAGACACTAAGAAAGATTGTTATTCGATTTCAAAACAAGATTTTAATGCTTTGAGGAGTACAAATAACGTGTTTTTAGATCATTTGTATCGTATCTCTTACTACATAACTTTTCACCAAATTTCACAAACACTAAGAAAGTTTGTTTTTCGATTCAAAACAAGATTTTAACGCTTTGAGGAGTTCAAATAACGTGTTTTTAGATAAATTGTATCGTATCTTTTACTACATAACTTTTCACCAAATTTCACAAACACTAAGAAAGTTTGTTTTTCGATTCAAAACAAGATTTTAACGCTTTGAGGAGTTCAAATAACGTGTTTTTAGATCAATTGTATCGTATCTTTTACTACATAACTTTTCACCAAATTTCACAAACACTAAGAAAGTTTGTTTTTCGATTCAAAACAAGATTTTAACGCTTTGAGGAGTTCAAATAACATGTTTTTAGATCATTTGTATCGTATCTTTTACTACATAACTTTTCAGCAAATTTCACAAACACTAAGAAAGTTTGTTTTTCGATTCAAAACAAGATTTTAACGCTTTGAGGAGTTCAAATAACGTGTTTTTAGATCATTTGTATCGTATCTTTTACTACATAACTTTTCACCAAATTTCACAAACACTAAGAAAGTTTGTTTTTCGATTCAAAACAAGATTTTAACGCTTTGAGGAGTTCAAATAACGGGTTTTTACATCAATTGTATCGTATCTTTTACTAAATAACTTTTCACCAAATTTCACAAACACTAAGAAAGTTTATTTTTCGATTCAAAACAAGATTTTAACACTTTGAGGAGTTCAAATTACGTGTTTTTAGAACATTTGTATCGTATCTTTCACTACATAACTTTTCACCAAATTTCACAAACACTAAGAAAGATTGTTATTCGATTTCAAAACAAGATTTTAATGCTTTGAGGAGTACAAATAACGTGTTTTTAGATCATTTGTATCGTATCTCTTACTACATAACTTTTCACCAAATTTCACAAACACTAAGAGAGTTTGTTTTTCGATTCAAAACAAGATTTTAACGCTTTGAGGAGTTCAAATAACGTGTTTTTAGATAAATTGTGTCGTATCTTTTACTACATAACTTTTCACCAAATTTCACAAACACTAAGAAAGTTTGTTTTTCGATTCAAAACAAGATTTTAACGCTTTGAGGAGTTCAAATAACGTGTTTTTAGATCATTTGTATCGTATCTTTCGCTACATAAATTTTCACCAAATTTCACAAACACTAAGAAAGTTTGTTTTTCTATTCAAAACAAGATTTTAACGCTTTGAGGAGCTCAAATAACGTGTTTTTAGATCATTTGTATCGTATCTTTTACTACATAACTTTTCACCAAATTTCACAAACACTAAGAAAGTTTGTTTTTCGATTCAAAACAAGATTTTAACGCTTTGAGGAGTTCAAATAACGTGGTTTTAGATCATTTGCATCGTATCTTTTACTACATAACTTTTCACCAAATTTCACAAACATTAAGAAAGTTTGTTTTTCGATTCAAAACAAGATTTTAACGCTTTGAGGAGTTCAAATAACGTGTTTTTAGATCAATTGTATCGTATCTTTTACTACATAACTTTTCACCAAATTTCACAAACACTAAGAAAGTTTGTTTTTCGATTCAAAACAAGATTTTAACGCTTTGAGAAGTTCAAATAACGTGTTTTTAGATAATTTGTATCGTATCTTTCACTACATAACTTTTCACCAAATTTCACAAACACAAAGACAGTTTGTTTTTCGATTCAAAACAAGATTTTAACGCTTTGAGGAGTTCAAATGACGTGTTTTTAGATGATTTGTATCGTATCTTTCACAACATAACTTTTCACCAAATTTCACAAACACTAGGAAAGTTTGTTATTCGATTTCAAAACAAGATTTTAATGCTTTGAGGAGTTCAAATAACGTGTTTTTAGATAAATTGTATCGTATCTTTTACTACATAACTTTTCACCAATTGTCACAAACACTAAGAAAGTTTGTTTTTCGATTCAAAACAAGATTTGAACGCTTTGAGGAGTTCAAATAACGTGTTTTTAGATCAATTGTATCGTATCTTTTACTACATAACTTTTCACCAAATTTCACAAACACTAAGAAAGTTTGTTTTTCGATTCAAAACAAGATTTTAACGCTTTGAGGAGTTCAAATAACGTGTTTTTAGATCAATTGTATCGTATCTTTTACTACATAACTTTTCACCAAATTTCACAAACACTAAGAAAGTTTGTTTTTCGATTCAAAACAAGATTTTAACGCTTTGAGGAGTTCAAATAACGCGATTTTAGATCATTTGTATCGTATCTTTTACTACATCGTATCTTTTACTACATAAGTTTTCACCAAATTTACAAACACTAAGAAAGTTTGTTTTTCGATTCAAAACAAACTTTTCACGCATTGAGGAGTTCAAATAACGTGTTTTTAGATCGTTTGTATCGTATCTTTTACAACATTACTTTTTACCAAATTTTACAAACACTGAGAAAGTTTGTTTTTCGATTCAAAACAATCTTTTAACGCTTTGAGGAGTTCAAATAACCTGTTTTTAGATCATTTGTATCGTATCTTTTACTACATAACTTTTCACCAAATTTCACAAACATTAAGAAAGTTTGTTTTTCGATTCAAAACAAGATTTTAGCGCTTTGAGGAGTTCAAATAACGTGTTTTTAGATAAATTGTGTCGTATCTTTTACTACATAACTTTTCACCAAATTTCACAAACATTAAGAAAGTTTGTTTTTCGATTCAAAACAAGATTTTAACGCTTTGAGGAGTTCAAATAACTTGTTTTTAGATCATTTGTATCGTATCTTTTACTACATAACTTTTCACCAAATTTCACAAACACTAAGAAAGTTTGTTTTTCGATTCAAAACAAGATTTTAACGCTTTCAGGAGTCCAAATAACGTGTTTTTAGATCAATTGTATCGTATCTTTTACTACATAACTTTTCACCAAATTTCAAAAACACTAAGAAAGTTTGTTTTTCGATTCAAAACAAGATTTTAACGCTTTGAGGAGTTCAAATAACCTGTTTTTAGATCATTTGTATCGTATCTTTTACTACATAACTTTTCAGCAAATTTCACAAACACTAAGAAAGTTTGTTTTTCGATTCAAAACAAGATTTTAATGCTTTGAGGAGTTCAAATAACGTGTTTTTAGATCATTTGTATCGTATCTTTTACTACATAACTTTTCACCAAATTTCACAAACACTAAGAAAGTTTGTTTTTCGATTCAAAACAAGATTTTAACGCTTTCAGGAGTTCAAATAATGTGTTTTTAGATCAATTGTATCGTATCTTTTACTACATAACTTTTCACCAAATTTCACAAACACTAAGAAAGTTTGTTTTTCGATTCAAAACAAGATTTTAACACTTTGAGGAGTTCAAATTACGTGTTTTTAGAACATTTGTATCGTATCTTTCACTACATAACTTTTCACCAAATTTCACAAACACTAAGAAAGATTGTTATTCGATTTCAAAACAAGATTTTAATGCTTTGAGGAGTACAAATAACGTGTTTTTAGATCATTTGTATCGTATCTCTTACTACATAACTTTTCACCAAATTTCACAAACACTAAGAGAGTTTGTTTTTCGATTCAAAACAAGATTTTAACGCTTTGAGGAGTTCAAATAACGTGTTTTTAGATAAATTGTGTCGTATCTTTTACTACATAACTTTTCACCAAATTTCACAAACACTAAGAAAGTTTGTTTTTCGATTCAAAACAAGATTTTAACGCTTTGAGGAGTTCAAATAACGTGTTTTTAGATCATTTGTATCGTATCTTTCGCTACATAAATTTTCACCAAATTTCACAAACACTAAGAAAGTTTGTTTTTCTATTCAAAACAAGATTTTAACGCTTTGAGGAGCTCAAATAACGTGTTTTTAGATCATTTGTATCGTATCTTTTACTACATAACTTTTCACCAAATTTCACAAACACTAAGAAAGTTTGTTTTTCGATTCAAAACAAGATTTTAACGCTTTGAGGAGTTCAAATAACGTGGTTTTAGATCATTTGCATCGTATCTTTTACTGCATAACTTTTCACCAAATTTCACAAACATTAAGAAAGTTTGTTTTTCGATTCAAAACAAGATTTTAACGCTTTGAGGAGTTCAAATAACGTGTTTTTAGATCAATTGTATCGTATCTTTTACTACATAACTTTTCACCAAATTTCACAAACACTAAGAAAGTTTGTTTTTCGATTCAAAACAAGATTTTAACGCTTTGAGAAGTTCAAATAACGTGTTTTTAGATAATTTGTATCGTATCTTTCACTACATAACTTTTCACCAAATTTCACAAACACAAAGACAGTTTGTTTTTCGATTCAAAACAAGATTTTAACGCTTTGAGGAGTTCAAATGACGTGTTTTTAGATGATTTGTATCGTATCTTTCACAACATAACTTTTCACCAAATTTCACAAACACTAGGAAAGTTTGTTATTCGATTTCAAAACAAGATTTTAATGCTTTGAGGAGTTCAAATAACGTGTTTTTAGATGAATTGTATCGTATCTTTTACTACATAACTTTTCACCAATTGTCACAAACACTAAGAAAGTTTGTTTTTCGATTCAAAACAAGATTTGAACGCTTTGAGGAGTTCAAATAACGTGTTTTTAGATCAATTGTATCGTATCTTTTACTACATAACTTTTCACCAAATTTCACAAACACTAAGAAAGTTTGTTTTTCGATTCAAAACAAGATTTTAACGCTTTGAGGAGTTCAAATAACGTGTTTTTAGATCAATTGTATCGTATCTTTTACTACATAACTTTTCACCAAATTTCACAAACACTAAGAAAGTTTGTTTTTCGATTCAAAACAAGATTTTAACGCTTTGAGGAGTTCAAATAACGCGATTTTAGATCATTTGTATCGTATCTTTTACTACATCGTATCTTTTACTACATAAGTTTTCACCAAATTTACAAACACTAAGAAAGTTTGTTTTTCGATTCAAAACAAACTTTTCACGCATTGAGGAGTTCAAATAACGTGTTTTTAGATCGTTTGTATCGTATCTTTTACAACATTACTTTTTACCAAATTTTACAAACACTGAGAAAGTTTGTTTTTCGATTCAAAACAATCTTTTAACGCTTTGAGGAGTTCAAATGACGTGTTTTTAGATCATTTGTATCGTATCTTTCACTACATAAATTTTCACCAAATTTCACAAACACTAAGAAAGTTTGTTTTTCGATTCAAAACAAGATTTTAACGCTTTGAGGAGTTCAAATAACGCGATTTTAGATCATTTGTATCGTATCTTTTACTACATCGTATCTTTTACTACATAAGTTTTCACCAAATTTACAAACACTAAGAAAGTTTGTTTTTCGATTCAAAACAAACTTTTCACGCATTGAGGAGTTCAAATAACGTGTTTTTAGATCGTTTGTATCGTATCTTTTACAACATTACTTTTTACCAAATTTTACAAACACTAAGAAAGTTTGTTTTTCGATTCAAAACAAACTTTTAACCCTTTGAGTAGTTCAAATAACGTGTTTTTAGATCAGAAAGTTTGTTTTTCGATTCTAAACAATCTTTTAACGCTTTGAGGAATTCAAATAACATGTTTTCATATCATTTGTATCGTATCTTTTACTACATAACTTTTCACCAAATTTAACAAACACTAGGAAAGTTTGTTTTTCGATTCATAACAATCTTTTAATGCTTTGAGGAGTCAAATAACGTGTTTTTAGATCATTTGTATCGTATCTTTTACTACATAACTTTTCACCAAATTTTACAAACACTAAGAAAGTTTGTTTTTTCAATTCAAAACAATCTTTTAACGCTTTGAGGAGTTAAAATAACGTGTTTTTGGATCATTTGTATCGTATCTTTTACTACATAACATTTCACCAAATTTTTCGAACACTAAGAAAGTTTGTTTTTTGATTGAAAACAATCTTATAACGCTTTGAGGAGTTCAAATAACGTGTTTTTAGATCATTTGTATCGTATCATTAACTACATAACTTTTCTCCAAATTTTACAAACACTAAGAAAGTTTGTTTTTCGATTCAAAACAATCTTTTAACACTTTGAGGAGTTGAAATAACGTGTTTTTAGATCATTTGTATCATATCTTTTACTACACAACTTTTCACCTAATTTTCCAAACACTAAGAAAGTTTGTTTTACGATTGAAAACAATCTTTTAACGCTTTAAGGAGTTCAAATAACATGTTTTTAGATCATTTGCGTCGTATCTTTTTCTACATAAGTATTCACCAAATTTTGCAAACACTAAGAAAGTTTGTTTTTCGATTCAAAACAAACTTTTAACGCAACGAGGAGTTCAAATAATATGTTTTTAGATCGTTTGTATCGTATCTTTTACTACATAACTTTTTTCCAAATTTTATAAACACTAAGAAAGTTTGTTTTTCGATTCAAAACAATCTTTTAACGCTTTGGGGAGTTCAAATAACGTGTTTATAGATCATTTGCATCGTATCTTTAACTACATAAGTTTTCACCAAATTTTACAAACACTAAGAAGGTTTGTTTTTCAATTCAAAACAATATTTTAATGCTTTGAGGAGCTCGAATAACATGTTTTTAGATCATTCGTATCGTATCTTTTAAAACTTAACTTGTTACCAAATTCTACAAACACTAAGACAGTTTGTTTTTCGATTCAAAAGAAACTTTTAACCCTTTGTGTAGTTCAAATAACGTGTTTTTAGATCATTTGTATCGTATCTTTTACTACATAACTTTTCACCAAATTTTACAAACACTAAGAAAGTTTGATTTTCGATTCAAAACAAACTTTTAACGCTTTGAGGAGTTCAAATGACGTGTTTTAAGATCATTTGTGTCTTGTCTTTTACAACACTAAGAAATTTTTTTTTTCGATTCAAAACAATCTTTTAACGCTTTGAGGAGTTCAAATAACGTTTTTTTTGATCATTTGCATCGTATCTTTTACTACATAAGTTTTCACGAAATTTTGTGACAGTTTGTTTTTCGATTCAAAACAAACTTTTAACGCTTTGAGGAGTTCAACTACCGTGTTTTCAGATCATTTGTATCGTATCTTTTATTACATGACTTTTCTCCTAATTTTACAAACACTAAGAAAGTTTGTTTTTCGATTCAAAACAATCTTTTAACGCTTTGAGGAGTTCAAATAACGTGTTTTTAGATCATTTGTATCGTATCTTTTACTACATAACTTTTCACCAAATTTTACGAACACTAAGAAAGTTTGTTTTTTGATGGAAAAAAATCTTATAACGCTTTGAGGAGTTCAAATAACGTGTTTTTAGATCATTTGTAACGTATCTTTCACTACATAACTTTTCACCAAATTTTACAAACACTAAGAAAGTTTGTTTTTCGATTCAAAACAAACTTCTAACGCTTTGAGGAGTTCAAATAACGTGTTTTTAGATAATTTGTATCGTATCTTTTACTACATAACTTTTCACCAAATTTTTCAAACACTAAGAAAGTTTGTTTTTCGATTTAAAACTATATTTTAACGCTTTGTGGAGCTCAAATAACATGTTTTTAGATCGTTCCTTTCGTATCTTTTACTACTTAACTTTTTACCAAATTCAATAAACACTAATAAAGATTGTTTTTCGATTCAAAACAATCTTTTTACGCATTGAGGAGTTCAAATAACGTGTTTTTAGATCATTTGTATCGTATCTTTTACTACAAAAGTTTTCACCAAATTTTACAAACACTAAGAAATTTGTTTTTTTATTCAAAACAAACTTTTAACGCTTTGAGGAGTTCAAATAACGTGTTTTAAGATCATTTGTATCTTATCTTTTACTATATAACTTTTCACCAAATTTTACAAACAATAAGAAAGTTTGTTTTTCGATTCAAAACAATCTTTTAACGCTTTCAGGAGTTCAAATAACGTGTTTTAAGATCATTCGTATCGTATCTTGCACTACATAACTTTTCACCAAATTTTACAAACACTAAGAAAGTTTGTTTTTCGATTCTAAACAATCTTTTAACGCCTTGAGGAGTTCAAATAACGTGTTTTTAGATCATTTGTATCCTATCTTTTACTACATAAATTTTCCCCAAATTTTACAAACACTAAGAGAGTTTGTTTTTCGGTTCAAAACAATCTTTTAACACTTTGAGGAGTTCAAATAACGTGTTTTTGGATCATTTGGATCGTATCTTTTACTACACTACTTTTCACCAAATTTTACAAAGACTAAGAAAGTTTGTTTTTCGATTCAAAACAATCTTTTAACGCTTTGAGTTGTTCAAATAATGTGTTTTTAGATCATTTGCATCGTATCTTTTACAACATAAGTTTTCACCAAATTTTACAAACACTATGAAAGTATGTTTTTCGATTCAAAAGAAACTTTTAACACTTTGAGGAGTTTAAATACCGTGTTTTCAGATCGTTTGTATCGTATCTTTTACACCATAACTTTTCTCCAAATTTTACAAACACTAAGAAAGTTTGTTTTTCGATTCAAAACAATCTTTTAACGCTTTGAGGAGTTGAAATAACTTGTTTTTAGATCATTTGTATCGTATCTTTTACTACATAACTTTTCAACAAATTTTACAAACACTAAGAAAGTTTGTTTTTCGATTCAAAACAATCTTTTAACGCTTTGAGAAGTTCAAATAACGTGTTTTTAGATCATTTGTATCGTATCTTTCACTACATTACTTTTCACCAAATTTTACAACCACTAAGAAAGTTTGTTTTTCGATTCAAAACAATCTTGTAATGCTTTGAGGAGTTCAAATAACGTGTTTTTAGATCATTTGTATCGTATCTTTTGGTACATAACTTTTCACCACACTTTACAAACACTATGAAATTTTGTTTTTCGATTGAAAACAATCTAATAACGATTTGAGGAGTTCAAATAACGTGTTTTTAGATCATTTGTATCGTATCATTCACTACATAACTTTTCACAAACTTTTTCAAACACTAAGAAAGTTTGTTTTTCGATTGAAAACAATCTTATAACGCTTTGAGGAGTTCAAATAATGTGTTTTTAGATCATTTGTATCGTATCATTCACAACATAACTTTTACAAACACTAAGAAAGTTTGTTTTTCGATTCAAAACAATATTTTAACGAATTGAGGAGTTCAATTAACGTGTTTTTAGATCATTTGTATCGAATCTTTGACTACATAACTTTTCACCAAATTTTACACACTAAGAAAGTTTGTTTTTCGATTCAAAACAATCTTTTAATGCTTTGAGGAGTTCAAATAACGTGTTTTTAGATCATTTGTATCGTATCTTTTACTACAAAACTTTTCACCAAATATTACGAACACTAAGAAAGTATGTTTTTCGATTGAAAATAATCTTATAACGCTTTGAGGAGTTCAAATAACGTGATTTTAGATCATTTCTATCGTATATTTCACTACATAACTTTTCACCAAATTTTACAAACACTTAGAAAGTTTGTTTTTCGATTCAAAACAATCTTTAAACGCTTTGAGGAGTTCAAATAACGTGTTTTTTGATCATTTGTATCGTATCTTTTACTACATAACTTTTCACCAAATTTTACAAACGCTAAGAAATTTTGTTTTTCGATTGAAAACAATCTTATAACGCTTTGAGGAGTTCAAATAATGTGTTTTTAGATCATTTGTATCGTATCATTCACAACATAACTTTTGCAAACACTAAGAAAGTTTGTTTTTCGATTAAAAACAATATTTTAACGTTTTGAGGAGTTCAATTAACGTGTTTTTAGATCATTTGTATCGTATCTTTCATTGCATAACTTGTCACCAAATTTTAAGAACACTAAGAATGTTTGTTTTTCAATTCAAAACAATCTATTAACGCTTTGAGGAGTTCAAATAGCGTATTTTTAGATCATTTGTATCGTATCTTTTACTATATAACTTTTCACCAAATTTTACAACCACAAAGAAAGTTTGTTTTTCAATTGAAAACAATATTTTAACGCTTTGAGGAGCTCAAATAACATATTTTTAGATCATTCGTATCTTATCTTTTACTACATAACTTTTCACCAAATTTAACAAACTCTAAGAAAGTTTGTTTTTCGATTCAAAACAATCTTTTAACGCATTGAGGAGTTCAAATAACGTGTTTTTAGATCATTTGTATCGTATCTTTTACTACATGACTTTTCACCAAATTTTACAAACACTAAGAAAGTTTGTTTTTCGATTCCAAACAATCTTGTAACGCTTTGAGGAGTTCAAATAACGCGTTTTTAGATCATTTGCATCGTATCTTTTACTACATAAGTTTTCACCAAATTTTACAAATACTAAGAAAGTTTGTTTTTCGATTCAAAACAAACTTTTAACCCTTTGAGTAGTTCGAATAACGTGTTTTTAGATCATTTGTATCGTATCTTTTACTACACAACTTTTCACCAAATTTTACAAACACTAAGAAAGTTGGTTTTTCGATTCAAAACAATCTTTTAACGCTTTGAGGAGTTCAAATAACGTGTTTTTAGATCATTCGTATAGTATCTTTTATTACATAAGTTTTCACCAAATTTTACAAACACTAAGAAAGTTTGTTTTTCGATTCAAAACAATCTTTTCACGCATTGAGGAGTTCAAATAACGTGTTTTTAGATCGTTTGTATCGTATCTTTTATTACATAACTTTTTACCAAATTTTACAAACACTAAGAAAGTTTGTTTTTCAATTCAAAACAAACTTTTCACGCTTTGAGGAGTTCAAATAACGTGTTTTTAGATCATTTGTATCGTATCTTTTACTACATAACTTTTCACCAAAATTTACAAACACTAAGAAAGTTTGTTTTTCGATTCAAAACAATCTTTTAACGCTTTGGGGAGTTCAAATAATGTTTTTTAGATCATTTGCATCGTATCTTTTACTACATAAGTTTTCACCAAATTTTACACACACTAAGAAAGTTTGTTTTTCGATTCAAAACAAACTTTTAACCCTTTGGGTAGTTCAAATAACGTGTTTTTAGATCATTTGTATCGTATCTTTTACTACATAACTTTTCACCAAAAAAAATTTTTTTTGATTAAATTCGGAGAGGGCTCATAGTCCCCCTTCCAAACAACATCTTCTTTTTTTTTTTTATTACAAATCCGTAGGCCACACATTCTATTCACTAATTTAACATTTAATCTATAATCCAGTGTCCCCGCCGGGAATCGAACCCCACACCTCTCGCTCCCTAGCCAAGAGGTGTGACCAACTAGGCTAACTCTAGTTGGCATTTTTCACCAAATTTTACAAACACTAAGAAATTTTGTTTTTCGATTCAAAACAAACTTTTAACGCTTTGAGGAGTTCATATAACATGTTTTTAGATCATTTGTATCGTATCTTTTACTACATAATTTTTCTCCAAATTTTACAAACACTAAGAAAGTTGGTTTTTCGATTCAAAACAATCTTTTAACGCTTTGAGGAGTTCAAATAACGTGTTTTTAGATCATTCGTATCGTATCTTTTATTACATAAGTTTTCACCAAATTTTACAAAAACTAAGAAAGTTTGTTTTTCGATTCAAAACAATCTTTTCACGCATTGAGGAGTTCAAATAACATGTTTTTAGATCGTTTGTATCGTATCTTTTACTACATAACTTTTTACCAAATTTTACAAACACTAAGAAAGTTTATTTTTCAATTCAAAACAAACTTTTTACGCTTTGAGGAGTTCAAATAACGTGTTTTTAGATCATTTGTATCGTATCTTTTACTACTTAACTTTTCACCAAATTTTACAAACACTAAGAAAGTTTGTTTTTCGATTCAAAACAATCTTTTAACGCTTTGAGGAGTTCAAATAATGTTTTTTAGATCATTTGCATCGTATCTTTTACTACATAAGTTTTCACCAAATTTTACAAATGTTGGTTAATTCTAACCTAGAGGGGGGTAAATTTGGCAATCTAGCTTACACTTAGTTTAGATTTAAACCTAATTTACGGTGCGGAATAAATAATAATTTAGATGATAGAGATGATACCGTACAAACACTTTAACACAAGATGTTTGTTTACGAAGTTCGGTAGGTGGTTGCTTTGTAGCTTTAACTCACCCTCTACTCGCTTAATTGACCGACTCAATTATTTGCGAGTACCTACGTCTCCGGGAATGCCGTGTGCCTCTTTTTGGCTTTCGATTGAATTCCAACTCAACTCGATTACAAGGATTTGCCTAGATCGATTTACACGCTTCTATCGATCTATAGCTAAGGCTCTTTACACTTTGTTGCACTAGCCTATTACACTTTTTCACTAATCGAGCTACAACGTGATCGGTCACGTGAGTGGGATACGATTAGTGGAGAATATCGAAAGTAGATCAACGATCTAAAGAGGGTTTCTCAAGCTATCAATGGATATAGATAATCACAGCTTAGGGTTTCTCTCTTTTTAGGTTTGAATGTTTGAAAGTGAAGAAGTGGGAGAGAGAGACCCATGAAGGATTCTATTTATACTCTCTATAGAAATCCTTCAGAAAACTTGTAGTGCGTTCGAACGCATAAAGTCCGTTCAGAACGCACTTGTAGTTTGCACTAGCCGTTTCAAAATAACGTGCAAGTACATCTTGGGTCCGTTCGAACGGACAATGTCCGTTCGTAACGGACTCAATTATACATAGCATTTTGCGTTCACATGAACAAGAGTCCGTTCAACGCACTGAAAAGTGGGTGAACGGATTCCAGGTTGTCCGTTCGAACGCACATGTGTGTTCGTTCGAACGCACATATCCCTGTTACATTTTTCCGTTCACAGGAAGGATTGTTCGTTCAACGCACTCAGAAGGTGGGTGAACGGATTCTAATTGTCCGTTCGAACGGACATGATTGTTCGTTCGAACGCACTCATCCCTGTGACACGTTTGGTTCTAATCAAGGTTCAAAGTTTTGATATGTGGCAAGTCCGTTCTGAACGGACTTTGAGTTCGTTCAGAACGCACTTCCTGCTTGACTGAACTCTTTGTTATTTTGAACATGATTTTACTTGAGTTCTACTAGGTTTGTACCTATGGTTTATTTGTGGCGTATCCCACTCACGGAAGGCTTCAACATCTTGATTCTTGATGTATTCCAATGGCCTTCCTTGTGTTCTTCTTTTCTTGTTTATCTTGAGACTTCATGTCCTGATTCTTGATGTAATCCAATGAAATCCTCCTTCACAAGTCCTCCTTCATCTTCGTATCGTACCTATGTTATCCTGCACTTTTCTGGATGTATACATTAGTAATGACAGTGTTTTGAAATAATCAAACTATCAGGAAATTTGAACCAACAAACTCCCCCTTTTGATTAATTTCAAAACACTGTCGGTTTGGAGAGTTTCACCATTTAGTTGAGAACTTTCCGTACGATCGTTTCTCCCCCATTTTGAAAGAGATCAAAAGGGCCAATGAGACTTCATCAACGGAAGGCTCCCCCTAAATGCGAGCTCCCCCTCAAAGAATGAATTGATGAATGTATGAGCTCGTAAATATGATCAAATTCTTTTGTTTTGAATGATAAAAATCTTTTCACATTTGATATTTTTAAGAAAATAAAACAGTTTTTGTGTGTGCGTTCCGAACGGAAAAAGTAATGCGTTCGAACGCACTTGCATCTGGACTGATAGGTTATATAAAAATCAAAAATAGATGCAACAGTTTAAACTGAAAATATGACCATAAAACAGTTTGTTCATAACACGGCATGACACATGCCGATGCACACACACGCATAACATTAGTTGTTCAGTACTACAAACACAGACACAACAATAAACAAATCAATTGTTCACAAACAAGACTCACGACATACCACCTAGATTATAACACACACACATTAAACTTTTGACATCTCCGGCGATCACATCTCATTGGGGCCGGTGTAAGGGTTCTGTTCGGGTTGGGCGCTCGGATCAGCTGCGAAGAAGGTGTCGGTATTGAATTGTCCCGAGTGGGAGTCCGACGGATGCTCGGTGGTATGATGAGGAGAGGTACTAGGGACTCGGTCTTGGGGTGCCGTGTACGGCCCGAAGCGATTTCCAAGGTGAACATAGAGATCGGAAAATTGACGACCCATGTTCTCGATCATCCTAGTCTCGGAAGCATGCAAGTCCTCACGAAATGCGTCTCGCATTATTCGTCCATGTTGCTCAACCCGCTCATCCATCTCCTCGAATAACGCCTTCATATATGCAAACCTCCTTTCGTCGTGTGCCGAAGGGGTGTTAGAGCTTTCTGCACGCTCCTTCTTCTTACGTTTTCGATCCGGCGCTTCACCGCTTTGGTCAGTATAGGCGGGGTCGGCGTTTGCCTCTTCCTCGGATTGGGTGTCACCCTCCAGCCACCGGGTAGGATTGCGAGGAAGGTGGAACGCTTCCGCATCTTTAGAGGCACTGATAACCCAACCTTGGATGTTCGATGAATACCGATATCCAAGACGTTGGAGGTTTGCTTTGGATGCGAGATTTGTTGGCTGTTCCGATCGGAAGTCCCACTCGTTCTCCGGGATCGAAACTCCTTGGAGTTCCAACATCTGGGCGATAACGTTCCGTAAGATAACGATGCATTTCTTTGGCTCAGGACGCTTTCCATGTGACTTATTATGAGATAAGGCACATGGACGGGTAGTTGATCATTGTACCACATATGATACAATAGCATAATATTTCTATTTTCTAAATTTGCCTTCAATTTCGCGACGGGAGTAAGAATATTATTACCGATTTCCCAAACGAATTTCTCAGGAGCTGCCAAGTGCGATGCCGATTCTTGTGACTGGTATCGATTTGTAACCACCTTCTTCATAGGTTCGATAATGGCGGCTTCGAGTCTTCCCTTGCGTGCGTTGTAGATCTTCTCTCCATCATCCTTGAGACCCAGCAACTCGCACAGATTTTCAACCGAGATCTCAACTTTTTCACCGAGGATATAGGAGGTTATCTTCTCTAGAGCATGGTTGAATACGGCGTTTGCATAGAACAATCGAGTGATGACTTCGTAGAACGGCTCGTTAAGACACGCAAGATTTGCGAATCCCCATCTTCTCTCGATTGCCTCGATCTTGTCGAAAAGATGAGGAATATTTGGTGGAAACTCGTAGTAGTAGCATTTCGCGATGGATCTCCTTGCCACCACGTCGTTGAAGAGAGTTCCGGCCTCCGGATTTCGAAAGAGATGTTCATTGTTTATATTTGTGAAATCGTAGTCTGCTTTCAAGATTTCTTGCCGCCTAGGCTTCTTAGCCACCTTCTTCTGTTGAGGTGGAGCTCTCGGCCTTGGTTGAGTGTTGGAGCTCTCCCCTACCTTCTTCTTTCCCTTCGAATCCCCCCTAGCAAGCAAGATCTTAGCGGTATTCATGGTGATGATCCTTTATGGAGAAAGAGAGTAAGGATTTTGGTGAGAGATAGAGTTAGAAGATAGGTTTTTAGGAAGAGAACGAAGAAGAGATTGAGTTAAGATGAGATCGTGTCCCTTCAAGTCTTTTCGTACGGAGATACGAACCATCGTGTCCATTGATTAGGGTCGGTTGCATGCTGATGGGCAGTAAATACGATGAGTCCGTTCGAACGGACTAATATGTGCGTTGGAATGCACTCATGTCTGAGAAAAGGCGCTATTTTGGGATTTTAAGTTGTATCTGGGAAGTTGTTAAGTCCGTTCGAACGGACTCCTATGTGCGTTCGAACGCACACACAACTGAGAAGAGGCGCCAGAATATGAAACGGCGCGAGTGTAAGGGTTTGAAGTAGGTTCGCTGAATGAGGCATGTGCGTTCGAACGCATTAGTTGTTCGTTCGAACGCACTGAACACTGGTGACACTAAGAGTCGGCGCCAAAGTATGAACCGGCGCCATAATCCTATAATTCATTTTTCTGTTCGGAACGCATTCAGTTGTACGTTCGAACGCACTTAATCCTGGTAGGAAAATTAGATGGCGCCATAATTTAACTGTGACTTTGGATCTTATAGTCCAGTTGTCCGTTTCGAACGTATTTTAGTCCGTTCGAACGGACTTGAGGCGGTTAAGAGGGTAATTGGTGACTTCATTTGTCCGTTCCAAACGCACATGTTTTTCGTTCGAACGGACTGGTTCCAGAGATGTGATCACTGGACTGAAATCGTGATTTATTTACCGAGACAAGTGTTCTAATGTAATCCTCTATTAACACTTGTGATGTAGCTACATGAGACTCGACCAATTTGGCTAGAATTTAATTTAGCCCATTTCCTATACTCCCCTTACATATTTGGCTTAAGGTGTGGGATACTAAGGAGTATAGTGTTTCAAGTTAGGGCTTAAGCCCTAGGAGGTCCTATACCGAAAGACGTAGAGGGACCCATCGAGTGACGATCTTTACGCATCCATATTGAGTTTGGTTTCAATTTTGGATTGCGAAGATCACAACCGTTTGAGACATGACCAATTTTGCAACAATAGTTACAAAATGCTACGGTGGGCTTATTTGTGGGTGTGGTACTCTTCACAAAATAGTCCGAGAGTTGATTCGGATTACTTCTCTTAGAAGTTATCGATTTTGGCATTTGATAAAAGTTATTTGATTTAAATTTATTTTGCTTAAAATTATTTTGTTTAACTTGTTTATGTGTGTTGGTGAAATGTTTGGGAGGCCTTTGTTGATATGAAGCTTCGGTGTAGTTTGTCACTTCATAGAAATACCCATTTGGTCCCCTTTTGAACAAACAATCGGTTCTTCCCAAATTAGTATGTCTAGGTTGTGAATTTTGTGTAAAATGATTGTTCCTATAATTATTATTGACACGTTTAGGTTGTTCATTTTTAGCATTTTTACCTTTTTTGTAGTCATGGTACATGAAAGCATTTCCATGACTACTTACTTTATTGTTTTCCCATTTAGATTTTTGATTTTGAGATATTGAAAAATCGGGTTTATTACCGTTATTTTTCTTATATCCTAAACCGGATTTGTCATTTGGCTTTTGTCCTATCAATGACGATCTTAAAACATCATCCAATGAAGGAGGACTCAATGCAATAGTTGCACATGCCTTCTTCAAGGATTCATTTTCAACTTTAAGAGTTTGAATTTCGACTTTTAAATGAGAAATCTCACCTTTTAGGGTTTGACACTCACACTTTGAAAAACCTTTAAATTCATTTATTTGAGTTTTATATGCCAAAATGGATAGCTCAAGAGAGGCTACCTTATCCTTGAGAGCTTGTGTTGGGCTCTCAAGTTTATCCTCATTTAGTTGAGAGTTCCCTTCATCTCTAAGAAACTCGTCACAAGAGTCGAGTTCTAGTTCGAATGCGGGAGAAAATTTAGATTTATGTATTGATTCTATGTCAAGCAGAGAGTATGTACGTACCTCATGACATTGGTCATGTGTTGAGCTGGTATTGGGAGTGGATGGTTCCGAGTCCACAACCATGGGCGTGTGATGTGTAGTAGTTAGACCTCGTTCAATACGAAGAGATTTGATGGCCGCTTCCACTGCGCTCATTAGTGGAGGATCGATCCTTACCATGAGTGCAAGGTTTGCGGTGTGTCGACTTGACGGACCATCCGGGTCGGATGATGAGCTTGATCCGTCCGTTTCTCCCCACCTACAATCGACGTTAGCTTTATATGCCTTTTTCTTATTGATTTTTTTACCTTTGTAGTTTTGACGATTTTCTCGCCCCTTGTCCTCGTATCTTCTTTCGTATTGGGGCTCTCGCCTTTCCCGATCCTTGTGGTCCTCATCCTTTTTGATCCACCTCGAATTTTCCGTATGGAGAGTCCAACATGACTCCATCATGTGTCCAATTTTCTTGCACCAAAAGCAATGGAGCTTTAGCCCCTTTTGTTTCCGATTCTCGTTGAATCGCTTCTCGTCCCTTTGCCACTCTAGGAGTCGCAACGTGAGATCATCCATTTCATTGTCGTCATTGCTTGCATTCACGGCGGGCAAAGCTACGGTTTTGGAGTGAGGAGAGGGCATGTAGATTCCTTGTTCTTCATCGAGTTGCTTGAGTCGAATCTCGAAATTTCGGAATTGACTTACCAATTCTTCAGGCGTGAGGTCTTGTGAAGCTACCGCTGTACCTAAAGCTACACGTAAAGATTCCCAACTACGGGGCATAGATTGAAGTAATCTAGCAATAATTCTATCATCAGTAAGAGGTGCATTTTGGGTGGCATATCGGGTTTTTAGTACATTAATTTTTGCCCAGATTTTATCAACGGACTCTCCCTCAATCATTCGGAGATTGTTGAATTCTTGTTCAAGTCCGATGATATTAGTTCTTCTCATTTGAGATGTACCCTCGTATCTCTCATTGAGCATACGCCACATTTCATATGAGTTTTCACAATGATCAACTAGCGATCCGATAGAACTAATTACGTTGTTCAGTATTAAGTTTTGAGCGTAAATGTCATTAGTTCTATCTTCCCTAGTTTGAGCAGGGTAGGTTACATTTCCGTCCGTGTCAACCTTTTGGGCCAAGACAAAGCCACGTAACACTACCTTGTCAAGTCCTTGGAGAGCGAATGCATTTAGCATGCATTTCTTCCAAGAACTCCAATTGGTTCCATCTAATTCACGTGAGTTTGATATATTTGATTTGGGTACGGTATTTATCGGATTTATCGATGAGTTTTGTACAATAGGATTAATTTCGGCCATTTGATCGTTAAGTACAAGTTATCCCTAATACTCAAAGAGATGGTTAGTACCTTGCTCTGATACCAAATGTTGGTTAATTCTAACATAGAGGGGTGTAAATTTGGCAATCTAGCTTACACTTAGTTTAGATTTAAACCTAATTTACGGTGCGGAATAAATAATAATTTAGATGATAGAGATGATACCGTACAAACACTTTAACACAAGATGTTTGTTTACGAAGTTCGGTAGGTGGTTGCTTTGTAGCTTTAATTCACCCTTTACTCGCTTAATTGACCGACTCAATTATTTGCGAGTACCTACGTCTCCGGGAATGCCTTGTGCCTCTTTTTGAGTTTCGATTGAATTCCAACTCAACTCGATTACAAGGATTTGCCTAGATCGATTTACACGCTTCTATCGATCTATAGCTAAGGCTCTTTACACTTTGTTGCACTAGCCTATTACACTTTTTCACTAATCGAGCTACAACGTGATCGGTCACGTGAGTGGGATACGATTAGTGGAGAATATCGAAAGTAGATCAACGATCTAAAGAGGGTTTCTCAAGCTATCAATGGATATAGATAATCACAGCTTAGGGTTTCTCTCTTTTTAGGTTTGAATGTTTGAAAGTGAAGAAGTGGGAGAGAGAGACCCATGAAGGATTCTATTTATACTCTCTATAGAAATCCTTCAGAAAACTTGTAGTGCGTTCGAACGCATAAAGTCCGTTCAGAACGCACTTGTAGTTTGCACTAGCCGTTTCAAAATAACGTGCAAGTACATCTTGGGTCCGTTCGAACGGACAATGTCCGTTCGTAACGGACTCAATTATACATAGCATTTTGCGTTCACATGAACAAGAGTCCGTTCAACGCACTGAAAAGTGGGTGAACGGATTCCAGGTTGTCCGTTCGAACGCACATGTGTGTTCGTTCGAACGCACATATCCCTGTTACATTTTTCCGTTCACAGGAAGGATTGTTCGTTCAACGCACTCAGAAGGTGGGTGAACGGATTCTAATTGTCCGTTCGAACGGACATGATTGTTCGTTCGAACGCACTCATCCCTGTGACACGTTTGGTTCTAATCAAGGTTCAAAGTTTTGATATGTGGCAAGTCCGTTCTGAACGGACTTTGAGTTCGTTCAGAACGCACTTCCTGCTTGACTGAACTCTTTGTTATTTTGAACATGATTTTACTTGAGTTCTACTAGGTTTGTACCTATGGTTTATTTGTGGCGTATCCCACTCACGGAAGGCTTCAACATCTTGATTCTTGATGTATTCCAATGGCCTTCCTTGTGTTCTTCTTTTCTTGTTTATCTTGAGACTTCATGTCCTGATTCTTGATGTAATCCAATGAAATCCTCCTTCACAAGTCCTCCTTCATCTTCGTATCGTACCTATGTTATCCTGCACTTTTCTGGATGTATACATTAGTAATGACAGTGTTTTGAAATAATCAAACTATCAGGAAATTTGAACCAACAACAAACACTAAGAAAGTTTATTTTTCGATTCAAAACAAACTTTTAACCCTTTGGGTTGTTCAAATAACGTGTTTTTAGATCATTTGTATCATATCATTTACTACATAACTTTTCACCAAATTTTACAAACACTAGGAAAGTTTGTTTTTCGATTCAAAACAAACTTTTAACGCTTTGAGGAGTTCAAATAACATGTTTTTAGATCATTTGTATCGTATCTTTTACTACATAACTTTTCACCAAATTTTACAAACACTAAGAAACTTTGTTTTTCGATTCTGAACAATCTTTTAACGCCTTGAGGAGTTCAAATAACGTGTTTTAGATCATTTGTATCCTATCTTTTACTACATAAATTTTCGCCAAATTTTACAAACACTAAGAGAGTTTGTTTTTCGGTTCAAAACAATCTTTTAAAACTTGGAGGAGTTCAAATAACGTGTTTTTAGATCATTTGGATCGTATCTTTTACTACACTACTTTTCACCAAATTTTACAAAGACTAAGAAAGTTTGTTTTTCGATTCAAAACAATCTTTTAACGCTTCGAGTTGTTCAAATAACGTGTTTTTAGATCATTTGCATCGTATCTTTTACAACATAAGTTTTCACCAAATTTTACAAACACTATGAAAGTTTGTTTTTCGATTCAAAAGAAACTTTTAACACTTTGAGGAGTTCAAATACCGTGTTTTCAGATCGTTTGTATCGTATCTTTTGCACCATAACTTTTCTCCAAATTTTACAAACACTAAGAAAGTTTGTTTTTCGATTCAAAACAATCTTTTAACGCTTTGAGTTGTTCAAATAACGTGTTTTTAAATCATTTGCATCGTATCTTTTACAACATAAGTTTTCATCAAATTTTACAAACACTATGAAAGTTTGTTTTTCGATTCAAAAGAAACTTTTAACACTTTGAGGACTTCAAATACCGTTTTTTCAGATCGTTTGTATCGTATCTTTTACACCATAACTTTTCTCCAAATTTTACAAACACTAAGAAAGTTTGTTTTTCGATTCAAAACAATCTTTTAACGCTTGCAGGAGTTCAAATAACTTGTTTTTAGATCATTTGTATCGTATCTTTTACTACATAACTTTTCACCAAATTTTACAAACACTAAGAAAGTTTGTTTTTCGATTCAAAACAATCTTTTAACGCTTTGAGGAGTTCAAATAACGTGTTTTTAGATTATTTGTATCGTATCTTTTACTACATAACTTTTCACCAAATTTTACGAACACTAAGAAATTTTGTTTTTCGATTGAAAACAATCTAATAACGTTTTGAGAAGTTCAAATAACGTGTTTTTAGATCATTTGTGTCGTATCTTTCACTACATTACTTTTCACCAAATTTTACAAACACTAAGAAAGTTTGATTTTTGATTCAAAACAATCTTTTAATGCTTTGAGGAGTTCAAATAACGTGTTTTTAGATCATTTGTATCGTATCTTTTAGTACATAACTTTTCACCACATTTTACAAACACTATGAAATTTTGTTTTTCGGTTGAAAACAATCTTATAACGATTTGAGGAGTTCAAATAATGTGTTTTTAGATCATTTGTATCGTATCATTCACTACATAACTTTTCACAACCTTTTACAAACACTAAGAAAGTTTGTTTTTCGATTCAAAACAATCTTTTAGCACTTTGAGGAGCTCAAATAACATGTTTTTAGATCATTCGTATCGTATCTTTTACTACTTAACTTTTTACCAAATTCTACAAACACTAAGAAAGTTTGTTTTTCGATTCAAAACAATCTTTTATCGCATTGAGGAGTTCAAATGACCTGTTTTTAGATCATTTGTATCGTGTCTTTTACTACATAACTTTTCACCAAATTTTGCAAACACTAAGAAAGTTCGTTTTTCGATTCAAAACAAACTTTCAACTCTTTCAGTAGTTCAAATAACGTGTTTCAAGACCATTTGTATCATATCTTTTACTATATAACTTTTCACCAAATTTTACAAACACTAAGAAGGTTTGTTTTTCAATTCAAAACAATATTTTAATGCTTTGAGGAGCTCAAATAACATGTTTTTAGATCATTCGCATCGTATCTTTTACAACTTAACTTTTTAACAAATTCTATAAACACTAAGAAAGTTTGTTTTTCTATTCAAAACAATCTTTTAACGCATTGAGGAGTTCAAATAACGTGTTTTTAGATAATTTGTATCTTGTCTTTTACTATATAACTTTTCACCAAATTTTACAAACACTAAAAAAGTTTATTTTCGATTCAAAACAATCTTTTAACGCTTTGAGGAGTTCAAATAACGTGTTTTTATATCATTTGCATCGTATCTTTTACTACATAAGTTTTCACCAAATTTTACAAAAACTAAGAAAGTTTGTTTTTCGATGCAAAACAAACTTTTAACGCTTTGAGGAGTTCAAATAACGTGTTTTTAGATCATTTGTATCGTATCATTAACTACATAACTTTTCTCCAAATTTTACAAACACTAAGAAAGTCTGTTTTTCGATTCAAAACAATCTTTTAACACTTTGAGGAGTTGAAATAACGTGCTTTTAGATCATTTGTATCGTATCTTTTACTACACAACTTTTCACCTAATTTTCCAAACACTAAGAAAGTTTGTTTTACGATTCAAAACAATCTTTTAACGCTTTGAGGAGTTCAAATAACGTGTTTTTAGATCATTTGCGTCGTATCTTTTTCTACATAAGTTTTCACCAAATTTTGCAAACACTAAGAAAGTTTGTTTTTCGATTCAAAACAAACTTTTAACGCAACGAGGGGTTCAAATAATATGTTTTTAGATCGTTTGTATCGTATCTTTTACTACATAACTTTTTTCCAAATTTTATAAACAGTAAGAAAGTTTGTTTTTCGATTCAAAACAATCTTTTAACGCTTTGGGGAGTTAAAATAACATGTTTTTAGATCATTTGCATCGTATCTTTAACTACATAAGTTTTCACCAAATTTTACAAACACTAAGACAGTTTGTTTTTCGATTGAAAACAATCTTATAACGCTTTGAGGAGTTCAAATAACGTGTTTTGAGATCATTTGTAACGTATCTTTCACTACATAACTTTTCACCAAATTTAAGAAACACTAAGAAATTTTGTTTTTCGATTCAAAACAATCTTTTAACACTTTGAGGAGTTCAAATAACGTGTTTTTAGATCATTTGTATCGTATCTTTTACTACATAACTTTTCACCAAATTTTTCGAACACAAAGAAAGTTTGTTTTTCGATTGAAAACAATCTTATAACGCTTTGAAGAGTTCAAATAACGTGTTTTTAGATCATTTGTAACGTATCTTTCACTACATAACTTTTCACCAAATTTTACAAACACTAAGAAAGTTTGTTTTTCGATTCAAAACAATCTTCTAACGCTTTGAGGAGTTCAAATAACGTGTTTTAAGATCATTTGTATCGTATCTTTTACTATATAACTTTTCACCAAATTTTACAAACACTAAGAAAGTTTGTTTTTCAATTTAAAACTATATTTTAACGCTTTGAGGAGCTCAAATAACATGTTTTTAGATCATTCGTATCGTATCTTTTACTACTTAACTTTTTACCAAATTCTATAAACACTAAGAAAGTTTGTTTTTCGATTCAAAACAATATTTTAATGCATTGAGGAGTTCAAATAATGTGTTTTTAGATCATTTGTATCGTATCTTTTACTACATAAGTTTTCACCAAATTTTATAAACAATAAAAAAGTTTGTTTTTCGATTCAAAACAAACTTTTAACGCTTTGAGGAGTTCAAATAACGTGTTTTAAGATCATTCGTATCATATCTTTTACTATATAACTTTTTACCGAATTTTACAAACACTAAGAAAGTTTGTTTTTCAATTCAACACAATATTTTAACGCTTTGATGAGCTCAAATAACATGTTTTTAGATCATTCGTATCATATCTTTTACAACTTAACTTTTTACCGAATTCTATAAACACTAAGAAACTTTGTTTTTCGATTCTAAACAATCTTTTAACGCATTGAGGAGTTCAAATAACGTGTTTTTAGATCATTTGTATCGTATCTTTAACTCATGACTTTTCTCCAAATTTTACAAACACTAAGAAAGTTTGTTTTTCGATTCAAAACAACCTTTTAACACTTTGAGGAGCTCAAATAACGTGTTTTTAGATCATTTGTATCGTATCTTTTACTACACAACTTTTCACCAAATTTTACAAACACTTAGAAAGTTTGTTTTTCGATTCAAAACAATCTTTTAACGCCTTGAGGAGTTCAAATAACGTGTTTTTAGATCATTTGCATCGTATCTTTTACTACATAAGTTTTCACCAAATTTTACAAACACTAAGAAAGTTTGTTTTTCGATTCAAAACAAACTTTTCACGCATTGAGGAGTTCAAATAACGTGTTTTTAGATCGTTTGTATCGTATCTTTTACAACATAACTTTTTACCAAATTTTACAAACACTGAGAAAGTTTGTTTTTCGATTCAAAACAATCTTTTAACGCTTTGAGGAGTTCAAATAACGTGTTTTTAGATCATTTGCATCGTATGTTTTACTACATAAGTTTTCACCAAATTTTACAAACACTAAGAAAGTTTGTTTTTCGATTCAAAACAAACTTTTAACCCTTTGAGTAGTTCAAATAACGTGTTTTTAGATCAGAAAGTTTGTTCTTCGATTCTAAACAATCTTGTAACGCTTTGAGGAATTCAAATAACATGTTTTCAGATCATTCGTATCGTATCTTTTACTACATAATTTTTCACCACATTTAACAAACACTAAGAAAGTTTGTTTTTCGATTCATAACAATCTTTTAACGCTTTGAGGAGTTCAAATAACGTGTTTTTAGATCATTTGTATCGTATCTTTTACTACATAACTTTTCACCAAATTTTACAAACACTAAGAAAGTATGTTTTTTCGATTCAAAACAATCTTTTAACGCTTTGAGGAGTTAAAATAACGTGTTTTTGGATCATTTGTATCGTATCTTTTACTACATAACATTTCACCAAATTTTACGAACACTAAGAAAGTTTGTTTTTCGATTGAAAACAATCTTATAACGCTTTGAGGAGTTCAAATAACGTGTTTTAAGATCATTTGTATCGTATCTTTCACTACATACTTTTTCACCAAATTTTACAAACACTAAGAAAGTTTGTTTTTCGATTCAAAACAATATTTTAACGCTTTGAGGAGTTCAAATAACGTGTTTTTAGATCATTTGTATCGTATCTTTTACTACATAACTTTTCACCAAATTTTACAAACACTAAGAAATTTTGTTTTTCGATTCAAAGCAATCTTTTAACGTTTTGAGAAGTTCAAATAACGTGTTTTTAGATCATTTGCATCGTATCTTTTGCTACATAAGTTTTGACCAAATTTTACAAACACTAAGAAAGTTTGTTTTACGATTCA
This sequence comes from Luzula sylvatica, assembly GCA_946800325.1. NCBI lineage: Eukaryota > Viridiplantae > Streptophyta > Magnoliopsida > Poales > Juncaceae > Luzula > Luzula sylvatica. The sequence continues at coordinate 59,906,690 of OX326961.1, read as the reverse complement.
AAATAATATTTTAACGCTTTGAGGAGTTCAAATAACGTGTTTTTAGATCTTTTGTATAGTATCTTTTACTACATAACTTTTCTCCAAATTTACAAACACTAAGAGAGTTTGTTTTTCGAATATACAACACAAGAATCTGTTAGAACGCAGAAATCTGGTAAGACAAGTACGTGAGCCAACATCAAAACAGTACCACTTAAGATGCCAAATATACACGCGTCGTCATTATAAAACACGGGAACCTGATAAGACATCTATGTAAGCCAACAACATAGCTGTACCAGTTAAGATGTTACATATGCCCCCACATCCTCAATATACAACATGGGAACCAAAAAAGATAGGTACATAAGCCAACAACCTAGCGGTACCAGTTAAGATGCTACAAATGCCCCGCATCCTCAATATACAACATGGGAATCAAAGAAGATATGTACGTAAGCCAACAACATAACGGTACCTATTAAGATGCCAAGTATACCCCGCGTACTCAATATCGATCATGGAAACCAGAAAAGACCACTACTCAAACCAACAACATACCGCTAATACACCCGCACACTTAATACAGGACACGGTAACCAGGCCGGTACCAGTTAAAAAGTGAAACATACCCCACGTACTCAATACAAAACTCGGTAACCCGAGAAGACACGTTTGTAAACCAACAACATAGCGGTACCAGTTACAACACAGAATATACCCCGCGTACTCAATATCGAAATGCCATCTGAAAAACAAATTTCCAAATTAGGGTTTATATACCATACAAAATTAGGACTACTTTGAATCGATGAAAAAATGAACCTCTTCAAAGCATACATATGAGAATTGTCAGATTAATCGAATCTATGCTAGATTGCCAGATGAGATTGAATTTCCATCCGAAAAACAAATTTTAAAGTTAGGGTTTACGTACCAGAAAAAGCCACAAATTCCAGGATTAGGGTTTATGTACCATCAAAAAAAATAATTCAAAAAATACCTTTTCAAAGCATGCATATGCATACGACCATCCACCAGACGATATCGAATATGTATAGGATTGCTAGATGAGATTGAATCTCCATCTGAAACATAAATAAAATTCAAAAATAGATTTTATATATACCAATAAAAATTAACACTATTTTAAATCGATGAAAAAACGAACCACTTCAAAGCATACACATCAGTATCATTCATATCCGATCCAATCTGAGCCGGATAGCCAGGAATCGACAAAAAAGAACGGAATCAGTGGAAAAACAGATGTAAATCGAAGTCAAAACGAATCAATCCAAAGCATACATATCAGCATCTATCGTATGATATATGATCCATCCCGGATAGCCAGCAATGGACGAAAAAAAACGAAATCAGCCAAAAACATATGAAAATAACAAACTAAATGAAAGAATAGATAGAAGAACAGTACCAAAATTATTGTTATTATGTATGAGTGTAATTGAGTTGGTATATTTGACTATAGAAAGGATATAAAGCTCCAAGTTGAAGCTTAATCTTTTCATAGCATATGTAAAATTTAATTATTAATGAAATTCAATAGAAGAGGGACTTTGAGCCCTCTCTATTTTCTCAAAAAAAATAACAGTACCAAAATTGGACAATCTCATCTTACAATCATGGAAAAGACGATCTAGGGTTAGGGTTAGCCGAACTGAACAACACGAAGAGAACCGACCCGCTCCGCAGAGAAAGAAAGAGAGCAAAAAGGAGAGAAGCAACTTTCTCGACATACGTCTTGCCTGAGCTCCGCCGCGTTATTGGGTGGCTAGGGTTTTCCCCATCGCACGGGGTTTTTTCCTCTTTTTTTCGGATACGACGCTAATGTAGAGAGGAAGAGAGAGAGAAGGAAATAAGGTTATAAATATAAACGCTGAGGTAAAGGCAAAATGGGATAGACTCGGTTCATGTGATCTAAAGAATACTAATGTACTTCGGTGCATGAAAATCGAGTCTAATCAAAAGAGGACCGTTAGATTATGTTTAAAATAGATCTAATGGCCCAGATCACTTCGATGACGTGGCACGATCTGAAAGCTCGAAATTCCCTAACTTTATAAATACATGTTAATGTACAAGCTATATATAAATCGAGATATCGTACAAGGAAAAAAGATGTGGCAACAAATGTTTTGGGAATATGTTCTCAAGATATGGAGTTTATTTATATTCTTCCCGGATGGAAAGGATCGGTTGCGGATTCACGAGTACTTCGCGATGCTATTTCTAGGACAAATGGATTAAAAAATCCCTCAAGGTAAATTATACTTTCTCACAAATATTTACAAATTATTGGGTACTGCTAAAGATTTTTTTTATAAGCCAGTAACTATTTGGTGCAAATTAAAAATGATGTTTTGTCATTAAAAAAATTTGGTGCAGATTCACGGGTTACAAATTTTTTTATATGCCAGTAACTATATTCATGCAATAAAAAATTAAATGATGTTTTGTCATATTTTCTTCATATTTTATTATGTAGGTCAATATTATTTTTATGATATGGTTATCCAAATGGAGAGGGATTTCTTGCACCTTATGGATGTCAACGATATCACTTGAATGATTGGAGAGATGGAATGCAACCAGTAACGGCAAAAGAGTTTTTCAATTATAAGCATTCCTCGGCCCGCAACGTCATAGAACGATGTTTTGGCTTGAAGAAAGATGGGCAATTCTTAGAAGAAAATCATTTTATCATGTGAAAATTCGATGTAGAATTATTTCTGCATGTGCACTTTTACATAATCATATTAGAAGAGAGATGCATGTTGATTATATGGAAGAAAAATCTCAAGAAAATAATTTATCTAAGTCGGCGGATGAGATAGAGAATAATCGAATTAGACATATCGAAACAAGTGATGAGTGGACACATTGGAGAGATACTCTAGCCGAACAAATGCTCAATCAATGGAAGAATTCAAGGAATATTATTAAATCAATTTGGTTTATTTTGTTGTATTTTTTATTTTATTTTAAGTATTTTTTATAGGTTGAATTACTAACATATCCTTCCTTAATACTTAAATAACATATTTATCTCTGTAAAATTTGTAATATCATATATATCCTTCCTAAACTTAACTTGTATCAAATTTGTACCTTCTAACGTTTTCTATTAAATTTAAAACACAACAAAAAAAAATTCCAAATTTTACCCCGCTCCCTCGCTCTCTCTCTCTCTCTCTTTCTCTCTCTCTCTCTCTCTCCGAGCTCTTTAGGCCTGGGCCTTGTCCCTCTCTCACGATCTCTCTCCTTCTTGACTTCTTCTCCCCTCTCTTCATGAAACCTCTCTTCACGAAAACTTGTTCTGAAAGCTTATTCTCGAGGCCATGGGACTTTAAGAAAGTTTCTTCTCTTCACAAAGTTGTGGTACATCTTCTCTGACGAAGTGGTGGTCCCTTCACGAGTTTAGTGGTGAATCTACTGATTTGTCTGAAGTGGTGAAGTACTGACTAGTGGTGGTCTATCATCACGAAAGTTTTTTGCTGTAATTTTCTCTGACAAGTGCTAATTAATGCTGATTTTGTGAGTTTATTGTTCAATTTTATGAGTTTAGATCTAATGTGCTATTTTTTTCTGATTAGTGTTGATTAAGTGTGATTAGGTCTTAAATTAGTGCTGATTTATCTGATCAATACTGATTTTCAATTAGAACATGTCGGATTTCAATTCGAAATAAAGGGGTTAGGAGCAAAATTCAAAAACCACCATTGCAAAAATGAAGAATTTTGAATTTTACTTGTGATTTTTTTTAAGAAAAGAAAATATCACCGTTGTTTCTTGATAAACGTGGAGGATCATAACGGGTGAGGCTAAGCGGCACCATCGTCATGGTTTTATCAGAAAGAAGGGGAGGCTGCGCAAGAGATTGATCTCTTTGGAGAAATTTCGGCAATTTCGTCTAGCCCTGATTGCGAGTCTCTTTTTGGAATGGGTGTCGCTTAGCCTCGCCCGTCATGATCCTCCACGTTTATCAGGAAACAACGGTGATATTGTCCTTTCTTAAAAAAAATCACAAGTTAAATTCAAAATTCACATTTCCGTTTCTTAAAAAAAATCACAAGTAAAATTCAAAATTCTTCATTTTTGCAATAGTGGTACTGAAATTTGCTTGTAACCCTTTTATTTAGAACTGCAATTTGACATGTCATAATTGGAATCTGGTCTATTCGAATTGAAAATAAGACCCGATCAGACCACATTAGCACTGATTTATGACCTAATCAGACTTAATCAACACTAATCAGAAAAATTGAACTACACAAATCAGACCTAAACTCATAAATTGAACAAGAAACTCACAAAATCAGCAATAATCAGCACTTCGCTAAAGGAAAAAGTAGCAAAAACCTTTCGTGATGAGGGACCAGCACTTCACCACTTCGCAATTCGCACTGATAAATAGATTCGACATTAACCTCGTGAAGAGACTACCACTAATTCGCTAGAGAAAAAGATGCGCCAGCACTTTCGTGAAGAGAATAAACTATCTTGATGTCCTGTGGCCTAAAGAGAGAAGAAGCATTCAGTTCAAAACAAGCTTTCGTAAAGCTTTTGTGAAGAGAGGGGAGAAAGTCAAGAAGGAGAGAGATCGTTAGAGGGGGAGAAAGACCCAGGCATAAAGAGAGAGAGAGAGAGAGAGAGAGAGAGAGGGGGGTAGAATTGGAAATAACTTTTTTTTGTTTCTTAAGTTTAACAGAAACGTTAGATTTGTACAAATTTGATACAAATTAAGTTTAGGATGAATATATATGATATTACTTGTTTTACAGGGATAATTATGTTATTTGAGTGTTAAGAAAAGACATGTTAGTAATTGCTTCGTTTTTCTAATGATAATTTATTGTAAATACGTTGTTTTTATAATTTGATGTAACATACAATTTTTTCTTCATAGAAATAGAAAAAATTCATTAATTTTGATGATAATTATATTTTCATTAATTATATTTTAAAAAATAAAGTATTTCGTTATTTTATTATTTAGCATGTAAATTAAATAGGAAAATGAAATTCAGGATGAAATATGACACGACGCAATCTCATTCTGAAACTCCAATCAAAGGCACTACAAGTGAATATAAAATTTGTTCGAAAGGACCGTACGAGTCCCGTGCCCAAATGGAAATCCAATTATTGCACAACTGAGAATTGTCACTATACCGAGAAATCTGGTACCAATCCTCCGTGCTTTCTTCAGATGCCAGCAATGAAAGTTCCCTCCCTCAATCTCGATCCCTTCACTCTCCTCTTCCTCTTCCCCTTACTCTTCCTCGTCACCATCAACCCAACTTCTTCACCATATCACACCCTCTTCCTTACCCTCTCCTCCAACTCTTCCTCCTCCTCTCACCTTCGTCACCTCACTGTTCGCCCCCACATCGCCTCCTCCACCGGCAACTCTCTCGCTGCCTTTTACGTCCTCTCTTCTCTACCCTTCCCCTCCCACTCCGCCTTCTACTCTGTCCTCCTCTCCTTCCCTCTATTTCGCTCTCTCTCCCTCTCCGCCTCCCCTTCTTCCCCTCCCTTCCTCTTCCCGCTGACTCAAATCCCAGTCCCTTCTGACCCGTCCGCCTCCTTCTCCAAACTCGCAACCCCAACTTTCCTCGCTTATTCCTCTTCGGGTTCCGTTTCCGCCCCCATAACCTATGCCAATTACGGCCGAATTGAAGACTTCCAACTTCTACTCTCCCTCGGGGTAAACATCACCGGCACGATAGCCCTTGCTAGATACGGTGAAATATACAGAGGCGATATCGTGAAAAACGCCCAAGATGCCGGTGCAATTGGAGTTGTAATCTACAGCGATTACAAGGATTATCAAAAAGATCGTGCTTTTCCAGACGGGCCAGGGTTGCCGGAAACAGGGGTTCAAGTGGGGTCCACTTTCAAAGGAATAGGTGACCCCACCACGCCAGGCTGGACATGCGGGGCCAACAAAAACGAAGAAGAATGCGAGAGGGTGAGTATAGAGGCGGTGGTTAAAGAAGGGTTAATGGTGAATATACCGGCCTTGCCTGTATCTGGTAAGGATGGAGAGAAGATACATACTGCAATTGGAGGACAAGTGGCGCCTCATGATTGGCAGGGAAATGAAGATGCATCGGTTTACCGTCTCGGGCCTGGACCCGGTGTTCTCAACTTGACTTATATTGTGAGTTGTTAAATTCAAGTTCTAGATTGAATTAATTCGAGTAAGGCAATTCATCGATATAAATATAATGTATTTTGTTTCGATTTTATTTCTTGAGCAGGGAAATGAGACGTTGAGGACAATTCAAAATGTGTTTGGTATAATTGAAGGGAAAGAAGAACCGGACCGGTAATATTTCACTTCATTATAACATAATCAAATTGTAGTATATTTAAATATACTTTCTTTTTTTTTTGAGAAAATATATTTAAATATACTTATTATGTGAATATAATTAATATGCATATGTAGATATGTGCTGTTAGGGAACCACCGTGACGCCTGGACATTTGGGGGAGTTGATCCGAACAGTGGAACCGCCGCATTACTCGAGGTAAAAATAATTTCCACAATTAGGTTTCAAATATATATGCTCTGATTAATCAAATTTGCATTATTAGTTGGCTGAAAGGCTTTCGAAATTACAAAAAAGAGGATGGAGACCTCGCCGAACCATCGTGTTGTGTAATTGGGATGCTGAAGAGTATGGTTTGGTCTCTCTCTCTCTCTCCCTCTCTCTCTCTCTCTCTCTCTCTCTCTCTCTCTCTCTCTCTCTCTCTCTCTCTCTCTCTCTCTCTCTCTCTCTCTCTCACACACACACACACACACAATGTAGATAGGATCAACTGAATGGGTGGAGGAGAACAGAGAAATGCTATCATCACGAGCCGTGGCTTATTTAAATGTAGATTCGGCCGTGTGTGGCCCTAAATTTTACGCTTCTGCCACTCCTCAACTCGATCCATTGCTCATAGAAGCCTCTAAATTGGTAATTTGCTCAGAATTTCACAAATACGCCTACAAGATGAGAAATATCATGAATTACTTTTTGTTTTTGTATAGGTAAAAGATCCTGATAATTCATCTCAGACAGTATATGATTCGTGGATATCCTCTGAAGGTTCTCCTTCGGTTAGTACATATTAAAATTTTATATTTTGATATTTTATTGGGTATGTATGTAAAAGTTTTGCTGAAACCCTAATTCCAGATCGGAAGATTAGGAGGCGGAGGTTCTGATTACGCGTCTTTTGTGCAACATATTGGCGTGCCTTCTATTGACATGTCCTTTGGAGACGGTAAGTTCCTCGGGGTTTAGGGTTTAAGGCTTATTAAGGGTTTAAAAAGGATTTATATGGTAGGTTATCCCGTGTACCATTCTTTATACGATGATTATTTATGGATGGAGAAATTTGGAGACCCTATGTTTCAAAGACACGTAGCAGGTATATATACAATTTTTTGAGATTATTAATTTATTACTATTTAATTAATGTTTATTAATAATATGCATTGATTTGGTTTAATAAGCGGCTAGTATTTGGGGATTAGTTGCGTTGAGACTTGCTGATGATGAGATTTTACCGTTTGATTATGTCTCTTATGCCTCTGAGCTCAAGGTTTATTTTGTTTTTTTTGATAGTGAGTTATTTTTCATAAACTATAATTTGCATTTTAATTATGTTTTTTTTTGTACTTTTTAATGATATAAAGAGCGGTGCAGAAGAGATAGAAAATGAAGCAATTGGAAGTCCCGTCAATTTTGCTCCCTTATACAAATCTATCGAACTTTTGAGGAAATCAGCCATCAAAATTAATGACGAGAAAAAGGTACTATTAATTATCAATAGCGTAATAAAATTTGATTGGTTGAGTAATTAAACTTTGGTACTATTTATTAGGATCTGGAGAGGAGAGTTTGGGGAATTAATTTGAGAAAAAATCAAGGAAAAATTAGGGAGATTAATGATAGGTTAATGATGGCTGAGAGAGCATTTACTGATGCAGATGGTCTCTCAGGAAGAGAATGGTACAAACATTTGGTACGCTTTGCAAAACAGAATGAATATATCTAAACTTAATATAGTTTTCTTTTTTCAAAATAATAAATATGTTCTTTGTTGTAGATATATGGTCCTTCAAAAAACAATGATTATGGGTCGAAGTCGTATCCAGGCATAGATGATGCTATTAGCGAGGCGAAAAAGTTGAAGACGAAGGATGCTTGGAGATCCGTGCAACACGAGATTTATAGAGCCGCAAGAGTTGTAAAACAAGCATCCTTGGTGCTAAAGGGAGGCTTAACTTGAAATCGTATGAAATGAAATCTTTTTGTGTAGAAACAGTGGTTGGAAAATGTCTGTCAATAAAAGTATCTGTGATGTATTAGACAAGTACGTGTTATTATTTCAAATTTAAAAGTGATGATATAGATCTCTTAAAATTCACTAGCTTAATTAATGTGTTGACATGTGCATCAAATTCTACCGGTAAATCATAAATTATTTTTTTTGGGCCATCATATATAATATGAGGGAAAAATATCCAAAATTTCACAATCCATTAATGTTTTAATTGAGTTTGTTTACCATGATTTATAAAATTAATTAAATCCAAATTTATAAAATTGAAAAATAAGATATGGGCTGAATTAATTCACCGTTTAACATGTTTAAAAGGATGCACATGACTAATTTTCATTGTTTCATACATAAATTGTTTGGCATGTGTTAAATTCAATAGAACTCTAATAAATTAGATTTATTTATTTATCAATCTGTTTTTTATAAATATTAATGCAAGTTTTTTTAATAAGTTCGAATAAATCTAAAAAATCATAAATTGGAGTTTGTCAAATATTTTACAAAATAAAACTATCATAAAAAATAAGCAAAAATACCAAATTGAAAATAAAAATACTAATTTCGCAAAAATCTGGAAAATACAAATGAAAATACTTTGTTTTCTTAAAAAAATGAAGATAAAATAATTAAAATTTTGTTCAAGTAAATATAACTTATCATGTGTAAAATGAAATATAATAAAATAAATAAATAAACCAAATTATTTTCTAATAATGTAATTTACCATTAATCAATATGATTGACCACCTAATATAATTTAACATTTACTGTATTTATTATCCATTATCATTACATCAATAGATACAAAAATTAAATAAATGAAAAAGTTTTGTTGTCCTCCATCAATTGATGTCAGTGAGATTTGATTGAATCCGCAACATCTCACAACATATGATTTTTTGTATATCATTCAACCAATTGTGATATAACCATATTAGCCACATCAATAGATTAAGAAAATATTGAAAGGAACAAATATATGTTTTTAATATATTAATTAATAATATTATGTATAATTTAAGGGCAGGATAATTATGTTAAATGTGTATGTAAAATAGAAGTATCTAGAATAGATGTCTAAATGAGATGTCTATTAAATAAAAAGGTGTCTGTTAAAATAGATAAGGGTGCATGTAGTTAAAGTGTGTCTCTTGGGGAGAGATAAGAATACTATATATACTCTTACATCTAATTTACCGAAATTAGAGATAAATAATAGAATAAAATAAGAGTTTGCTCTTTCTCTCTCTCTCTCAGCGTGTGTTGAGGATAAACAGGAACTATTTGTTCTTTGTCTTTTGCTGTGTATTATTATTCCACTTTGATATTGAGCCCCCAAAATTTCCACTCAATCAATTCAATCAAACCCCAAAAATCCCAACAAATTGGCATCAGAGCGACGGTTATCGAAAGCGACAGTTATCGAAAAACGACGGTTATCAAGTTTAGTAGAAGTCTAAGAAGGAGATCACAAAAACAACCAAGGAGATTACGTATTTGGACTCCTACGAACTTCACAACTCATTTCCGATTTATCAAGTTTAGTAGAAGTCGGAGAAGGAGATCACCATGACAACCGGAGAATGTGTATTTGGGCTCCCACGAACTTCACAACTTATTTTCAACGGCGAAAATTATGATTATTGGAGTATAAAGATAAAGACTATTTTGATCTCGCAAGATCTATGGGAAATAGTAGAAGACAGAGTAGAAACGACAAAAGAATAAAGAAACTTCCGAAGCGGTGAAAGCAAATAAAAAGAGAGACGCAAAAGCGTTATACTCTATGTTGCACGGATACGGATACGGCGATACGGCAATTTTCAAAAAATCACGGATACGGGGATACGGCAATTTAATATATTTATATTATATATAATTAATAAATAAGTAATAAATTAAATAATAAATTAATTATATTTTTAAATTAAATATGATGACAATAAATAATATCAAGCAAACAATACAAGTATCATAAAACTATCATAAACTTGTTCTAGAAATATTTTAGAACTAATCTAGAAGTATCCTAAAAGTATCATATATAATTTATTTAAAAATATTATGGGCCAAAATATATAATGGGCCGAAGTATCCTAAATGGAGTATCCCAGCCGTATCCTGGCCGTATCCCCAGCCGTATCCTGCCGTATCCCCGCCGTATCCGGAAAAAAAAATATTAAAATATTCGGATACGCCACGTGGCGTATCCGATACGTATTCGAGCCATATCGCACCCGTATCCGTATCGGATACGCGTATCCTCAGGATACTTCTGCATTTTTGAAGTATCCGCGTAACATAGGTTATACTTGATCCAACAAGCAATATCGGATAAATTATTTTCGAGAATAATTGGAGCCAAAAAATCAAAAGAAGCGTGGAAAATTCTACAAAAAGAGTTTCAAGGAAACGAAAAATTGCGAATGATAAAACTCTTAACGCTTAAGAGAGAATTTCAAAATTTAAGGATGAAGGAGAATGATAGTCTTAAAGATTATTTCTCTAATATAATGGAGGTGGTAAATCGAATTAAGAGTAGCGGCAAAGAATTAACCGATAAATCGGTTTGTGAAAAAATCCTAATTAGTCTATCGCCAAAGTACGACAACATAGCCTCAATTATTGAAGAAACAAAAGATCTTTCGACACTTAGTGTGCATGATTTGATAGGTTCTTTGGAAAGACACGAGCAAAGACTAAATAGGGATACCGAACAATCGATTGAAAGCGCGTTTCAATCAAAGATTACTATATCCAAGAAAACTCCGTGTAAATTTTGCCAAAAATATTCTCATGTCGACAAAGATTGTTGGAACAAAGGGAAGCCTCAATGCGATAATTGCAAGAAGTTTGATCATCTTAAAAAGGATTGCCGATTTAAACTCGATAACGACGAACAAGCAAATTATGCCGAAGAACAAGACGGTGATGAAGATATTTTTTAATGCATCACAAATACGAGAAAAAACATTAAGGGGATATTAAAATTAATGTTTTTAATATATTAATTAATAATATTATGTATAATTTAAGGACATGATAATTATGTTAAATGTGTATATAAAATAAAAGTATCTATAAGAGGTATCTAAAGGGGATGTCTATTAAATAAAAAAGTATCTGTTAAAATAGATAAGGATGCATGTAGTTAAAGTGTGTCTTTTGGGGAGAGATAAGAATACTATATATACTCTTATATCTAATGTACGGAAATTAAAGATAAATAATAGAATAAAATAAGAGTTTGCTCGCGCTCTCTCTCTCTCTCTCTCAGCGTGTGTCGAAGATAAACAAGAACTATTTGTTCTTAGTTTTTTGCTGTGTATTATTATTCCTCCTTGATATTGAGCCCCCAAAATTTCCACTCAATCAATTCAATCAAACCCCAAAAATCCCAACAGTTTTAATAAAATATTTAGATATATCACATGATACATCTGATACGTACTCGACAAGTAACTTACGAATATCGATATTGGATACCGGTTAAGATATTCAATGTGGCTTTGATTTCTTATTTATTTTTTTGAAAATATGTGGCTTTGATTTCTGAAATATGAGGATCACATTGCAATCAATTTAAACTTGTTGTCCCACAGTAACATTACAATAAATTAAATTAACCTTTTTCTATCATTTTCAATATTCATTCATGTACTATGTTAATCGGGGTGTCAACGGTTCAGATAGTGGTCGTACCAGATCCATATCCATATTTTTTTTCGGATATGGATCCGGATACTGTACTACCGGATCCGGATACGGTTCGGATATTAAACGGATACGGATAAGGTTCGGATATTGTCGGATACGGATACGGATCATATTCGAATATTAAAACGGATACTATGATATAATAATATAATCATATTTTTATAATTCGAATCTTGATTATTTTATAATTTTAAAACAAATTTTATATATATATATATATAAGTGATTATTGATTATTATGTATTATTGTGAATTAAAATATAGTTATTGTCTATTATTTATTACTATAATTTTGATCATGATTACAACAAAACGGATACCCATATTAACAAAAAATAAAGCACCCGCTTCGGGGTCTAGGTACAAAATAAAAATTACGTAGTATAATTCATAAAATTTGGGGTCCATTATAAAAAATTTGAGGTCCATTTTAACAAATTACATAATATAATACAAAAATTAGGGTCCATTATAAAACAATTTGATGTAAGTTCATGATTTAGCTTAGTTTAGCTCCTAGATCCGGATCCATATCCGTAAAAACGGATACGGTTCCGGATCCGATTCCATCCGAATCCGAATATTTTATTTTCGGATCCGGATATTTTTCGAATACGGTTCGGGTCGGTTCGAGCAATATCCGCCCCATTCACACCCCCGAGCATGTAACGTAGGTAGGGATGTCAATGGTGTGGATATTGCCCGAACCGACCCGAACCGTATCCGAAAAAATATCCGGATTCGAAAAAAATATCCGAATCCCAGTGGATCCGGATATGGATCTGGTTGCTAATTTTAAGATCCGGAACCGGATTCGATATTCGGTTTTGGTGCGGGAACCGGATCCGTGTTCCGGATCCGGATATTTTTAGGATCCGGATACTCGAAACTAGATTCGAGTATCCGAAACCGGATCCGGATACTCATATTATATATTATTTTATGTATTATATTTGATATTAGTCGAAAAATCATATACAAATTAATGATTTGTAAGTGATTTAACTCACAATCGTAAAATTATGTTTAAATATAATCATATTTATCGTTCATGTCACAAATTATATATATTTATAACTAAAAAGTAAGTTACGTTATGATAACATAGTATCCGTTTTAATATTCGAAACAGAACCGTATCCGTATCCGTATCCGACAATATCCGAACCGTATCCGTATCCGTTTATTATCCGAACCGTATCCGGATCCGACAATATGGATATGGATCTGGTATGACCACTATCCGAACCGGATCCGAACCGTTGACACCCCTAAACGTAGGAGAATCGATTCCAACAGAGATTTAAATCAACATAAATGAGCACCCTAATTAATGCAAACGTGATTGGCGTAAATTTGTGGTACGAATAAATTAAATTAACCTTGACATTGAGGACCCGTTTTAAATCCACGTCACACCCTCGTCAGGAATGAATATTCGATTATTATCTTCTCAAGTTAAAGATCATGGGATAATTCGGTGTTACCTCAAAATCTATAGATTATATCATTTTTGGCCCTAAAGATTTAAACACAACCGTTAGCTCAGATAAATAGATAATAGACAAACCTCTACAAAGCATAATAATTTCATTGTTTGTCATGTCACTTCTACTTAAACACAAATCAAGAAGAAAATAAAAACATTTCTCGAAAAAATGCAGGAAACTGCCAAATAAAGAAGTCAGATTCGAATTCGAATTCGAATTCTCTTTCGACTCGATAGTCGAGAAATGGGATACGATTCTTTCTGGCAACATGACTACTCTTGTCTTTTTAACAATTTCTATTTCTATTTCTATTTCTATTTTAAAAGAAAATGAATCGTGAAACACATCGATTAATTACTTCTGACTATAAGTTAGTCAATGCCTTAATTACGTCCCCACTACCAATTAATACTTGTAATTTTTCAAAATAACTATGTTTCACCTAACTGCTAATTATGATTTTTTATGCTATGGGTCAGAGCTTTTTTCAATTTACAAAAAATAGTATTATCTTTTAGTTTTATAAGAGACTAAATTGACGTCAATCCGATCTGGTAATACGTGATATTTATTGAAAAATAGATATATAACGATGTATGAAATTATATTCAAAAGAGGTGTAAATATATACAATGAATTATTTCAATAATGTATAATTTTATATAAAAAGTATAATAACATGTAAAAAGACATATAATTATTCAAAAATATATACAACACGTCTAAAATATATTTTTAGTAAACATATAAATTATTAATAAAAAAAACTTAATAGTCATGTACAAAAGTTTATTCATAGTACAAACTTCATAAAAAAATATTATTTTCATATTTTGGTAAGAGGGATTTTACTATGTTAAATTAAGGAAATTTTTCAAAAAGATATCTTAATTTTTTTGGATATTGTAAAAAATTTCCTATTTTTTTGGAAACTCCAAAAACCCCTCTTTACCAAACTGTTATTTTCAAATGCCCCGCTACAGGCTACAAGGATTAAAACTAACCATGGATGGTGTTAATTATTTTTTTTTACCAAAATATTATTCTATTTTCATATGTAGTAATTAAAAAATTGTTACATTTTATTAATTTTAAAAAAGTCCTACACCTTTTTATATACTAATTTATTTTAATAAAAACCATTTGTAATTTTCATAAAATATTTTTTAATTTTAGAATATAATATTAAATCCTAATTAAAAAACGATTTAGTACAAAATTTTCAGATTTAACAAATTTTTTGAAACCCTAATTTTCAGATTTTATAATAACCATTTTGCGAAAACTTTCTAAAAACATTTAACAAATTTATTTAACAATTAAACCCTAACTAAAAGTATATTTAACCTAATTAAATATGTATTTTCTGAAAAATATTAAATAATAATATTAATTATAAATAATAATACATTCTTATTAATAATTATTATATAGAAATGAAATAATTAAATATAAATAATTTTCTGAAAATACTAAATAATAATATTAAATAAAAGAAATAATTATATACTAAATAATAAATTTCTGAAAATAATATATTAATTTATTTTCCGAAAAATACTAAATAATAATATTAAATATAAATACTAATTTATTCATATTAATATTTATTATATATAAAAGAAATAATTTTCATAAAAAAATTTCCATAAAAAAAATTCAGAAAATACTTAGAAGAAGAAGATGATTAAAACCCTAATCCTAAATTTTCATAAAATAGTTTTCCTAAATTTTCAGAAAATTTAAATCAAACCGAAATGAAATCCTCAATTTGTGAAAATTAAAACCTTAATCCTAAATTGAACCCTAATTTTCTGAAAATTATCATCCTAATTATCACAATAACAACATGATCTGACCAAATTAACTACAAAATCAAACAAATTTCTAACCAAATTGATTCTAAATATCTACCAAATAAACAAATCATCTTTTGACGTAAATGAGTAAAAATCCGTACCAAAGAGAGGATAACACATTGTCTTCTATTTGGATCTTAGCGCTCCGTAATTTTTCCTAATTTCAGTGATTTAATAACAAGTTTTTTCGAATTTTCGGGTTAAAAAGAAATTTAGAAGAAGAAGAAGAAAAGAAGGAGAGAACAAGAAAAAGAAAAAAAGAAAGAAACTGCTGGCTGTAGTTATTACATCCTCTTTGTTTGGCGAAAGAGAACAAATGTAAAAACACTCGCCTTCGTGCATACAATGTCTCCTCGGGACTCACAGACGGATACATGCACTCTTTCGTCGAGGATTTCGCGAAAAAAATTAACAATGTTTAATCCTGTGATTAAGATCCAAATTAGTGTCTGAGCTTTTTCGCCAAACGCCCTGGCGAAAAATCATTCTCTTTCGTTAGATACCTTGACAAAGAGCTAATTTTGCAAATTGCACAAAATCGTAATTATTCATACAAATTGGGTTTTTGACAATGCTACATGTAAAAAAAAATCATAAAAATGCTTAAATTACACCAGACTTTAAAAGTCACTCATTAATTATGTTTATCCTTTTTTTTAATAAAATTATCAAAACTAATTTAATTAAGGGAAGCGCTATTTCTAGAGCTGGTATTTCTGAATATAGAACAATTATATCAAAATTCTCAAAATACCCTTTTTTAATCATGGAATGTATTGATAAGACTCTCAACTATTAATTTGTTAGACATATCGATCTTAATTAATCAGTTAATGACAAAAAAATGTTAACTATATCAACCTTAATTAATTGTTAAAAATAAAAACTAACATCAATGTAAATAATTAAAGATTTATTTTCGTCCGTCATGTTCTCCATATTTGAAATAATATCAATGTAAATAACACTCCTTCATTTAAATGAATGAAATAAATAATTCAAAACAATAATAATATTGAAATCAATAAAAATATTCATTCATACAAAATAACAACTTTCTCAAATCTAAATCTACTAAAACTAATTAAACTGCATTATAAAAAAGTGCAATGATCTTTGATCCGTAAATAATCTTATTCATTTCTTTGATGTCCAATAATAACAATCTGCATTATAAAAAATAATTTATTATAATAAAACAAATAAAATAAAACTTCTAATTATTTACTTCAAGTCATACAAAAAAACAATCTTAGGATTAGAAAATGGTATTTTGAAAATTTTGATATAGTCGCTCTAGATTTAGAAATATGAGCTCTAAAAATAACGTTTTCCTTTAATTAATTCGTCGAACTTTTAAAAATCACCTGTACCGGACTTTAATAGTCGAGTTTAAATTAATTTTGAAATATTTCTAAATACATAAATTACTTTTCGAATTTTTGAAGTCAACACGGGTTAAACAGAGAAATTCTCCTTGAACAAACAATATTATTTTTGCAAGAACATAATTTTGAAATATTATCCTTGTACAAGTAACTTATCACTGACAGCGAGTCGTGCTGGATGGAGGGATTTAATGACAAAAAAAACAAATCAATACTCATCTCACACAAAGTAGTAAGAAAGGGATATACTGATAGAGATACCTGAGATGGAGAGGAGAAAGGGATAACGGTACCACCTTTAAATATATTCACCGAATCGAATGCAAACAAACAGATGTGTTTTGATTCCTCAAATAAATGGCTACAACTACAACTCAAGGTACAAGCTTTGTTTGTTTCTCTTTGTTTATTTTTTCTGTTCAGTGGAGGAATAATTTTATTTTTGTTTATTTCGGCGCTTTTCTAATGGCAGGGTTTGATTTGGGTTCGATTTCTATTCAAAGAAGCTTGATAGACCTTGTAAACCTCGTATTTCTTCTGTCTTTTTTTGTGGGCTTCGTAATAGCGGCTTGTAGAAAGCAATTATCTAATTCAAGAAGAAATTTGAAATGGGAATTTGTTCTAGCTTCAGTTTGTTGCTTAGTAATCGCCATTACCGAAGTTGTTCTTGGATTTTGGATTCTATACAATAGCAATCAGTGGTCAATTTGTTTTTTCAGAGGGATTATTTGGGTATTTCTGGCGATTTCATTCATAATTCAACCAAATAATTTCGTGAGAAATCTCTGTACCGTTTGGTATATCACATTCTCAGTTCTTACCTTTGCATTTACTCTCGAGACTATAATAAGAGAAAATAGCATTCCAATTCTTGACTTGATATCATGCACTATTTGTTTATTTCTTCTCTTTTGCACAATTATCCACAGAAAAATAAATATGAACCAAGAGAGTGATGGGGATAACTTAAGTGAGCCTCTTTTACACTCAAAAAATGAAAATTTAACCAATTTTAACCAAGCTGGTTTCTTTAGCAAAGTGACCTTTTCATGGATGAATCCATTACTTAATCTCGGTTATTCCAAACCATTAGATTTAACCGATATTCCAATTTTAGACTCAGAAGATTCTTCTTCCAAAGCTTGCGAATTATTTCAACTAGAGTGGAATCGTGCCAATAAGCCAAACTCTGTTTTTTCAGCTCTGTTTAAATGCTACAAAAAGGAAATCTTTCTAACGGGTCTTTATGCATTGTTAAGAACCCTCGCATTTTCACTTTCGCCGATATTATTACATTTATTCGTTAAATACTCTTATGAAGAACAAAGAATTCTCTGTAGGGCCATTATTTTAATACTTTTATTAATAATAATGAAACTCGTCGAGTCCTTGTCTCAAAGGCATTGGTTTTTTGGTTCGAGGCGACTCGGAATGAAGATGAGGTCAGCCCTAATGGCTTCTGTTTTCGAAAAACAATTAAAATTATCAAACAAAGGGAGAAAAACACATTCAACTGGAGAGATCGTGAATTATATCTCCATTGATGCATATAGGCTCGGTGAATTTCCCTTTTGGCTCCATTTATCTTGGACCCAACCTCTCCAGTTAATTCTTGCGATAATTTTACTTTTTAATATGGTTGGATTAGGTACAGTACCTGGTTTAGTCCCTTTAATCATATGCGGTATAATAAATATCCCATTTGGAAAATTATTACAATTTTACCAATCAAAATTCATGGTTGCGCAAGACGAGAGGCAAAGGGCCACTTCTGAGGTGCTAAATAACATGAAAATTATAAAGTTGCAATCTTGGGAGGATAAATTTAGGGAAATTATACGCGCATTGAGAGAAACGGAGGTTAATTGGTTAAAAGAGACCCAAATTAAAAAGGCGTATGGAAGTGCTCTGTTTTGGATGTCACCAACTATAATTTCGGCAGTTATTTTTGCCGGTACGGTAATTATCGGTACTGTACCGTTAAATGCCGATACGGTTTTCACCATTCTTGCGACTTTAAGGGTAATTTCAGAACCAATGAGAATGGTACCAGAGGCTCTCTCTTTTCTGATACAAGCTAAAGTGTCTTTAGATAGAATAGGGGCGTTTCTGGTAGAAGAAGAATTGAGAGAGGAGGATGTGAATAGAAGGGTGAATATGAAAAATGAAAAGTCGGAGGATTTTAGTGTTAATTTGTGCAATGGTGTATTTAGTTGGGAGCCCAGTGAAAATATCTTAAATTTGAAGGATATAAATGTAAAAATAAAGAGGGGCGAAAAGATTGCGGTTTGTGGACCCGTTGGAGCCGGCAAGTCGTCCTTGCTTAGTGCTTTGCTTGGCGAAATCCCCAAAATTTCTGGATCGGTAAGAAATAATCATCATCCATATAAATTATACATGTTCATTCTGATTTTGAGCTAATTTGATTTTATGATTTTATTATCTAGGTCGATATATATGGTTCAATAGCTTATGTCTCGCAATCGTCATGGATACAAAGCGGTACATTACAAGACAACATTCTCTTCGGCAAAACCATGGACAAGTCCCAATATGAAAAGGCGATTAAATGTTGTGCTTTGGAAAAGGACATTGAGAATTTTGATAATGGTGATTGTACAGAAATAGGTCAAAGAGGGTTGAATATGAGCGGAGGCCAAAAACAAAGGATCCAACTAGCCAGAGCGGTTTATAACGATGCGGATATTTACTTGTTGGATGACCCGTTTAGTGCCGTTGATGCACATACTTCTGCCATTCTTTTTCATGTAAGTGAGCTTTTTAGGGTTTTTTCATTTTTGTTGCCGCAGGTTTCATGTTTACCCCTGAAGAATTGCTAAATGTTTTTTGATAACAATTTTTTTCACAGGATTGTGTGATGTCAGCCCTAGAGAACAAGACTGTGATTCTCGTTACGCACCAAGTTGAATTCCTTGCAGAAGTTGATAGAATCTTGGTATGTTATGTTCCATTCTAACCATCTTTCTCTTAACCGAAAGCATTTTATTTGACAAAAACGCCTCTCTTTCTCTCTCTAGGTATTGGAGAATGGAGAAATAACACAAGAAGGAAACTATGAACAACTACTCAAAGCTGGTACTGCGTTTGAAAAGCTAGTCAATGCCCATACCGATTCCATCACAAACTTAGATCACAATCCCGAAACAACAAAATCGAACTCCCAAGAAACCCTAATTCCAAAACCTTTGAAACAATCCAGCGAAGGCGAAATTACAACAAACTCTAAGGTCCTTTCTGCAATTCAACTCACAGAAGAAGAGAAAACTGAAATAGGCGACCTTGGTTTCAAGCCCTACAAAGATTATTTCTCCGTACCAAACACTTGGTACCTACTCGGCTTGATGATATCATCTCAATGTGCTTTTGTTATTTTGCAATGCTCGGCTACTTTTTGGCTTGCAATTTCGGTACAGAAAAGCCGGTACGGAAATGGAGTTATCGTAGGAGTTTATGCAGTACTAGCGAGTCTTAGTTGTGTTTTTGCATATACTAGGAGCCTTATTGCTGCGAATTTAGGGTTGAAAGCTTCTAGAGCTTTCTTTCAGAGGTTCATGGACTCGGTGTTTGGTGCACCAATGGTATTCTTTGATTCTACTCCAACTGGACGAATTATGACCCGTGTAAGAATTTCAACAAATTTCATACATTTTGTAAACACTTCATATTATTTATCTTTTTTTTTTTTACATTTTAGGCCTCGTCAGATATGAGCACATTGGATTTTGATATACCATATACATTAACATTTGTGATATCTGGCACAATTGAAGTTACCGCAACACTAATTATCATGGTTTCAGTGACATGGGAAGTCCTAGTAATTGTACTTCCTGCAATCATACTCATATTATACATACAGGTAGATCATTTTATTTTGCAAATTGTGCCACAATATTGAAAATAAAAAATGTTTATATATTTTAGAGATATTACATCGCTTCGGCAAGGGAACTCGTGAGAATAAACGGCACGACAAAAGCTCCAGTGATGAATTTTACGGCTGAATCGATGATGGGTGCATTCACGATACGAGCTTTTGGCATGGTCAGCAGATTTGTTGAAGAAAACACGAGACTCATAGACAAAGACGCGGCTCTTTTCTTCTACACCAATGCGGCCATGGAATGGGTGCTATTACGTGTTGAAGCCCTTCAAATTTTTATTATTGTTTCCTCCGCCTTGTTTCTCATTTTGCTCCCTCAAGGAGTCATTTTGCCAGGTATGTATGTATGTTTCTTAGCCTTGAAATTAATTTTTTTATTTTTATAAATTTGAGTTTTGTTTTTTACTTTTTGTTCAGGGTTTATGGGTCTGTGTCTCTCATATGCATTGACTCTATCCTCGTCGCAAGTTTTCTTGACGCGTTTTTATTCAAACTTGGAAAATTATATTATTTCGGTAGAGCGAGTAAAGCAATTTATGCATATTAAATCTGAACCCCCAGCTATTATTCCCAATAATCGCCCCCCTCCTTCTTGGCCATCTCGAGGAAGAATAGACTTGCAAAATCTTAAAGTATGAAATCGTTCTCATTATTTCTCTCTTTTTTGGCTTATTTTAAGATAAAATGCCTAATTTTTCAATGATATGTCAGATAAAATATCGTGCAAACGCGCCATATGTGTTGAAAGGAATCACTTGCACATTTAATTCCCACAACAAGATTGGAGTCGTGGGCCGAACTGGGAGTGGTAAAACAACTCTGTTAAGCGCTTTGTTTCGTCTAGTCGATCCTTCAGAAGGAAGAATTATGATCGATAATGTTGATATTTGCTCCATTGGCCTCAAAGATTTAAGGATGAAATTGAGTATTATTCCCCAAGAACCCGCTCTTTTCAGAGGAACTGTCAGGAGTAATTTGGATCCTTTGGGCTTGCATTCTGACGCAGAAATTTGGGAGGTACGGTTAATTTTTGAATGTAAACTCTGATCTTTTTTGTTAATTTTTATTACAAAATTATCTTTACATACATGCAGGCTCTAGAGAAGTGCCACTTGAAAACAATGTGCAACCTTCCTTCACTCCTCGATTCACCAGGTCCAACTCATTTACTCAATACTGAGAACAATAACTGTACTAGTCCATGCATTAAATGCATGGACCAATGCAAAATCTTGGTCTCAGACTCTGATCATTGCAGTGAGTGACGAGGGGGAGAACTGGAGCTTGGGCCAGCGCCAACTATTCTGTCTCGGTCGTGTTCTCCTTAGAAAGAACAAAATTCTAGTTCTTGATGAGGCCACAGCATCAATAGACTCGGCCACGGACGCTATTTTGCAAAGAGTGATTAAGGAAGCGTTCTCTGGTTGTACTGTAATTACCATTGCTCATCGGGTCCCAACCGTCAGTGATAGCGACATGGTCTTGGTCCTTTCTTATGGTACACGCAAATACTTGTTCGAGAATTAATTCACTGATCTCTCTTTTGGTTGTTATATAGTATGTTATATTTGAGTTGTCATTTGTTTGTAGGAAATCTTGTGGAGTACGACAAGCCTTCGAATTTGATGGCGAACAAAAACTCGGCGTTTGCTAAGCTTGTAGCGGAGTATTGGTCGCATTATACTCACAACACACCCAATTAACAATAGGAAAATTATGTTCTTGGTCACTAGTTATGATATTGAGCTTCTGTTTTGTATCTATATATGAATTCGTGCTACTAGAACTTAGAAGTAGACTTGTTAAATATAATTTTTCATTACAATAAGAAATAAGATCATTTTGAGCTAAAGTGAGACAAGTCAATAAATTACTTTGGACAAATTGGGATGACAAATGTAGAAAATGCCCATCCTCGGACCACTTGACAGAGGAATGTAGAAGCAAGCGCAAATGTCTAATTTGTCGCAACTTTGGACACACGACCAAGGACTGTGTCCTCATAAACCAACCTGCGGCTAAACTCGCCTCCCCAATTCTTCCTTCGCCCCTTCCGAAGTCAATGAATTATTTTCCATTGATCCTCTCATTCCAGAAGGTATCCTGATTCCTGGGTGAAGATTGCCCGTCGGAGGATAGACCAGGTGCGATACACATTTTTCTGAAACAAACTGTCAACCAACTCCTCGAAGTTGCGAGTTGGAGGTGTTATGGTATGGAGACTTTTGGAAATCCGAAGATTAGGAAATTAAAAAAAGGAAACCTTGAAGAGATATGAAAGTTCTTCATATATTGTTATTGCCATGATTGAATGGTAATTAAAGCAATGATTATTTCTTTGTATTATTTCTTTGTATTGGGTACGAGTTTAGCTATAAATAGAGGGCTAAGCTAGAGTTTTATTCATTCCAACAAATACCAATAATTGTATTCTCTCTTTCTCCAGTATAGTAAAATAGTTTGAGTGCCGGCGGCCGTGGTTTTTTCCCTTCGGGGTTTCCACATAAAAATATTTGTGTTCGTGTGTTTGTTCTTGTGTGTTTGTTTGCGGCGACGATCATAACAAGTGGTGTCAGGGCAAGGTTAAGGTTCGAGCAGACGAGAGATGGACGAGAACAAGGTTTCGGTATGCCGGTTCGATGGGCGAGACTTCGGTTACTGGAAAATGCAAGTAGAAGCATTGCTATGCTAGAAGGACCTAGAAGAGACGCTATTCGAGACAAGGCCGGAAAGTATTACGGACGAAGGCAAGTGGAAGAAAATGAACCACAAGGCGCTAAACTATATCCAATTATCGCTGGCCAAGAACGTGGCGTTCAACGTAGCGAAGGAGACGACGGCTTTCGGGGTCTGGAAGGCGCTGTCCAACATGTACGAGAAACCATCTTCGCCATTCTGATATTTCCCTCCCTTCCAGAAATCCTAATTGATTTGGCATGATGAGTTGGTTTATGATGGTTTTGAGTCTGATAGCCAGTGTTTTTGAGAGTATTCTTTGGAGACTCGAGATTAAGCTAATCGGCCTGTATTGTTTAAATATTATTTTGATGTACTCTTTATGTATTATTTAAATATTATTTTGATTTTATTTGAGTGTCGATGGTAACCAAATAGTTATGTTACGTGTCAAATATATGTTTTAACTATCTGAATAATATTCGAATTTGTATCCGTATCCAAGATATTCAAACCGAATTCGTATCCGTTTAATATCCGAAACGTATCCGGATCTAAAAATATCTGTATCCGCAACTTGTATTTGAAAATAATACGAATCCAAATCTAATACGAACACTATATGAACCGGATTCGAACCATTTTCACCCATAGTCATCACCTATCCTTCCTATTAAATTCACAAGCCAAAAAAACAGGATTAGAAACCTAAAAAATCAAGGAAAATCTACTTAATTAAATCCTTAAACAAAGAATTACATGACCATGATCCATTAGATGAAAATGCTATTTGGAGTATTAAGTCATGATGGGCTTTACCATCTCGAGCCATGAAGCCCAATAATCAATGACTTCTAATGATCCACAATTAAACAAGTAATGATTAGCTTATCTATGTTGCACAGATACGAATACGAATACAGTATCGTCCGATACGATACGGATATGACGATATACAAAGTTTCAAAAATTTAGAATTCCAATACGGACATATAATTATTATTTTAATATATTTGTATTATATATATAAAAAAAAATCAATAATATTTTTACATTAAATATCATGACAATAAATAGAATAAACCAAACAATATGAATATCATGAAAATATCATACAAATATCATAAAGATATTCTAAGTGTATTATAAAACTAATTTAGAAACATTCTAGATGTATTCTAAATCTTTTATATAAATTTTTTATTGAGCCTGAATATATAATAGGCCAAAATATCCTAAACGAAATATTTCAGTCGTATTCTAAAAATATCCCAATTGTATCTTGACGTATTCTGAAGTATCCATGTCGTATACGTAAAAATAAATATTAAAATAATTGAATACTCCATGTGACGTATTCTTGTCGTGTTGCATTCGTATCCGTATCGAATATATGTATCCTCGTGATACCTATTACATTTTTGGAATATCCGCTTAACATAGCAAACAATAAATTTGGGCTAGGGAGCCACTGCACTAAGCCAACTATAATCAAGGAAATAGACCGATTACCCATTGCACCAATCCAAAACATCAACGGTATCCTAGGCCGAGCTTCACACATAAGAAGGATCTCCGGCAAGGGGGCCCTTTATCACCTTTACTTTTTAATATAGCGGCTGATCACTTGCAAAAAACTATGAACTCCATTTCTAGTCTATTCACGACACGAGAAAAATTGGCCTAAAATGTATTACGGTATTGCGTTGTCGACACAGTAATTTTCCGTAAAGTGCATGCACAAAATCTGAAAATTATCACACTAGCCCAAAAACTATTCTAGGAGGTCACCGGCCTAGACATAAATTGAAATTAAACCTCATTTGTTCCGATTCATGTACCGGCACATCTCCATCAACTAACAGAAACGATACTAGATTGTAAGAGGCCACTTTGCCAATGACATACTTAGAAATTCCCCTCTCGATTAGAAATCCTAGGAAAATATCCTACCTTCCTCTTCTCCAAAAATTACAAGATAAAATATCGATTAATATGTATGTAGTATAAATTAATATGTATGTAGTATAAATTAATGGTCTCAAGAAAGGTTAAACGAATTAGCAAATACTAGCAACAGTCCGCGCAATTGCGCGGGACTTCATACTCTTTTTTTATATGTGTTTTGAAAAAAAATTCGTGAATAATACGCATAAAATCAAAATATATATTTGAAATGTCAATCATTAAAATAAAAAATATCAATTTTTTTAAAAAAAATAAGACAATGGTAAATTATACCATAAAAAATTATTAATTGAGCCATAAATTCATACGGAAATTATATATGGAGTCCAAATAACACAAAAATAACAATCTCGATGAGGCGGTAAAAGAAGATTAAGTAGGTTGATTATTATTATCAATTGACTCAATTAACAATTTAATTGAATTTACACATCAATTAATATTTATTAATATTAACATATTATAAATTATTGATGTGTTAATTAAATCTGTCAATTAACATTTAATCGAGTCAATTAGAAATATTAATCAATTCATTTTGTCACCGCATAAGAATATTGTGTTGATTTTGAAAGGTCAACTATATTTCCTTTCTTTCTTGGGTATAATTTGGTTACAATTTGGGCAATTCCCCAACCCCCTGGGCTTGTGGGCAACATCCCTAAACGATATGGTATCACTTCTTCATCAAGCTTGATCGGGACCCGAACCCGAACAACTCACTCGTTCTTTCTCAATGACCTCTGAAAAATATTTCATTTATATGATGCGGCAATGACTACAGATGCTCCCACCGAGCCACGAAAATGATAGTTGGCTACATCGAGAACATTTTCAACCTCCTCGGCATATTTTTTTTTCATTAATCCGGAATTCAGAGTTCCTAGGAACGAAAAACTTTGAAAAACAAGAGTGTCGGCAACGATTAGATTCTTCCATTTTAGTCTACCAAGGCAAAGTTCTCGGAAGTGAGGACATGATAAAGAAAAGGATGGACAATGCCTATAAACTATAAATTTTGTCAGGCATCACCGAAATATCGATCTCTCACCTCCTCATACAATGTCATTTCCCCAATCGAATTTGAGCGACTCTTCAATTGGAAAATCGCATCCCACAAATGCACACTGGAAGTGGAGACAAAATTCCTCTACAAATTTGGACCGAAGGCCGGAATTCGGTTGGAGGCAAAGAGGCCCAACAAAATTGGGATTTTATTTTCTTGACGACTACATAAAACGTGTGGAAGGAGCCGGGAGCCGAATAGAGGAGTGTTCACTAATAATCGCGCCCCACCAGCCATCATTGTAGTTCTCCAAGGAGGATGCGGGGATGTGATTTACAAACTGTTATGCTAGGTGACCCTCCATGGACGAAGCCCTCTCATAAGACTTCTCATCTTCCTTTTTACTTTAAAATGTAAGGTGTACATTCTAATTGGCCACATGTTTGTAAATATGCGCAAAAGGTTACCATGATGTAAAACTCTTTCGCATCAATAAATACAAATTGGATGTTTTACGCCTTCTAAAAAAATGAAATTGTGGAAATGTTGTGCACATTAATGGCCGGATAAAAATGCATACGGTTATTTTATTTTATTTTGCATTACTGCTCATAGGCACAACGTGTTGAAATATGAATTCAAATATCAATTTGGATATAGTTTCAAATACACTCGAATAACAAATTATCTCTAATATTCTGATTAACTCTTACAACATATTCTTTTGTATTTTGAATATGTAATTTGCTCATATCATGCATATTTATAAATATGCTCACTAATCTTACACTACAAGATACCTTAAATTATTCTCTTAAATTGTTCTCTTAATTACTTGGTCCTTAAATTGCTCCCCAAATTACTTGGTCATTAAATTACTCTCCTAATTATTTGGGATTACAAAATTGAATATTTAATTATGCTTGAGCTTATAGGATTATATATGGTGCCCCACTCTCACGCAAACACCCTTGATGCGTCAATCAAGGGTGTTTAATTGAGCATCACAGTATAGCTATTGCGAACCCTTCTAGCAATACAATCTGCCTCTTCATTCTTGTGCCTAGGGATATGATAGAACTTCCACTCCTTGTTCTTTCTTGCGAGATCATACATTCCATTACCACGAAGTAAGCTCTCCAGTCTATTTAGGTCTGAGAGGTTACTAGGGTAGATAGAGCTAATAGACATGATTGTGCTTCAGCATGTGCGGGAGAGTCGGCGTTTATGCCTCGGACATGAACCATCGAAATAGCAATAGTATTCATTCAGATTAAGGACCTCATCCACAGGGTGTTGATTAGAGAGGGTTGTATTGCAATGTATACAGTTATTGAACTACATTAAGGTAGGTTTCATAAAGCAGAACATTTCAAATATAAGATAAGCTATTAATATCAAATGATCAAATCCATCAAAAGAACTTTATACACATAAATCATCCCCCAAAGTAGCATATGTAATTTGGTGTATGAAATCGATGCTGAGCCTATGCAGTTTTCTTGTCAATTCGTCCTTTGTCGAGGACTTTCGTGTTGGATTCAGAACACATCTCCTCTATCATTGGTTTCCATATCCGGACCCGAGCATTTATGAACCAATTTGACACCTAACATGAATTGAAATTGAAATATCAAGATCAAATTTGGCACAAGTTGTTATACACCTATTAGGTGAGAAATTACTCCAAAATTAGCTCCATATAAGAGAACTGAATAATTTATACTATTAGCATAATTTGGTTTAAGGATTTTAGGTTACTGACAAGCACAAATGGTCATTTGAATTGTTTAGCAATTTTAATGCTTACGACACGCGAGCACACTTATTACCTGGTTCCGAGTCAAACCGCTTTTCATAGCAAGCATATCCTTTTCATTGTCCTTGGGATATCTGCAAGAAAAAACTAATATGTCTAAAGCAAACAAAGAGAAAGAAAATGGAAATGGAAATGGCACTTCAAAGGCAATGTCAACTAATTATGTAATAGAATCACACTTACGGTCTAAGAAAATTTTGAAACATCCAAGTACGTAAAACTGAGACAGACTTTTCAGGCAAGCCCTTTTGCGACCGCCAGCATGACTGTTCGCCTTTTTTCAGTTGGTGTTTGGACCAATGCTTTTGAAGGAATGAAGATTCAAAATCTTTCTCCTTCTTATTTGGGGAATTCATAGTGTAATTAGGCTTTTGAGATACGAAGATAATTTGATTGGTAATTTTGTCTCTCAAGTTATTGTAGTGAGACCAGATTGTGTGATAAGCAAACCGAGAGTCCAAAATTGGTGCGGCAAGATCGAGTTTGTTGTGAAAGTCTGTCATGACACCATGCATCTGGTCTAAACACATGTTGTACTTTTGATCGACCTGCATAAATATATTGAAGAAACAAAGTTGATTTGTATGAGTAGTACATTCAAGATTGAAATAAAATGAAACTATCACCATCCATTGCAATGCAAAAAAAGAATCAGAGTCGATAATCATGAATTTGTTAACAAAAAAATGTAAATGCTACAACTTACCAGATGAAGCATAGCCATTAATTCACTTTTCACTGCATTGGTCTCAAAGATACGCCTCTGTTGATTATCGAAACGTGACATAAATCCTTCCTCATTATATGAAATTGGTACCATATCACAATCTAACGTCGAAATCTCGCTTGTTAAACAACTCTTACCGAACGATACATTTGGATTTTTCTCAAAGCTCCAAAATGTACTATCCATTTCATTTAACCCTTGGAATGCATAACTCGCCACATCGAACAATATTTGTTGCATCGCATATAGATACTTGGTTTGCGTTACAAAATTAGGATAATGAACCGGGCTAAACAAGTCAGCGTATGATTGGAATTCCATGGCAGGTTTGTATGATCCATCCAATTCAGTAAAATGAGTAACACCAGAGTTAGACTCATTTGTGGAATCCAAGTTTCGCAAAAATTGACATGGCGAGTTAATTGAGGTATAATTCCACTTCTCATCTTTAAAACCACCATTTAGTGAGGTTGTAATGGATGAATTAGTATCTAGATTTTCACCCAAAAAAGATGCAGAATGAATTATGTTAGAAAGTGAAGTTGCTGGAAGTAGAGTTCCGGTACAACTTTCTCGGGTAAAGTTAGCGTTTCCACTGGAAAAGTCGAAGATATTTCCTAGCAATGGATATGGATGAGAATTCTCCATTGATTTCTTCTATTTTCTATTCTGGTTTGAACTGATTACCTGAAGAAATTGAATTGAATATAAATTATAAAGAGGTAGAAAAGCCAAAGAATACAATTAACACATACCAAATTTTTTCTTCCAAAATTTGCATGGACAAGTCTCTTGCCAATAATACTATATAACTGTCAAGATTAGAAATCGATGCTTTTCCAGATAGAATGCCTACAGTAATGAAATTGAATAGACAAGAAAACAAATTTATCAGTGACCAATCAATTTCAGAAGTACAAACAGATAATTAGTGGAAACTATTTGCTTTTGGATTCAGTCGACACTTGTCTTTTCTCAAATTCACAAAATCCATATAAATTGGGTCCCGTTTTTAATTTACAACAGAAATTTGAAGCTAGGATTAAGTAACTCCAAATTCGAAGCTATAATTTAATTACAGTTGTATTCAACAAGACATATCATTGTTGTGGGGGGTTTTGGATCAATCAAACTCACTCTTTTTTGTGATTGAAATCAGCATTGTCTTTGGTTAAAGCAAGGGGAAAATGTACAAAAAATTGCGTATTGTAACTTGGTTAAAAAAACAACAAAATCGAGATCAATATGTGGTAATATTCTATGTTAATCGAGAATGTACACTGTTCATACCTCAAACAGGAAACCAATCATTCTCATTCCAATTCCTTTTTTACACAGTAAACTAGAAAGCTTGAACAAACAAACCCATGTGGACTTTTCAGACCCTTTTACACCTCTTCGGTTCTATCCTTTCATCTTTTTCTTAGAAAATATTTTGTATATATTTCTCTTTTGAGAGAAATTACAAACAAGATAACGAAAAGAAATGAAGAAAAGTACCTTTGGCTAAATTGGTACCGTTAACAAAGCGTCCATGCAAAGTGAAGGAAAAACAGGGAAATGGGGAAGAAAGAAAGCCAATCGGGTGATATATTTATGGCTTAAATCTATAGTAAAATTTTGAGGGATCTTCTAATTATATTATATCACCTTGTCTTTTTTTCGGCCTCCCTAAAATCCAATAGTTTTTTTTGGGGGAAATTTGGGTCCGTAGACCAATAGTAGACCAAAAAAATTTGGTATCGTGAGAAATGACACTCTTGATTTTTTAAAAAAACTTGTCAATTTTTATTTTCGTTGATACTTCATCTCAAATTGTACCATTATATATACCCATAATTTATATAATTGAAGAAAAAAATAAAAAATACTATATTTTATTATTCAATCATAGAAAGTCATATTTTCTTTAAATTAAATTTGTGTCTATTAAAAATATTTATATTTATAAAATGTTATTTTTAATAGTATTTTATTTGCAAATAAAATCGTATTTTCAAAAATATTTTGGTACAAGAAATTATTACATTGTGATTGTTTATCGAAATCTATTTTGTAAAGCCGTTGCTAGAGCGTCATTTTGTAATTTGAGGTCGAGCACCACTAGCCCTACATTTCTTTTTGGTAGACAAACTCTTCTCCAATTGACGAGACAATAACCTCCCAAAATTTGGTTATATCCTTGGAAAGAAAGCTCTCATTAGTTTGTTAATCTCCTCAAAAATACCTTTTGGTAAAATAAAATTTTGCATGTAATAGTTTGGGATCGTTCCCAACACCGATTTAACTAGTGTGAGACTTCCGCCTAGCGAAAGTAATCTATTTTTCCAATTATTCACTCTTTGGTTCATTTTTAAAATTATTGGCCAAAATGTAAATTTCCTCCATTTTATGTAAGAGAACGGTAGGCCTAGATACCCATATTTTATTGGTAATGATTTCTTTTGACAATAAATGAGATAAGAGATGTGAAGGTGTAACTCCGCAGGTATAGCAATGGGAATGAAACAACTCTTAGACCAATTTATTTCAAGCCCCGAAGCTTTGGCAAATATTTAGAGGATGAGCTTCAATGAAGAATAAGGTATCCTTCGCGCATTGTAAGGTTGTAGGTGCAAAGACAATAGTTGAAGTTATAAGAGGTTGAATTTATTGTAACATGACTTGCTAAATATATTTAAATTGCCCTAATTTGAAAATCAAAATAGTGTTATCTGTCATATTCATATATTCGTATATTTATATTCTATTTATTTTATTCTTTTATTAAAAAACTAATAAATAAATAAATAACAACAAATATAATATTTAAATTGCACTAATTTGAAAATAAAAAATAATGCTATCTGTCATATTCAAATATTCATATTCTATTTATTGTATCAAAACTAATAAAAATATATATAACAAAAAAAATGAAGCGTCTAAAAATGTCATGGAAGAAAAAAATATTTTTAGGAACTAGTTTTAATGTCTTTTCAATTTTTTATTTAATATATTTTCAAATTACTTTTCAATTTTAAATTTTAAAAATATATTTATTAAGAGGCTGATTAATGCACGTTGGTCCGCCAGGAGTCACGTTGGTGTGATTGTCATTTTGGCTAACTATCGCACTTGATCAAAAAAATATAAATTGTTATGTAAAATTGTATAAATCAAATAAAAAACTGCATAAAAGCTTATTCTGTAAAAAAGATGCATGATATATATATATATATATATATATATATATATATATATATACTAGCAATAGCCCGCGCAACAATTACGCGGGACTTCATACCTTTTTATTACATGTGTTTTTTTATTATTTGTTTCAATTGAATTTGCGCGGATACGTTTAAACTCAATATGATACGTTTGCAAATATATTGTTGTCAATAAATGCATTATAATAAATAAATGTTCATGAAATTTGTCTATATCATGGATATATGCATTATAATTAATAAGGGTCTATGAAATTGGTCCATCATTATAAATCCACACAAAATAAATAAAATATAACATGTTATAATTCAAACAAAATTAATGTTTCAAAAAAAATAAAAGAAAACCGTGAATAATAAACATAAAACCGAAATATATATTTAAAATGTCATCCATTAACATAAAAAATATCATGTTTTTTAAATAAAGAACACAATTGTAAATTATATCATAGAAAATTAACAATTGAGCCATTGTTTCATAGAGGGTTATATATGGAGTCCCAATAACACAAAAATAACATTCTTGTTGAGGCAGCAAGAGTGGATTAAGTATGTTGATTAGTATTATTGATTGACTCAATTAACGATTCAATTGACAGTTAATTGAATTGACACGTCAATTAACATTTACTAATATTAATATATTATAAATTATTGATGTGTTAGTTAAATGTGTCAATTAGTATTTAATTGAGTCAATTAGTAATGCAAATAAATTTATTTTGTCATCTCATCAATGATATTGTGATGATTTTGGAGATCAATTATATTTTTTTTTCATAAGGCAGCAAGAGTGGATTAAGTATGTTGATTAGTATTATTGATTGACTCAATTAACGATTTAATTGACAGCTTAATTGAATTGACACGTCAATTAACATTTACTAATATTAACATATTATAAATTGTTGATGTGTTAGTTATATGTGTCAATTAGTATTTATTTGAGTCAATTAGTAATGCTAATAAATTTATATTGTCATCTCATCATTGATATTGTGATGATTTTGGAGATCAATTATATTTTTTTTCATACATGAATATAATTTGGGTTGTAATAGAAAAAAAAATCAAAAAAAAAAGAAAAAAAAAGAAAGAGAAAAAAGACACATGTCACCATGTGATGACATGTACAAAATTATAACTATAATAATATAATATAATATATATATATATATATATATATATATATATATATATATATATATATATATATATATATATATATATATATATATATATATATATATATATATATATATATATATATATATATATATATTACATCTAAAAATGTGTAAAACATAAATGTATATCATATATGTAAAATTGTATAATATGTATTCATGTGTTTAAAATATATATATGTCATGCATCTAATATTTATAATATGATACATCAAAAAAATATAAAACACAAAAACATATAACGCTAAAAAGTTTATTATATATCTATAATGTGTAAAACATAAATATATATCATGCATGTAAATTGTACGTGATGTATCTAAAAGAGTATAAAACATAAAAATATATCATACATGTAAAATAGAGATGAGGCTAGTGTGCGTTGGAAGTGCATTAAACCAAATTCGTCCGCGCAGGCACAATGTTTTCTCATTTATTATATATAAATTTATTTTTATTATTATCTTAATAAATATTAATTATATCTTCGGACAATATGTAAAATTTGATATTGTTATTGTGTTAATTTATGTGTAAATATACCATTTACATAATGAGATAAAATATAATTGAAATGATAATAGATTAATTCATGTTAATAAATTTGTTGTTGATTGTATGAACTAAATGTTTCGATTAATGTGTTAAATACATGTAAATTATTATGTTTATTAAAATCATTATTTGAAATTATTAAAGGGGGTTAATAGTAAGAAAAAATTAAAAGTAATTTAGTAAAACTAAACATTTACAGTAGAGGGATATGCTAATAAAAAATAAAAGCACCATGTATTGCTAACTTCACCCTAAGAGGGGCAAAAAAAATGTATACATATTTATACATTAGATTTCAGGTATATTAAAAATGAGGGCTTTTTAAAATATTCAAGAAAAGTCCGGGTGTTTTAAAAAAAAAACCCATTATCAGTATGGAAGAGTTACTTAGGACAATTTTTTAAAGGGATGGACTAATGCACTTCATGGATGTGTGTATTATATGCACGCTACGACACGTGACAGTTTGATTTTTTTTCAATTTTGATTATATTTAACCAATTTTGATCGCATTTGTGCACTCTAAACGCACACTGAAAAAAAATATAATTTGTTATACAAAAGATATAAATTTGGTCTACTCGTGTAAAAAGAATTTTCCTTAAAAGATATATCATACGTACATAAAAATATGTCATACATATAAAAAGAATATATAAGATGTATTTGTATTTTAAAAAGACATATCATACATATAAAATGTATATGATACATTAAAAAAGAAGAATATAACATGTACTGTATTTACAAAAAAATATAACATATATCTACAATGTATAAGATACGTTAAAAAGATATCACACATAAAGGGATAACATACATCAAAATGTAATATTATCAAAACCCCTTAAAATTTTAGTTATGTTTTAAAAATGATCATTTTATTCCCACAACTTTATTATAGATTTTTTTTTATCGATGATTATGTTTATCTTGTCAATATTCTATAAAATTATATAAAAAAATAATCTTTACAATGCACAAAAATGAAGCAAATCCAACTCTCTATATATATAATGACTAAGATATTTAATTAAGTATCATGATTTTAGTAGTTTTTAATCATTAAATTTCTTTTGGGATTTGTATTTTTTTCACTATATTCATCAAAATTTGTAGGCATCATTAAATTCACACGTCCAAAACAAATTCAATGATTCAAAAGTTCGTAGTTTTAAAATCATGATGTTTAATTAAGTATCTTAGTTATCCTATATATATATATATATATATATATATATATATATATATATATATATATATATATATATATATATCAGTGTTTTAAATTACGGTGATATTGCGGCACAATTGCGAAAATTGCGGCCTGCAATTTAGAATCGGAACATCGCAATCATATATTGCGCAAGATTGCGTTTTTGGAAAATTGCGGAAATTGCGGCGATATTGCGGCCAAATATCGGTAAATTGCGATATTGCGGCTAATAATTGCGGTTATTGGATTGGTTTGAATAGGTTTTGTGACCCGTTATATTAAAATCTTTGTAACTTTATCATCCTTCCACCAAATGACATGAAATTTATATCGAAATTGCTCGTCTCGATGAGAGGAACGCAATCATGGACTTGGATTTGGGAAATTTTGTCTTTTTACCCTGAATTTAACACCAAACACACGTTAAAGTAATTTCATCCACAATTATTTAATATAAAGATTATAACATGATTTTGTGATTATTTATTATTTAATTTTCATGTTTTATTGTCAAAATATTTGATAAAATATGCTCACAACATATATAAATTCTAAAATGTGTCAATTTCATCTATAAATTTATGAATTTCATAATTTTCATTATATTTCATTGATGTTTCGATTTAAAATTTGAGTTATATTGTTTTGATATTTTTAGGATGTCGACGAAAAATTCTAAAACAAAATCCAAATCCAAAGTGTTGGAGGAAATATAATTAAAACACAAAATTAATATTAAA
Organism: Luzula sylvatica; assembly: GCA_946800325.1. Lineage (NCBI taxonomy): Eukaryota > Viridiplantae > Streptophyta > Magnoliopsida > Poales > Juncaceae > Luzula > Luzula sylvatica. Next base: position 59,870,874 of record OX326961.1, on the reverse strand, counting down.
TTAATTCATTGATAGTTCTTGGTGGCCAAGTTGTTTGTATTTAGCATTGATGATATATTTTAATAGTTAAAACGTTTCACAGCATAGTCTTAACTATTTTGTAACATCCAAGTAATTAAGAATTAAGAATTATATTCAAGCCAATAAAAAAACGTATGTGTCATTGACACTATATAAGTAGAGACACACAAAGATCATTGTACAGTTGATATACATACATAGACATAGATGATTAGGTTAGAAGATACAAGATATTAGAAATGAAACACACTCGAGACATACAGTATAGTAGAGAGAGAGAAATAGACAGAAGAGAGACACCTGCAATCTATATAATGTCCTACATATATCTCAATATACTATTTTATATAAACGATATACTATTTCGAGTTGGGAGTTGAAGAAGAGTATCATCCGTTGTTTTCATGGACGTGCCCTAAAGAATGACATTCCCGAATTATCTTGGGGCATTTTCAATAGTCTGCATGAACGGACGGAATAATGCCTACGGACAGCGTTCACGCGATTCGGATAAACGGTTTTAATTTTATTGTTAATATATAATTACATGTTAATGTTGTATGTATTGTATTTAAATATTATATTATAATATAATGATTTATGTATTTTATTCTTTATCAATATCCGAATATACCGTTTTAATATAATTTGTTTTAACACAAAGTTCCCGTACAATTGTCATATTAATCGAAATTTTATGATCAATTTTTTTGTACACTGAAAATGCTCCTAGACAATCAGCTTTTTTATTCTTTTTAGAAAAAAAATATAAAGGAAATTTTATGATATTAACGGTGACAAAAAATATTGTGAAAAATATATTTAATCACACTATTATTATTACATAATTTAATATCACAACGACTGTCCGCAATAAGGTCATAACGCCGCAATTGCGCCCGCTATCGCAATCCGCTGCAAAAAAAGATCCAACCGCAATGGACCGCAATATTGCAATTTCAAACATATATATTTTTATTTTTATTTTTATTTTTTTTGAAGAAAATAGAGTAGGCTCTTAAGTCCTACTTCTATTATATTTTATATATGAATTAATCCAAACAAGTTTAGAAGGTATTTGCCCTATCTAGCTAAAATTATCTACTCCTAAATACCTTCTAAACCAATCTTACATATATTTAATTCACATATACCGGAAATCAAAAGACTGGAACCATAAAAAACCCAGAAATCAATTCTAGGAATTTTTATTCCGTTATTATTCCAAATCCTAGAAACTTAAATATGTGTATAAAAAGGCTTGCATCTCTCTCTCTCTCTCTCTCTCTCTCTCTCTCTCTCTCTCTCTCTCTCTCTTCGTAGCCGCCTTAATCCACCGTCTCCCTCGAAACTCTCAGTTGCTCTCTCTTCAACTACGAAAGAACAAAACCTAGATCCTCAAGTTCTTCGAAACTTCTTTCCTCTAGATCTCTCAGAGACATTTCTTCTAGCCTCGTGTCGATTTGTTGAAGTGGATTGACTGAAATTACTGCAATCCTTCTCTCGTCAGAACTGCCGAGAAGATTTTGCACATCATCAGAAATCATCTTTAAGATATGTGATTCTTCTTCACTCTCTCTTTCTTTATTCGAATTCTTTGCTATTCTTCTTTCATCTTCTGTTAAGTTCCTTGCTGAACTATTTCATTTTGCATCTCATCTTCAATTTGCATTAATCATGTGCTTGCTGTATCCTGATATGCATTATTAGAGTAGTTAGTGTAATAATTGTCTTCCTCAAGTAGTTCAATTGAATCAATGGTATCACTATCAGTACATAAGCTTTCATCTGAATTGAATTGTTGATTGTTTTCATTATTGTATGTTTCATTATATATATATATATATATATATATATATATATATATATATATATATATATATATATATATATATATATATATATATATATATATATATATATATATATGAGTTTAATTTAGATAAAGTATTAAGTTTATGTTCATATAAGATGTAATCAATTACTTGCCAATCTGTTAATTTGTTGTTAGAGAAAGATCTTCTACATCTCTCAAGCCATACATGATATAGTATTAGACAAATTAATGTTTTATATTCATGCTTATCAGATTTATTTAGAATTATGTTTAGATGATTAAACTGTTGACTTGACCTTAAACCTAATAAATTATGAGTTTTATACCATATTGACTTAATATATTCACACTCAGAGATTAGATGCATAATAGTTTCCTCATGTTTATGACATAACACACATCTATCAACCAATTGCCATCCTCTTTTTTTCAAATTATCTATTGTAAGAACCTTATTATGAAATACCAACCATACGAATAATTTAATTTTTAGTTCAATTTTTAATTTCCAAAGTTTATAATAATGAGCTCTAATAAATACACCATTAACTAATGTTTTATATGTCCTTTTACAGGTATATCCTTTGTTTTTGTTCCACATCCATTGAAGAGCATCTTTATGTTGAGAATTTATTTCAAAAGTGTTGCAAATGTGCTCAAGTTGAACAAGCTGATTTGAAGCCACATTAGATAAAGGTATGTTAATTCCTAGACTTGTATAAAGATTTTGATCATTCATAACTTTTAGAAAATATTTTAAGGTACCAGTTTTATTTTCTGAAAAGGAATATAATTCTGAAAACTTATAAATTAATGGTTTTCCACACCATCTAGCTTTCCAGAAATTTGTTTTTGACCCTTCACCAACTATTATATTTAAACTTTGATTAAAAAAAGTCTATGTTTTTCATAACATCTTTCCAAAAATACGAATAATTTTTATAATTTAATTGCTCTAGATCATTTTCCTTATTTTGATTTATTATACTATACCAATCCAACTCGTTTTCTGAGCTATAATATAGCCATAACCATTTGGTTGGTAATTACCCCTAAGCCTCATTTTTCTTTAGACTGGCAAACTATATCCCAATCAACTAAGTTATAGTATGTACTATTTTTACCTTTCCAAAAAAAGTTTTTCCTCATTTTATCTATTTCCTAAATTGCCCACTTAGGAAATTTAAACACACTGAAATAATATATAGGCATAGATGTTAATACATAATTCATTACGATTAATCTCCCAGCTTTACTAAGCATAACCCCTTTCCATCCAGACAATTTATTACTAATTTTATCTATTAAACTTTTATAATCATCTTTAGTAGGTTTTTTATAGTGTAGAGGTATATTTTATTGGTAATAAACCAATTGGACAATTTAATTATGTTGAGATTTTTCCCATAATATCATCACTTACATTTTGAAGGAAATGCAGTTTCACATCTACGGTAAAATCGTACGTATAAAGATATATGAACATGGTAGTTCATAGAAATATAACATGTGTAATAGATGCACATATGTATATATGATATACATAATTAGATTGATAAGATAAGATTTTAGGAAAAAATCTGTTTGGAACATTTTTACTAAAACGGACATAACTTTCGCATACGAACACCGATTTGGATTATTCAACTCTCATAAGTTAGATAATTGGATTATCTACAATTTTCATATTCAGTGGAAAAACATTTGAATAACGTAGGACGTTCATTCTATTGAAATACACGAAAGCTTGCGGCAGTTCGACGAAAGGACGCGAACGTTTACTAAAACTAGCATAACTTTCGGACTGGATATCCAAATTGGATAAACTCGGATTTGTTGGAAAGGTGATAAGATCATCTAGAAGTTGCGTTCAGAAAGTTCCTGTTAATTACGGACCTAAGTCGGTCGAAATTCCAGTTTAGTGAAAGTGTGTCTCCTGCAGTCTTTTGATCAAATCTTCTAGAAACTTGTCCTTTCATGCATATAAAAGTATCATTTGATTGATTAAAGAGTGTCTATTTAATGGTGAAGGAATACGAGTTATTCTATAAATACGACCCTAATCTCACTCAATCAAATCAATCTAAGAAACTATTATTTCCACTAATTAATCCAGTCATTAAGAGAGAGAAAAGTTCGCCGGAATTCTCCATTGATTCCGGCAAGAGTTTAAGCAAGAGTGATTACGAGGCGTCTAGGCAGTTTCGTGATTATCCGACGACTCCCGTTTCGCGGTGGATACGAGTAGAGGTACGTATACGTTTGCGTACTAACGAGTTAAGTTCATCGACCGACGAGAAGACGACTGGTTTGGGCGTGGGACAAACCGGTATGAGCGAAAAGGTGCGCCGTGAACGGAAGTGAAGGCTTCGCATCGACAAACCCTTCGTAAGCGATCAATTTCGCTAGGTACAAATATTACGTTTATTAGATTTACGTTATTATAGGCAATTTGACAAACAAATCGTAGATGAGATCTCGGGGATTTGTACTCCGTCGAGTCCAATAATTATCCGCTGTGCGGACTCGAAGGGGTGTAGATAACCCAACACATTTAACCCTATCACTTCAGATTTAGTAAAGTTCATTTTAAGTCCAGATTCTTGACCAAATAAATTTAAAATATATTTTATTCTTTTAATATTATTTAAGTCTGGTTTAAGAAATAAGATAGAGTCATCAGCATAGAACAGACTTGTGTAAATATTTTTAATGGATCTTAATATAAATTTTTTATCACTTAAATCCTCTAATAATTTGGATAATACATCAATTACTAGTAAAAACAAATAAGTAGATGTAGGATCCCCTTGCCTTAGCCCTCTCTTTAAATGAATATATTTACCAGGGTTTCCATTTAATATCACTCTAGTAGTTCCTGGTAATACAGATTTTTTAATTCAATTTATAAATTTCCCCCCATAACCCCTTGCACTAAAAATATTTAATAAAAAATCCCATGAAACACTATCAAATGCTTTATGTATGTCCAGTTTTAAAATTATTAATGAAATTTTATTTCTGTGTGCTAAACATAATACTTCTCTAGCATATACAAAATTTTTTGCTATATTTCTACCTTTTAAAAAACCAAGTTGATTTTTAGATATCATTAAATCAATATAATGAGATAATCTATTTGATAAAAAATTTGAAAATAATCTCTGCATACTAGATATGAGGCTTATAGGTCTGAAATCTTTAGGTTCAATAGCATTTTCTTTTTTAGGTATTAGAGTAATATACGATGAATTAAATTGACCTAGTCCATTATGTGCACTTATGTTAATTAAATTTAATAATTCATCTTTAATAATATCCCAATTGTATTTAAAAAATTCACTCATATATCCATCTGGAACAGGGCTCTTATTATTTTTCCATGTTTTAATTCATTCATTTAAATCATTTTTATTAAAATTATTTTCTAAATCTGATAAATTAATTTCATTTTTATTATATTGTTTATTTAAGTTAATAGTTCCAAACTCTTTATTATTTTTTGACTCTTTACCCATCAGATCTCTATAAAAAGAAAATAATAATTTAGCTTTACTTTTATGATGCTTAAATTCAATGCCATTTTTATCTTTTAATATAGATATCATATTATTTGATTTTTTAATTGAGGCATGTAAATGAAAAAAATGTGTGTTGGCATCTCCTTCTTTAATCCAATTAAATTTTGGCCTTCGTTTCCAATAAATTTTATTAATTAATATCAATTTTTCATACCTTAATTTAGTCTGTGTTCTAATCCATTTTTCTATATCAGTTAATTCTCTTTTATCAATAATTTTATCAGACCATTCAAATATTTTTTTACAGTTATTTAAATGTGTATAATATTTTAACTGTAAAGTTTTATTTAAAACCTTTAAATTATGACCAAATTCCTGTAAATTTTTAAAAAGATCAGTTATGCTTAAAGCTTTATTATTGGTAAGATAGTTTTTAATTAAGCCTGTAAATTCAGGAATTTTAAGCCATTTGTTTTCAAACCTAAAACCATTAAAAATAGGATAATTAGTTTGTGCTTCATACAATAATGGAATGTGATCTGAACAAGTATTAATTCTAGGTATTATTTGAGAATTTGGATAATTTAATAACCATTCTTTATTTATAATCATTCTATCTAATCTAGCTTTAGCTAGTGAATTATTCCATGTATAAATTTTCCCTTTTAAAGGCAGATCAATTAACTTAGCATTATTTATAAATTCTTTAAACTTTTTGGTTCCTGAGTGTAATCTATTTTTTCCATTTCTTTCATTTTTTTTTTTTTTTGAGTAAATTCGGAGAGGGCTCAAAGTCCCCCTTCCAAACACAATCTCCTTTTTTTTTTTATTTATTACAAACCCGTAGGTAACACACTCTATTAACTCATTTAACATTTAATCTATAATCCAGTGTCTCCGCCGGGAATCGAACCCCACACCTCTCGCTCCCTAGCCAAGAGGTGTGACCAACTAGGCTAACTCTAGTTGGCCCATTTCTTTCATTTAAATTTAGTGTTAAATTAAAATTCCCTAAAAGTATCCAAGGTAATTTATTATTAATATATAAATTATTTAATTCTTCTAAAAATTGAAGTTTTTGTATATTTTTATTTGGGCCATATATGCCAGAAATTAATATATTATTTTCATCCCATGTTGTTTGTAAAATTAATGAAAGTGAATATTTTTGTTTATTACTTGAGATTAATTTAAACAATTTTGAATTCCATGAAATTAATATTCCCCTTGAAGCACCATTAGATTTTAAATATTCAAAACTATTTAATTTATGTCCACAACATTCTTTATTAATATTATTATCAATAAATTCCATTTTTTGTTTCTTGTAAACAACATATATCAACTTGTTCTTCAATTATACTCTTATTAACTATATTTTTTTTTTATTTGAATTTAATCCTCTAACAATTCCAAGTTAAAATTCTTAATTTTTTATAAATCATTTATAATTATTTATCCTCCTTGATGAGCAGGACTTGATTACACTGCTCATCCACTAAGTTATTAATTGTTTCATTTAAATTATCTGTTAACTCTACACCAGTTGAAGTTAATATATATATTAATTATTTCTTCTTTACTATTTATGTTTTCCTGATTTTCTTAATTAATTTCCTTTACTTCCATAATATTATTTTTGTCATTATGTTTTTTATTCCTTTCTTTTTGTATCTCTTTGTATTTCACTAATTGAGTCTTCTCCACTGGAGAAGAATAATGCCCAGATTGTTTTGTTTGTAATCTGGCACTTCTTCTCTGCTCTTCAATTTTTTGTGTTTTATTTGAGTTTTTAATTTTTACTGTTTTATCTGTTTTAATATCTTTTTCTATTTGAACTGGGGACTCAATTTGATCATTTTCCTCTAATTGGCAAGAACCCTTACTATTAATATTAAAGGTATTTAAAACATCATTTTTATTATTATTATTTTTATTTTCTCTTTTAAAATACTCATTAATTTTTTTTTGATTTTTGACAGGGAATCTTAATTGCTGAACTGGAGAGGTGTGTACTAGCAATTTGCTAGCAGGGACCAGCTTGAAATTCAGCAATTCAGGTCCTTGTATTTGTAAGGGTTCTTGCTCTTCTATATTCATTTCATTAAAACCATTATTATCCCATACAGGTGATGAAGGTTCCTCATTTAATATATTATGATTGATTGGAAGTGTATCAGATGTATTATTTGATTTATATATGATCAATTGATTTGAATCATTTGTATCCTGATTTGATTCATATGTGATCTCATCACCAACAGATTTGATCACTGTTTGGGACTGAGGTGTTTCAATTGGTTTAACAGCAAGACCTTGAGGTGTGATAGAGATGAAAAGTGAATTGGTATACTTATGAGTTCTGTGAAAAGAAGATCCTCTTTGAGACAAGTCTAATTCAGTTGTGTTTGGAATAAAGATTCCATTAATAAATTGAAAATTTATTTGCTTGCTACCTTGTGGATATATAATTTGAGTAAGATGGAGTGATCCCCCTTGCCCAGTGATGATTGCCTCTTCAGAGGGCAAAGTTTCAACAATCTCAGTATTGTTATTGATATCTGTAATTGTGGAGATTGTGATACCTAAATTAGGGTTTACCTTTTTGACCCTCCAAAAGGTTAATATTTTCTTCTTTTTTTGTCAAATTTTAACTGTTTTAACTCTACTCCTATTCATACTGGTTTTAACTGGAAATTTCTCTTGCATTGTATTCTGATAATTTCCCCTCTCTACTCTCTTCTCCTTACTTACAATGTTTTTAATGTTTTTATTTGTCTTTAAATTGTTTATGTGTTTTTTTATGTTTCCCCCCCTCATCTTCCTTATTATGCTCTATGATGATGTCCTTGAGAGTGTATTTATATTATTTGAAGTACTTGTAAAGAGAGAAGATTCTTTGATATTTAAAATAGTCGTTTGATTATTATTATCAATAACTTTAATAGATTTTGGAATTTTTATATATTGAGAACAGTTTACTGATAATTTAAGATTTAATATAAAATCTGAGGGCATGTATGAACCAACTGAGATAAGTAAGCATATGGGTTCAATAATTTTCATAAGATCTAATGGATTGCAAAGTTTGCCAGGTATTTTTTCAATAATAATATCTTTTGTATATTTTATATTATAATTATCTCTATTAAGATTTACAATTATTTGATCATTTATCTCATTGTTTAATTATGTGCTTTTAATTGTAGGTTCCTGGATTTGCTTTCCATTTGGAATTAAAGATTTATTGATCATTTTTTCATGTAAGTTAGTTCCATAATTTTTATTTAAAGATTTATTCAAATTAGTGTAACAGTTTTTCTTAATATGCCCTGACTTAAAACACCTCAAAACACCTAATTGGTTCTCTACATTGAAACCTATGATGTGTAGTTGATAAGCATCTATAACATTTCTTTATATTATTATTAGGTATTTTTGCTTTTTTGGATACTAATGTCCAATTGTTTTCATTGTTTATGTTATTTTTTAGGGTTTGGGCATAGGAATTAATCATAATTAGAGAGATAAAGAAAACTTCGCTGGAAATGTGCTTGATTCGCCTTCTTCAGGACCTTCCTCTTGTGAGCTCCAACCCTTCATTCACTGTAGTCTCCCTCAACTCATTCTGCTTCTTGTAATTTGATTGATGTAAATTGTGGTTTGTAATAAGTCTCAATTAGTTGAAGAGTTTAGCCCCTTTCAACAAGGGACCTCTATGCTCTTTTCCTTTATTAAGTCCATGAGTCGAATTTGATTGGTTATTTGAAGTTTCCTGTAATTGTTTGTTTGAGATTCTTTGATTGCCTAAAGATTTTGCACGAAATTCTTGGAGAGGGCTTCTTAAGAATCTATTTGTACTCCTTGAAGGTTCGCCTTGAGTCGCCGGAGTGAAGACTTGAAAGATGTTCAGAGATGAGAGATCACCGGAGCTATCGCCGTGAGAATGAGAGATTATCTCCGTGCGAGATGGCCAGAGATGAAATTTTTCTTTTCTTTTCTTTTCTTTTCTTTTATGTATGATAAATAATAAAAAAAAAATTCATTGTTTGTTTTGGGTAGCGCAGTGTTCTTTATTTTTTTTTTCCAAGAGACATATAACATTATATACAGCAATAATTACACCAAAAACAATATATTACGAGTAATTAGTTTAATTATAATTTGTATTTGGAATTTGGAATATGGCACATACAATAATAACCATAAAAATGAGAAAGTAAACCAAAAAAAATATTATTTTAAAAAAATATAACTAACAAGTTGATAGTTCTTTTTAATATTTAGAAAATTATTCAGTATGAGGTAGCAGTTCATGTCAATTCAAAAAAAGAAAAACAATTATGAAATTTCTAGTATACCAAAAAAAGTAGGGAGGTTTTGGTAAATCGAAAAAGCAAGGGGAAGGTAATATTCAGTAAATTTAGTATGTTTTCGAAAATCTAGAAAAATTTGCCAAGAATTCTTTTTATGCAAGGCTGTTTTGGTTCTTGGCAGAGGTGTCAGTTGCATTATTTCCAAAGAATTGCCTTGTGACTGTGAGTTAAGCACTAGGTCAGTAGGTAGGGAAATATACGTGGTACATCCTCTCCATTTCCATAAAAAAAATACGCCCACCATTTACTTTCCTTTAGGTATTTCATAATTTCATGTAAGTAGGAATGTCAATGGGTCGGGAAAAATTCGAACCCGAACGGGTAAAACCCGAACGGCGCGGGTATTATCCGAAAAAAAATACTTGCGGGTCGGATATTACCCGAAAACAAAATATTCGGTCCGGGTTCGGGTCGGGTTCGGACGGAGTACTATCCGCCTCGCGGGTAACCCGAACTCGTACCCGAAAATTATCCGAACATATCCGAAACTGAAATTATAATTTTACCCTCATAATTTTTTGATGATCAGATCTTGGACCATTAAAATTTACCCTTTATAATTATAATTTACCCTTTAAATTATCTTTTAGGTTTTGCTCTTGTTACTCATTATTACTCAAGTCTTATTACTCAAACAAACTCAGCCGCCAGAGAGAGAGACTTCGTCTTCACTTCAACCCAAGCTGCACGCAGAGAGAGACTTCGTCTTCATTATTACTCAGTCTTATTCGCAATTATTGTTGTATTGTTATTGAGCAATAGCCATTAGCCCCCTGGACATGGACGGTTAGAAGAAAAAATCAATTTTTCTTATACTGTCATGTAATTGCTTTTGCTTGTCCTAAATATGTAATTGCCTTTGTAATAGTTGTAATTGTTTAAATAAAAAATGAATATTCATCCTATAAAAAAAAAAATTAAAAAAAAAAAAAAAAAAAAAGAAATTTCGGGTAAGGGGTAATACCCGCGGGCGGGAAATTACCCGCGGGTTCGGGTTCGGTTACAATTTTTTACCCGCGGGTATTTTGGGTTCGGGTTCGGATATGGGGAAGACTTACCCGAACCCGATCCGCCCCGTTGACATCCCTACATGTAAGGTTGATTTTCATGTGAGAGGAAATAAATTTTTTTGGTTAAAACTTAAAGATGAATAATCGAAATTGTGAGGATATGTGTCACGTGTGTTATAGAAACTAAATTGGAGATAGAACAAAGTGAGTCGCGATGTATATCCCCCTCAACTGTCCCCAAGAGTATTGATGTGTCATCAAAATGAGGTGTTAATTGATGGCATCATTTTTTTCTCTTCTTATAAGACAAATCGGACTTTGGGCTTAACGTGGTTTAGGCTTAACGGACCCGACCCATATATAAAATTACAAACCCTATTTTTCTCTCTCTCCTCTCATTCTCACAACCGTCATCTCTCTCTCTCTCTCTCTCTCTCTCTCTCTCTCTCTCCTCTCTCTCCTCTCTCTCTCTCTCTCTCTCTCTCTCTCTCTCTCTCGTGAACAATACCACAGCCGCCGGCAACAACTCTAAACCCTAATCTTCTCGTTTTGCAAGCTTTTCGAAGAAGAAGAGGTTACAAAATTCATTTTTGTTCGTTTTCTTGCTTAGATCTAAGATTCGAGTTTTTTTAGTACTTTCTTGCTTAGATTCGAGTTTGTTGTTATTTCCTTGCTTAGATCCAAGTTTTTTTGTAAATTATTGCTTAGATTCGCGTTTTTTTTGTTATTTTCTTGCTTAGATTCTAGTTTTTTTGTTAATTCTTGGTTAGATTCGAGTTTTTTTGTTAATTTCTTGTTTAGATTCGACTTTTTGGTTACTTTTTTGCTTAAATTCGAGTTCTTGTTGATAATTCCTGTTTTTTTGGTAAATCCCTGGTAATTCCTGATATTTCCAGTAAATTCCTGGGTAATTCCAGTTAATTCTTGATAATTACTGGTAATTCCTGCTATTTCCTGCTAATTCCTGTTAACTGCTGTTAATTTCTGTTTTCAAGGGCTTTTCTGTGATTTTCAGGGACTTATTTGTAATTTTCAAGGGCTTTTTTGTAATTTTCGGGGATTTGTAATTTTCAAGGGCTTAATTGGTAAATGTAATTTTGGAATGTAATTTTTTGGAGTTTACTGTTGTTAATTGGTAGATGTTAATTGAAATGTAATTTGTGTATTAAGTGTTAATTGGAATGTAATTCTTTAAGTTTACTTGTGTTAATTGATATCTGTTAATTGGATTGTTTTTTTTTTTTTTTTGATTAAATTCGGAGAGGGCTCAAAGTCCCCCTTCCAAACACAATTTTCTTTTTTCTTTTTATTTTTTTTATTACAAACTCGTAGGCCACACACTCTATTCACTAATTTAACATTTAATCTATAATCCAGTGTCTCCACCGGGAATCAAACCCCACACATCTCGCTCCCTAGCCAAGAGGTGTGACCAACTAGGCTAACTCTAGTTGGCTCTAAATTGGATTGTAATTGTGTATGAAGTGTTAATTAAAGTGTAATTTTTTAAGTGATATTGTGTTAATTGGTATTTGTTAATTGGATTGTTAATAAAAAAATATTTGAGTGATATTGTTGTTAATTATTGTTATATATACATTAACATTTGATTTATTACTGTCAATTTACACTTAATACATGTTAATTACGAATTTATAGTTGAGTGATATTTACACATGTTGTTTACACATGTTAATTGGAGAATTTTTGAGTGATATTTACACATAGTTGAGTAATATTTACACATTTTATCAACCATAACATCTACCAATTTTCCTTAATGAAAATTGTATAACTGTTAATTCAAGAATTAACACGTGTTAACCCATAAGTATGAAATTTTTATCAAATCCGATACGGCTTAACACAGTGTTACGGCTTAACACTTCCAGCGCATCAAGAGGCTTAACGCAGTGTTACGGCTTAACACTGTCAGCACATCAAGAGTGTTAGGGGAAAAATTGGGGGGAGGAGCAACATTTTTCATAAAGAAACGAGTGAGAAAGAAAGGCTGTGGTGTTGATGGCAGAGAAATTTACATAGCTCGAGAGAGAACAGACATGAGGTCAGCAAAATCTATTGAGAAGATCTCTTCTTAGCATTTTGATTCAGACTATTTTTTTGTAACTTCTTCTGATATTGAAGAAAATTGACCCAACATTTTTTTTGTTTTTGTAATATTGAATGTTTACACCGGAGGCTGTGTATTGTTAGGGCGGCACGGTTCCAATCCATACCGTCCAAGTTCTAGGATGGAAACTACGTGAAGTTATTGGCAGGAATTGGCAGGAAGGTTTTGGTCAAATTCTATGAAATTGGCAGGAAGGTATTTCGGCTGTTCGGTTACATGTTAGGAAATAAAATTTAGGATCTCAAAAACTACGGATAGTAGCCAAACAGTGACAAAAAATCTGGTTTTCAAAACTGACCTCTCACTGGAAATTAGGAGAGAGAATTTGCTTGCAAAATAAAATTTATCTTTATTTTCATTGCTTCACCTTTTTTTTTAGTATTTCTTCTCCATAAGATGACATATTTATTTATTTAATTAATTTGAAGAAATAAGTATTTTTTTAATTAATAAATTTAATTTAATTTAATATAATTTGAAGAAATAAGTATTTTTTTTTAATTTACAAATTTATTTATTTATGTATCGGATATCGTATTTGTATTCGAAATCGGATATCGGATATCGTATTCGTACCCTGATCAAAAATCGGGTACCGTATTCGAGATCGGATTGAAGAAAATACAATTTTGGATCAACGGTAAAATAGTACGTAGAAGGACAAACGAGCGTACGAATTCGTGGGCACAAGAAATAATTTTAGTAAAACTGGCATAACTTTCATATAACGACTCCAATTAGAATGGTTCAAATTGGGTTGGATAGATAATGAGATTATCTAGAACTTTCATGAAGAAATATATTTCATTTGAGCGATGTATCAGTGTCGTTTTAATGGAATATCGAAAGGGTGCGACAGTTTAACATACAGTTAGTAAAACCGTCATAACGTTCGCATCCGAATTCCAATTGGGCTGGGCCAAATTGGGTTGGAAATATAATAAGATTATCTACAACTTTCGTGAAGGTTTGAAGTCGGTTGAAACGATTTAACAATTTCGTTTCAACAGAATACTGAAAGGGTGTATGCAGTTTTCTGTTTGAAAAGGTGTATAGTAGATATACATACATTTTGGCCCATCCTTATCCTATGTAGAATATAGGGGCCGTTTGATATAAAAGACTTTGAAGGATTTTGAGGGAGTCTTGGATTATCCAAGAAAATAGAGTGATGACAAGAATTTGAAGGATATGTGTTTCTCACATGTGTTGTTTGATGTGTTAGAATACTATATAATGGAAAGTGAAATTTATTGTTTGATATTGAGGAAAATTGAAAAGTACTTAAAATAAATTTTGTTGGTTTATGTATATTTAATTGAAAAATTAATTTAATAATAATAATGTTTGAAATATAAATTAATTATATATTAATATATTAAGTACATTACACATAATATATATTTATATATATAGTTCATACATTATATATAATATATAGAATTAATAAATAATAAATATTTATTTAATATATTAAATAAATATTTAATTTGTATCATAATATATAATTACTAAATAATAAATATTATTTATTTATTTAGTATATTAAAAAATATTTAATTTGTATCATAATATATAATTAATAAACAATAAATATTATTTATTTATTTAATAGATTAAAAATATTTAATTTGTATCATAATATATAATTAATAAACAATAAATATAATTTATTTATTTAATATATTAAAAAAATATTTAATTTGTATCATAATATATAATATATAATTAATAAATATTAAATATTTATTTAATATATAAAATAAATATATTTAATTTGTATCATAATATATAATTAATAAACAATAAATATAATTTATTTATTTAATATATTAAAAAAATATTTAATTTGTATCATAATATATAATTAATAAACAATAAATATTCTTTATTTATTTAATAGATTAAAAATATTTAATTTGTATCATAATATATAATTAATAAACAATAAACATAATTTATTTATTTAATATATTAAAAAAATATTTAATTTGTATCATAATATATAATTAATAAATATTTAATATTTATTTAATATATAAAATAAATATTTAATTTGTATCATGATATATAATTAATAATTAATAAATATTATTTATTTATTTAATATATTAACAAATATTTAATTTGTATCATAATATATAATTAATAACATGTGTTTGTCTTGTGTTTTCTATCTTGTGTTTTCCCTTGATTTTTGAAGGACACACATTGAAGGAAAATAAAGAGGAGAGAGATTACGTGAGACATGGGATTCTATCTCATTCTTGCAAATCAAACAAAAGAAATTAGTACTTATCCTAGAATCCAATTTCTTTTCCCTTGTTATCTTTCTTATTCTTGTAAATCAAACGGACCCTAAACATGATGTTTCTCTCTGATCTAAGAGGTATATAAAAGTTAATCGAAGTGAATCAATGTCAATTAAAGAGTTAATCCTGAATCTAATTCAGATTAGACTAATTGAGATGATCATTCGAAAGAACACCATCAATAGTTGAATGGGTGTGATGAGAAAGAGAGAAAAGAGAAAAGGGGTTTTCTCGGATTAGAGAATCAAACGCGACCAAGCAAGTTCGCCGGTGCCTCGTCTAGGCAGGTGCATCCGCGACCGAGGTGCTACGACTCACGGTGGATACGAGTAGAGGATCGATACATGTGGCTCTTAGTTGTGATCAAACCGGAGGCGTTCATGGAGTCCAAACGGTGGGAGACGTGTGGTATGGGACGCACGGGCTAGTCACCAACGTGACACCGGAGAAGAGAAGGATGCGAGCGATCAACCTGTCGTGCGTGATCAATTTCACGCTGGTAATCGTCAATCCTACTTTGCATCATACTCTCAAAATCGAGGCGTGATCTCGAAATTTGGGAACCGGACATCGGATATCGGATACCGTATACCGTATACCGTATACCGTATATCGAATAATGTATCCGTACCCGTATTCGTATCCGAATCGGATATCGAATATCGGATACCGTATTAAAAAACAATACTATAATAATAATAATAACACTACAACATATTTGACTTTTACCGACGGTTTGACCCGTCGGAAATAATGGCAAAACCCGTCGGTAATAGTATCTGCAACCGCCAGTCGTCGGTAAAAACCCGTTGGCAATAAGGTCGTCGGTGATGCGCTTTGTTACTACGGGCCGTCGGTGATGCGCTTTTTAGCTATGGGTACTGTTTGCGACGGGCCGTACCTGGCTATTTTCACCGACGGATTATGTATTCGTGTCGGTTTCCACTGTTGCTACGGGCGATCGGTACTTTTTTGCTACGGGCGGTACGTAAAAACATTTTCAGCGATCATTTCTACTTGCTATTGCCCGTCGGTAGAAACTCTTTCAGCGACTGTTTATACTAGCCTACTGTCCGTAGTTATTTAATATAATAATATGATTTTCACTTGTTACTGCCCGTCGGTGATATTAATTAAATTATATTAATAATATTAAATAATCATTAATTAATATATTAATAATTAAAATATTAATTAATATATTAAATATTGATTAATATATTAAATTATTAAATTATTAATTAATATATTAATTATTATTATATTAATAATTATTATATTAATTAGTATATTAATTACTAATTATTATATTAATTATTATTATAGTAATAATTAATATATTAATTACAAACTAATATATTAATTATTATTATATTTATAATAATTAATTAATATATTAATTATTATTATATTTATAATTAATATAGTAATTAATATATTAATATAATAACATATTAATAATTAAAATATTAAGTACTAATAGAAAATGATAATACATAACAAATAACACATAACACATCACAAATGAAATATAAATTTAATATATTAATTATTGTTATATTTATAATTAATATAGTAATTAATATATTAATATAATAACATATTAATAATTAAAATATTAAGTACTAATAGAAAATGATAATACATAACACATAACACATCACAAATGAAATATAAATTCATACAAGAAAATGATAATACATAACACATAACACATCACAAATGAAATATAAATTCATACACAAACAAACTGAAGCATAGTCTACATCCCACAAATAGAAAAAACTCACCCTAATCGATATTTAGATCATCGGCTCCAATGTTCCGCAGGAAATCATTCACCGCTCCTGATGGTTGCGACAACCCCGTTTCCTAAATAATTAGATGTAAATTAAATTTATTTCAAGTTAATACTTAATTATAATGAAAATAATTACCGGCCAAATGGACTGCTCCTGAGGGACAGGATTCACATTCTACTGCGTCGTGTACGTGACATGGGGTACGAATATCTGCTATTTATGTGGACAAGGAGACCTGAACAGACTTTGAAAATCTGAGCCGGTCGAATTTTGAAGCGGATGAGACAGGTACAATCTGGGATTCTGCAGTGGAGGAGACGGATACATGGTTTGTCGCGGCTACTGCGTACCATCGTAACCTCCGAATCCTGGTCCTACCGATCCGGACCCCGAGCCCTATCCCTTTTGAAACAAAATATATACGTATATAAGATATTAATAAATATTTAAAATGAAATTTATTTAAATGAAGAATATATACGTATATAAGACATTAACAAATATATATACGTTATTATCTCGAGTAAAGCGTGAAATACTCAACAAATTTTGAATAATCGATGGTACATGAAGAATATCATTTAAATGAAGATTCTTAGGAGTAGAAATAATTGAAGAACTGAGATTAAGAATTTTTAACCCTTCGCCATTACCCACGCATAGTTGATCACGGTCTTGGTACATGGCGTGAGTGGAGATGTTGTTGAGGTCGGCCGTCACATGATGCGTCGCATCGGTGTCAAGAAACCATCCCCCGCTCGGAATATTGGAAGAAACCGAAGGAGTAGACGGAACCGCTTGAGCGGTTTGTGCTTGTGGCAGATTTGGAGAAGACGGTTGGATAGTGAGAATATCAAAGCGACTCAAACTTCGGAGAACATTGTGACCCGGCTTGTTGCAAATTTGGCACATGTGTTTTGATCGACGACCGCCTTTTCCATTACGACCACCACCACGCCAGCCCCTACCTCGACCACGATTGGGATAAGGAGGTCGAGTGAAACGAGGAGCCGATGCATAATTGGCATACTGAGATGGTGTTGGGAGTATACCGGCTTGAGGATTCGGTTGCATAGCCGCCATTTGAGCAACCGGTTCGTCGTGATATTCAAGGCGCTGCTCGTGACTACGGAGATAACAAAGAAGCTCCATGAGAGGTAACAGAGTTGTGTACGAGGAGACATTCAACACAAACGGATCATAATTTCGACCAAGTCCGTGGATAATATGGAGACCGAGATCAACATCGAAAATAGGAGCACCCAAAGATGCAAGGTGGTCTGCATAGTTTTGCATCTTTTGGACATAGTCCGTAACCAAGAGAAGAGAGTGTGCTTCTTGGTGGTATGGAGGAGGCGCTTGAGTTCAAGAAGATAAGACATGGCGGGATTTGCGTAGAGTTTGTGAATTGAGTGCCATAGATCATGTGAAGTTGTGCACTTAACAAAATTGCGCAAGAACGGACTCGGAGAGAGAGGAAAATAGCCAAGTGAGAATAAGAGCATCTTGGCGTATCCATAAAGAATGCTGAAGGAAATACAGTTTATGACCGACAGGTAAAATGTACATATAAGAATAAACGAACGTACGCGTTCGTGGGAATGATTAAGTGTATAATGAGATTATGCACAACTAAGTTCCATGGAATGTTCTGTTCGAACGGAATGACTTATCCATTCGAACGGAAGCACACCAGTTTTTATGCAATATGATTGCACTAAGTGAACTCAGAGACATAACTAATTCCGTTCGAATGGAGCATGCTATGCGTTCGAATGGAAGGTGTTCTGCCTCTGTATAACAGTTATACATCCATTGACCCATTCTTATCCTATATACTATATATATGATGTTTCTTTCTCTAACAGTGCTTGGTTCAATCCAGATTCATTCTAACAAAGTGTATTCAATACAAGATAAATTTCTGAGAATTGTTCTTGAGAGTGTGAACACAAAAGAGAGAGAGAGAGAGAGAGAGAGAAGAAAGAGAAAATCTGATTTTCTCCATTGGAGATCAAACAAGTGATTAAGCAAGTTTACGTTCGTATCGTCTAGGCAGTCACGTACGTAACCGACAAACGACAACTCATGTGGATACGAGTAGAGGAGTTACACGTGTGACTCTCGGACCTCGGTTGTGATCAACGAGTGAGAAGATGGAGTTAGACCGAAACTGTTTCGGTACGACAAAGAAGAAGAATAGTACTTGTTCAAAGGTGTCGAGTCGTGTGGGCGTGAGACACACGCGTTGTTGGAAAGCAAGCACAAAGGAGGAATAAGCGCACCAACCCTTCGTTCGTGATCAATTTCACGATGTACGGGTTGTTTATTCAATCATATTCATACACCAAATCGATGGCGTGATCTTGGATTAGGAAAAGGACTCCGTGTCTCTCATCCGCTGCGCGGGATTCCCAACAAATGCATCGGGTTGGTGGCGAGAGAGAATGTCTTGCCATTTGGTATCGGCACTTGAGTGGAAGGGATCGGATGAGGGCAGTCAAGAAAGCACATCAATCCATTATACCCGCTCAATACAGGAACCACTTGAGACTTCCAAAGAAGAAAGTTTTCCCGATGAAGCTTGATCGAGATAGAGTGCGAGAAGGAGATCGGAGAGAGATTGGGACAAGATTCAAGAATAGAATTTGAAAATGAATTAATAGGAGGAAATTCATTACCAAAAAAGGGGATTTGCGGTACCAATTTGAGCGGAAAAGGGACTCGATTGACCTTGAGGCATGGATCCAAGATCCGATCCAATACTCGATCCAGGCATAGAAGGAAAGCCGGGTGGAGGCGGAAGAGAGATCATCGGAGAAGTGCTCGTATAGACTGGAGCCGATCCAAATTACGGAAATTGACCGGTGAAACCGGCGGTAGAGAAGACCGGTGGGAGACCACCACTGATCGGAAAAGAGGGGAAAGGAGGAGAGATGACCGGTGAAGCTGGAATCACGGGAGAAAAAGCACATATCGAAGGGAAAGGTACCGTATTGTCATTAACAATAATCATGATTTTTTTTTTGTACTTCAGGCTTCTGTACTTTGAATGGTGAATGTGTCTATTTGTTTGGGTATTATCCATTTTTTATATTACTGAAGAATGCGAATGCATAATTAGTTTGATATGGTGCTCTTATAACATGAAGAAAGGAGTAATGATATATCATTAATGACATCACACTCAATTAGATGAGTTAATTATCATTTTTTATTGATTCGATTAAAGATTTTTAATTAACACGTCAATTTATTTTAACATATTAATATTAATAAATATTAATAGACGTGTCAATCAAATTGTTAATTGAATCAATTAAAGATACTAGTCAATCCATATCTAATATCTAATTAAATGATGTGATAACTATCATTTTTTTATTCACATCACGAAAACATCATATTTTTTCCCAATACATAAATCATTTAACTATAAAAATATGTCGGAAGATTAACGCACTATCACAAAACAGGATATGCATTTTCGAACAAATGAATAGTGCTTTTGACATCTCACAATTTGCACTGAGCAATGCCCAATTACATACGCAATTCTCAATTCATGATAAAGTTCTATTACAAAAGCACTGCTCTACAACAAATTACCAAATTTGATCATCTTTGCCGCCCACACCCAAATTAATATGCACTTATTTATTCTAATCTCGTATCATTTGTCTCCAATGTTGGAACCTTCAAAGAAGCCATTTAATTACTAAAAGTTTATTATGTAGGCATATTGTGAAATGACTCATGACGCATGACTCATGACTCGTCGTGATCAGTGGTTTGTGCGTAAAATAGGGGGAAAGAAAAAAAGAAAAAAGAAAGAAAGAAAGAAAAGGAAAATATAGATTTCATTACTAGGAGACTGGATATGCTTGGAATCTCCCTAAATCCCAAAACAAGGATTCCATTACTTTCTACTCATCTATGCCCGTGATAGGAAATATAGATTCCATTTACATTACCTTTGGTCAGCACTGATTTCATAAACTGGATATAATTAAGCCAAATCATGATTAAATTAAGTGCGTACCTAGAATTCCATTAGTTAACACAATCCACTCAGCACGTTCATGATCATGACGTATGAATGAAACTCAAGCTACACAAGTTTCATATCACTAACTACTATATATTTTACGATTCCCTCAACTTCACGAAGCAAAATAAAATCTTGAATATCCTTTCTTCCAGATAATCAAATTAACCATGCAAGGAACTGTAATCGTCTTCGACTTTGACGAGACGATAATAGATTGCGACAGTGATCAATGGATTGCCGGTGATTTTGGGGCTGCTGATTTCTTCAACAATCTTTTGAAATCCATGTCGTGGAATGCTGCTTCGGTAATTAGGGTTTAGGGTCTTATTCGTGCATATACATCCCCTCCATTTCACAATACTATGAAAAACTAGATAATTAGTTTGTTATTCCATTAATATATGTAGATTAGAATGATGAGAGAGTTTCATGCACAAGGAAGGTCCATAGATGAGATCACCAAAAGCTTGAAGAAAATTCCTTTGTCACCTCATATCGTTGCAACCATTAAATCTGCCCATGCTCTTGGGTACTAATTATATTCATTAATGCCATTCAATTAATTTCCTCCTTCATATTCTTGATTTATTATGTTCTTGCAGTTGTGAGTTGAGAGTACTGAGTGACGCCAACACATTTTTCATCGAGACGGTGTTTAAACATCATGGAATTAGTGATTGCTTCTCAGAAATTTGCACAAACCCTAGTTTTGTAGATGAAGAAGGGAAATTAATAATCTCTCCTTACCATGATAACTCCATTTGCCCCCATTCTTGCACCCTTTGCCCTCCAAACATGTGCAAGGTACATCAATTTCCAAAAAAAATAAAAATAGCATTTTCATTAATATTACTTTGCATATTTGTACTCTTTAAACAGGGCATAGTCATCGCAAAAATAAGTGAATTGATATGCAGTAAAGGGAAAAAACGTATAATTTACGTAGGCGACGGAAAAGGAGATTACTGCCCTTCTCTGAGATTGGGCAAAAGTTGCATTGTAATGCCCAGAACGAATTATCCTCTATGGAAGCTTTTACATGATAACACAAATGACATTGAAGCAAAGATACATGAATGGGGTGATTATTTCGAGCTTAAGAGTGTACTACTAGGGCTTCTCGAACCCGTTTCCAACTCGGCCTCGGGCTCGGGCTCAGTTAACGATAACAATGATTGTGTCATGACATTGATATCGCCTGATTGCAAATCGGATGCGGTGCCACCGGAATTCCTCATCGGTCGAGTTTGATCATCCGAATGAAATATTATGATTTCTATGCTATATAATTAGTTGCAATTGAATCAGTAAATTATGATTGCAGAATGTAAATTATGTAATGAATGTCTAAGATCAAAACAAGAATGGTTGGAATCTAGAGAAAATACAAACTCTAAACTTCCATCTTCCAAACAGAACATGTAGATTTTCTCACAATCAACATAAAAAATGGAGTTTCCTTTCAACCCCTTATGCATGGATGAATTCAAAGATATTACAGACCCTCGGTCTCATATAAACAAGATACGATTGCCAATATTTTCGACTTTTTCCCAAATGTATTTCATTTCCGATATATTATAATCATACCCGTGGTAATCAAGTGCAATATTTTGCGACGGTTTTCCCTTCGTCAGCTTGAAAACCTGAAAAGCAACAGTTTGAACAAAATATTCTTCCACTTCAAAACAAACCTCTCCGTATCCACCGATTGCTACTAGAAGCAATAATTCTCCATACGATTCCACAAGATAAGTTGGCCTCCCGACACAATCCACCCACCTTTGATCATAAGTGGCATAAGTTGAAAAACTCATCAACAACGTACAAAAGACTGACGATTGGAGGAATATTGTCCATTGGCCATCTTCGATCTTACATAACACAATTTTCTTGAAAGTGAATCACATACCATAATCATGCAGATGCAGTTATGTTCATTACTCGTAGGATCTGAAGAAATTGCTAGCGAATCATACCATGTCGATCGGCCTTGTAAGCATGGTAAAGATGGTAGTGGTATTTTCACTTTTGTAAACGGATTCAACAGGTTAACTTCATTACTATTTCCTCGGCATGTTAACATCCATCCATCCCTTGATGTTCCAAGTACTTTAATATTTGAAATTCGAGAAAAAATCGATTTTATTTGAAACTTTCAATTCCTTCTATTCTAAGGCATGAAAAAAATCGTGACTTACGTCTTTACGGGTCAATAATAATAATGGATAAAGACGACTCAAATTATTGCGAAAAATTAAGCGCCAAAGCATATAAAATCTCTCTGATAGTGAATGAACTCGGTAATTTTTTCAAAGCTCCGGTAAGTCCGACCAAGAATCCATGAAGAATGATTACTGTACCAATTCAAACAGAAAGTTAGGCAATATCATTTATGATTATTTTGTTTTCCAGGATATATTGTGATTTTTGCAAGATCAAACAATAAACCGCCAATTATAGGTTAATTTTTCAAAAGCGATTTGTGCTAAACAATGACTCCATAGTACAAATGGTTGAGTGATTAACACAATAAATCTTTAGAGGTTGTGGGTTCGAGTCTCGACAGCATCAATATAAATTTTACAATGCATTCCTTTATTTTTCCAAGTGGAGTCCTAGACGAGATTAATAAAATTACACGGGCTTTCTTTTGGAAAGGCACAAATAAAGTCACGGGGGGGCATTGCCTCGCGAATTGGGAAAAAGTGTGCTTGCCAAAAAAAAATGGAGGACTTGGGATAATTAATATCCGTAACCAAAATCAAGCATTAACAATTCGATGGTTTTACAAATTTGATTTCGATAGAGATTGTTTATGGTCCGTGACAATGAAAGACCTATTTCACATTAATTGTGCCGGTGACCTAACAAATGTGCCGATTAACATCGCTTCCTTCTATGTTCGGGAATTGCAAAAATTGTTGCCGCTTTACAAATCCCTATTAGGGAACTCCCCACAAGGATTCATATTTCATAGGAATAATGACAACCCGCCGAGATTTAGTTCGGCAATGATCTATGAAAGAACGTCTCATCCGGGCTTCGAGTGTCGGTGGACCAACCTCCTCTTCAAAATTAGAGCTCCTTTGAAGGTCAAAAATTTTGGTTGGCTAGTGATGAATAACCGCATCTTAACATCGGATAACTTGCGCAAGAGGGGATGGTCTCACGAGCCAAGTTGCACACTTTGTTCAACATCGCAAGAAACTTCCTATCATCTTCTATACGATTGTCCATTTGTTAGGACCATTTGGCTCATGGTGAACCCGGTCATTTGTACTTCGGCTCTCTCGATTGAAGAAATGTGGCTCCAAACGAGAAAACAATTAACTTCTATCGATACACGTCTTTGGGACACACAATGGCTCGCCACAATTTGGACAATTTGGAACGAACGAAATCAACGCATATTTAGACGAAAAGCACGGATGCAATGCCTCCTTGTTTCGGTAGTGAGAGACATAACTAACAAGTGGGGTAGATTTTGTTAGATTAAATATTTCATATTTTGTTAGAGGAGCTTGTGTAAATATCTTTATGAACAAAACCTTTTTATTTTATAAAAAAGAATGGATCGAACGCGTATCGTGCTTGCCAATCCTTCAAAAAAAAAATGATCACGATTCGTGATATAGAATTTTCTTAAAAAAAAAATCATTCAACTAAAAAGAAAATTGAGATAATTCAGACACCGAATAGAATTAAGATCATAATTGAAGGATTGCATGTAAAAGAAATAAACCAACCAATTTGCTTACATTGGCTATGAGCTCGAAAAAGGAAGAGTTTTTTATTTTCTTTCTGAAACAGCCGGCTCCAAATTGATGATGGAGAAAATGTCAATAAGATTAGGCTCCAAATTGACGTCAGCTGAAGAAATAGCTCAAAATATTATCCGTTTAACCACTAATATCTGGATCCAATTTGGAAATAATTTGTCTCTTTCGTGGGCGATCTCCCTCTCTTCTGGCGGCCTTGATCTCCGTCTCCCAATGCCTTTCTGTCTTCTTTCTCTATTGGTCGTTCGCCTCACCCCAAGAAGCATCTTCTTCGCTGTTTCAATAAGCTTGTTTGCTGAACAAACATGTAAATAGATACTCTGTTTTTTTTATTTGTCATTTAAAAAGTTCATAATTGAATTTTATAATACAGATTTATTGTCTGTCTTGGCGACCTACTTCACCGCTTATCCGTCGCCTCACCCCCTCAAACCTTCTCCTTCACTGTTCCGTTGCTTGTCCGTTGTAGTACACACATATTCTTCTTCTTTTTTTATATAAAAAGTTTATAATTGAATTACAAAATGCAGTTGTATTGTGTTGATTGATCTGATAAGATATTTGTTTATTTGAACCGCCAACGAAAAGACTAGAAGGTATTGTTCGTAGGAAGAAAATGAAGAATAACATTCACGTGAAACAAGTCAAAAAGTATATTTTACAATTTCTTCATTTTTAACTCTCATGAATTAGTACCGAGTTCGTTTTATTTTCTCATTGCAGGTCGTTGCGGATAGCATTGTACATGATGAAAATGAACAAGTGTTCGGAACACAAGAGTTGACCTATTTACACGGAGTTATTTATGTTCGAGTTTATTTGATTTTAGAAAATTTAATCAAATTTTATTATTTTCTTTTGATTAGATAGTTATTTTGTGGTTACTGTTATATAACATTTGTTAGTTTTTGTTCTGTGATTGTATAATCAAAAGATAATCATTAACATTGCAAATGAAATTATACAACATATGATGAAAAGAAAAGAAAAATTATGTTATTTCAATCCCACGATTAGTCCAATTTCAAGTACTTTATTAATACAAAGATTTTCAACATAAATATAACGTATCCAATGCCTACACAAGAAAACAATACAAAGGCTTCTCTTTAGTGTCTGGCTCCATGTTTATCTTTCGTATCAGTATGAAGATATTTACTGTCGAGTGGAGTATTATTTTCAATTAGAGTTAGCTCTTCTCTATGAGAATGAGGGGCAATTTTCCACCATATATCTCTGGAAGCGGCTCTCTTCAATCTCCTCGAGTAGTCTCTTTTTTTTCCAAGTCCGTGTCCTCGACAAACACAAGCTGTATATTCACATTTCTATCAAACAATTAATTCTCTAACAGACTAACGAGACATCCACGGTGTCGTCATACTGATGCGAAAGGCTTGCATGTTCAGTTCAGACTAGAAAAAAATTAATCCTGTCCAGTCGAGCAAAGGAATTGGCATTGGCATATAAGTGATCACTGTGTGCCTTGCATGTCACGAAAAATAAAAATAAACAAATAAAGCAATAAAAAACTTGAAATTTAATACAAATAAACAAAACAAAATGAACTTACATTTCTAAAGTAGGGGAAATTGAGTGATACAAATGAAACCTATCACGATGTAATTGAATTTCCCTGTGAATACAATTAAATAAATAATATGAATTAAATTAGTTCCCATTATTAATGGTAATTCTAAGATAAAAATTGGGTGAAATTAAGTGTAAAAGTGCGATAAGAAAAATATTCTTTACATAATAAACCAAATTCGATATTTTAATAATCTTTTATTCTCTCAGTATATTGTTTTATTTATTTAATATATCATGTTATTCTTTCAAAATTTGGTTTCACTTCATTATTATTATTCTACAATATATACTTTTAATATATAATATATAATTTTATTCATTTATTTCATTAGTCCAATTGTAATATTTATTTTCGTTTTCTAGTTAAATTAAGGGAATTCTTCAAAAAAATCCTAACCTTTTTGGGATTTATAAAAAAACCCCTAACTTTTATATTACTTCAAAAAATCCCTAAAAATTAAGTTGAATTCTTGCAAAAAATCCCTACTAGTGTTATCTTTAACTATGGTATTTTTGTCAAAAAAATGAAAATTTGGATGAAATGTTAAAGTTAACTTTTGTAGGGTTTTTTTGAAGAATTCAGCTTAATTTCTATAGTGTTTTTGAAATAATCCAAAAATTATAGAGTTTTTGAGAAATCCCAAAAAACTTAGGGGGTTTTGAAGAATTCTCCTTAAATTATATATATATTTATCTTGAATATATTTGAATAGTGTTTATCATCCTTATCTTTAAATCGTGAAACTATAAACTAAACTAAATCTTAATCATAAATAGGCTAACACATCACAATTCGAAATAGGCTAACACATCACAAACCGTATATGTTAATGGAAATTTATATAACGTACTCACCTCGAAGTTGTGCGCAATTATATCGTGTACCGATGCGATATCGTAACGTTCATCAATAAGTGCCATCCTACTCGTTTCTCGAAACCAAGACCCTTGAACTCTTGCTTATCCATCCCCAAATTCGAACCTTTATCACCGTCATCATTCTTATCCACCTCAAGACCCGTTCATTCGAATTCATCTAAAGCATTTCGTCGATCATGTGTAATTCATTTTTTTAGTTCGATTCAATTGAGAAATCGCCTCATTAATAAAATTCAAATTTTATTTAACAAAGATATATAAACAAATCATATAAAATATAATTATATTATTTATAATATTATAATATGAGATTTTAATTTTTTTTTACATTAACATTATGGGAATACGTGAAAAATATAATGTTGTTTGTTTAGTTCAGTTCAACCGATTTTCAAAACATCAAAATCGAATCGAATGAATCAAACAATATCATTTTTTCAACCGAACCAAGCAAAATAAATCGAAACCGATTAAATCAAATTCTACCGGTTTAGTTTCCAAATAAACCATATCACATGCCCATCCCTATTTATACGACAAGACGAAAAGTTGTGTTGTAAAATCTGAGAATACAAAATTTTCTCACCAACACACTTTTTGGACTCACAAACACAAATTTGTTGCGAAAACTCAAGCATTCTCCATATTTCTATGATTATGTGAAAGATGAATCTAAAATATTGAGGCATCAATCAATTTTTAATTTAAATTTTAAATTGAATATTATATACAAAATTATTAATTGTAGACTTTTAAAAGTTGATTTGAATTTGAATATATCCTCCTGAACAACATTAT
Organism: Luzula sylvatica; assembly: GCA_946800325.1. Classification (NCBI taxonomy): domain Eukaryota; kingdom Viridiplantae; phylum Streptophyta; class Magnoliopsida; order Poales; family Juncaceae; genus Luzula; species Luzula sylvatica. The sequence continues at coordinate 59,842,764 of OX326961.1, read as the reverse complement.
TGTTATAAAATATGGGTCCCTGATGATTGTCTCCTCGTCTCATGAAGGAACCATTTGACATGTACTCTCTTCAAATAATATAAAATACAGATTTTTTGTTGTTATAAAACTGCATAAAATTTCAAATGAAAACTATACATTTTGATTCCATACAAAACCAGCTATATGCAAGAGAATAATATCCAAATTTGAAATTTCTTCCGTTATGATCTGTCCCTATCTGCCCAACTAGGCAACACACAACCATCCCAAAATATACAAAACACCAAAAATAAAAATATGCCACCCAATTATGGCTGTCAAGGACTCAAGTTACGTGTCCTCAAGAACAAATAAAAGTTCATACTTTTATATTACCAAGCTTAGAGGGAATATCTCCATAGAATCATATCATATCATATCATCATTAAAATCATTAAAGACGTTTTCTTGCCAACTCATGCGATGCATGTATATTTTTAAACTTTACAGATATTTATGATCCATAACAAGGCATAACAAGGCATAACGCAAGAATTATTATAATATAAACATCATTAATCATCATTATAAATTATGGTCAGTTGAAACAAAAGAATGATAATTAATTACATGTGTACCCCCACTACACAAAAATCAAACAAATTGAATTTCAAGAATCTCCCTCCCTTCGCGGCTATCAAATTATCAAATTAATCTTATCCACATCAAAATTGGTCAATTTAGCGAATCAGTAATATTTATCACATGGACATCCTCGTTTTGATCGGTTTCAATTTGATTCCCATACTTTCTGGCGATAGAAGCTCAGGAGAGATGCACGAAGGACTTAGCGGACTTCTCGGACTGTAGCTGCTGACCTGGCATGGCCGGTACAATCCGTACCCCATCAAGAAATATTCTAACGGTACCACCATCGCGTGTGGCTGCTCTTCCGTCACTAACGATCCACACGCCTGTACCTGTAACAAGTACAATACTGGTTAAACTTAAAATCCTTGAGTTAGGGTTTAGGGTTTAGGGTTTAACCTCGACTAGAGCGCTGAGTCTTTGGTCGAGTTTAGAGGTCATGTGAATGGATTCAGAATGGAAAGGGGAGCTTTCGCCAACGAAAATTAGGGTTTTGCATTCGAGTTTTTTCAATGATTCGGTCAAATCGTGCCTCCCATTCATGGATTGAAGAAATAGCCACACGTTCGTGCCGTATCTCTCGTCGAGCAACTGAAAAGTTAAATATTATTCAAATTAAAAAAAATGGCTATTTTAATTAATTTGAAATAAATAAGGGGGTATCGAAGCATAAAAACGCGTACGCTTTTACAAGCTTGCACTATTTCCGATTCTGGCACTTGTGCATTTCCGCGTACTTCCTGTGCCGAAAAGAGAAATAATCAAATTTTATATAATGGAGGGGTATAGATGAAAAAAGTATAAATTGTAAAAAATATTGTACCTTGCTGAAATATCGTTGAAGGAGACAATCCTTGATTAATCCGCACATACCGTAATAATATAGCAGATTGGATAGCACCTAAAATTACATAAATTTGTTATTAATTCATAGAATTAAATAATTAATACACATAAATGTAATTAATGTAGATTAAATAATGTTAATACCTTGTTATAAAGCCATTCTTTCCAAGAAGGAGATTTACAGAGAGGAGAAACAAGGATCAAACCGTGTACTCTCTGTCTATATTTCGACTGCATTAAAATCAACACAAATTTAAATTATTAAAATCAACAATTAAATTCGAAAATTAAAAAAACATTAATTATTTAAACTTACGGCAAAAAGGGTGAGAATGTAAGCCCCTGCTGTGACCCCCATGCACATTACCTTTTCCAACCTAAAAAAATCAAAATAATTAATTACAAATCAATTTTCAAAATGAGTGAAATATTGATTATGTTTTGCAATTAATAATTACCCAAAATAATCGAGGACTTCTGCAACTTGGTTTGCCAGGTCATCGACGCTAAGAACGGGATAATCTGATGGAATCGGAGCGGCTCCAAGCTGAATTGTTCTTAACAAACACCATTATTAAAAAACGTCATATTAGTAAAATTGCCAACGTCAATTTTTCGTTTTAGTCCAAATTGATTAGGAAATTCCGGACCTCATGGCCTGGAGGACTTATATGATAAATGCAAAAATTGTGAAGAAGCAAAGAGACCGCTTCGGGGCAGAAAAGTAATCCTTGAAAACATGACATATCTGTATCAAAAATAAAATGAGATGCATAAATCTTTATTTGGCTTTTTTGCAAAATAGGACGAAAACTTTCAGTATTTATAAATGGGTTTTATATTAGACATACGGTTCAGAGCTACATCAGGATATGTGATTAAAGCGATTTTATCTTGATCTCCATACACTGCTACAGATACAGGTCCATAATTTGTTTGAATGTGATGCTCCTGCAATTATCAGAGAAATTCAAGTTCATTAAATTGATCATAATTTTCGATTAAAATGTGGCCCCAAATTGGGATTAAGTTCATTCAGGGAATCTGATGACAGTAAGATTGTACCTTGCTCATACTTTAAGTAAAGATTTTAAGTATGATCAAGTGTACTAAGCAAGTATTCTCAACCAAATAAAAAACGACATAATTGACATCATTACTCAATCAATTCGACTTTGCTTGCAATCACAAAAAGAAATCAATGTCATAAACACAATGCAACTACAATTAAAACGGATTAAAAAAGCACAAATTAGAGAATCATTTCACCGTCATTGCTACCAGGTTGCTAAAATCACACTAAGCTTATCCAATTACTATGTATATCTTCATACACAAATTACAAAATCCAACTTCCTTGTTAAACACGAAACCGCAAAAAAATATCCAACACTAGATCCAAGGTACACACTCATCAACGTAAAAAAAAAGATAATAATCACGAAACACACCTCGAAAAGTTAATAAAAGAAACGAAGTACCTTTCCGCCAAAGGAGATGCGTTCGACGTCGATGCAGAAGGAGCCACTAGAGTCGCCCATGGTGGCGGGCAGACAAAGGCAAACAAGGGAGGTGATCTCTCGAGAGGACGAAGAGAGAGAGAGAGAGAGAGAGAGAGAGAGATACACCTACCCAATTTTTCTCTAATTCATTTATGATTTGCTTATATAATGGACGCATTTGTTATTATAAGTTACAAATACAGCAATAACAGCATATCTATTTTTATTTTATTAGATTTGCTTAATCTCACCGACGGTCGGATTTTATGCGGTTTAGATATCCTTTTCTGTTTTGTGTTGACCCGAAGCAGTCGCCGGTAAGTTTACCCCTTACGAACCGCGAGATAGTGGATCCAACGCTTTGGTTAATGAGTTCTTTTTATTCATTCTTTTGTATGTTTTCTAATTATTATGTTTTATAGGGAGGGTTTTAGAAAATTACATGATAGGGGAATACTTACCGTTGGATTCAAAGATTTTAGTAGGGAATTCTCAAAAAACCCTCAACTTTTGTCGATATTAACAAAAATATGATTTTTACGCACTCCAAAACCCCTACTAGAAAATTGTTTCTTTTTGCATTTTACATTTTATAATTTATACCGGTTAAACTTAACTTTGAATAGAGTTGGATTTTTTTAACTGAAATTTGATATTTAATTTTTAATATTTTTTCTAAAGGTGGTTTATTTTAAACAATATCAATTTTATAAAACTAATGTATTAATTAATATGATAATTTTATATAATTTTATTCTTAATTATTATATTAAACAATATTAATTTTATGTTTGAATAATGTGTAAGATGAATATAGTTTATTATTTTAATTTTATGTAAAAATATATAATTAGCATAATGAGCTAATACATTATTAATATTATAATGTACTGATTTATTATTATTTATGGTATTAATGATATATTAACTAGTTTTAGATCGATATATAAATTACATCAGTAATATATTAAATTAATGTTGATTATGTAAATATTAAGGGGCTTACAAATAATAAAAGCTAAGAATGATTTAGAAAAATTAAATATGACAAATAAAAAGGTATTTCGGTCTTAAAAAAAATAATCTAACATCATTCAAAATTAAGTTTCACTCTCATATATATGCTCAAATATAAGGATAATGAAAACTAGTTTTTTTAATCTTTTTGGAATATCCAACACTCATATTTTTTAGAGACGGACTAGAGCACTCCATATTTGTGCAATGCGGTCGTTGAATTCAACAGGAGTGCGACACGTGACAGTTTAATTTTTTTTCACGTTTTGACCGCTTTAACGCACTCCAAACGCACGCTGCGAAAAAAAAAAATATTGTTATACAAAATGTTACTCATGTACAAAAGATATATCTTAAAAAACGTATCATACATGCATTAAAGGTATATGATACATTTAAAAAGATATAAGAAATAAAGTTATATCATAAATATAAAAAAAATATCACACGTATTATATTTAAAAATGTATATCATAACTCTAAAAGATATAATATACATCTAAAAATGTATAACGGATAAAAGATATATCATATGAAATACATCTAAAAGGTAACATACATTTTAAAATTACATTTAGAAAAGATATAAAATACATAAAAATGTATGATACATCTAAAAAGGATATGAAAATTTGGATGAGGGACGGTGTGCGTTTTGGAGTGTGCATGAAGTGCATATCCATATATCGCTATTAGTCTTGATTTTCTGCCGTTGGTTTTAATTTCGACGGCTAATTTTAATTTTGCAACTAGAACAATGAATACACATAAACACAAGTATAGAATACTATTTTTGGGTGAAATTTGTTTAAGATGCAAACTTTTTTATATCGTTATTATTTTGTATCATTATTAATAAAACAATATAAAAAAATGAAAATATCGACGGTATTTGATGTTAGTTTCCAAAGAAAAATATAATGCGTGAAATACAAAATTATATGAATATTACGCACAATCCCATTTTGTTTGAATAATTAGTATATTTTAAAAAATATTGTGGATTGGTTTTATATAAATAAAAAACAGCAAAACTGCTTTAGTAAAATTAAAATTTTACAAAAATAGAAGAACTTTTTAAAATATTAAAAAAGAATTTACCTTTCTATTATGATAGATCGGACGGTTCACAATGATCCACTCGTGTTACTCTGACGTGGCCTGGACAAATAAGTGTCTCCGACACCAGGGTCCACTCTGACATGGAAGATTGAATTTGCTTTTTTATTTATTTCATTTCTTCGTGGTTTTTTCTATAAATTATATTATGTAACCTACTTTTTAACCAAATTTTAGCAATTCATGAACCAAATAATTTATGACTAGGAGAAGTTTAATAAAGAAGTTGACATCACAGATTTTCTTTTTTCTTTTTTCTTTTTTGTTGACATTATAGCCCGTAGGCAGAACATCACAGATTGGATAGGTAAATTTAAATTACTTTTATTGACTTATGGGTACATTCGATTTTTACAAGTATTTATATTTTCTATGGCACGCGACTAATTTGCGTTTTCTTGACATTCTAATTATTTTTTCAAATGAAATACTACGAATGTGTCGAGAACGATTTAGAAGGTTTTTATCGATACCAAACGGTTTTATAAAGATTTGGTAATATATATTACGAATTCCAGCAATTCATATCGATCGAACATATCATCGACCACACAAGCTGGATTCGTTTGAGAGTCCGGGTGTAAAATTGAATCAATGTTTCGATATAAATATCTACAAGGTCAAGGTTTTTCTTACAAGGATTTTCCTGGTAATAGTGTGAAAGACAATGAAAAAGAAGAATTATATTTAAAAAAGTGTGATACATCCTTATCTCCAACTAGCTCTTGAGTCCGTTCGAACGAAGACATGAAGAAATTAGAGCGTCGATTCGAAGAATTATTTAAATAAAATCATTAGTAATATCAGTAGTATCTCCAACTAGTACTGACCTATTGCATGTTAATCATGTTTAAATAAAATCATTAGTAGTATAAGTAGTATAAGTAGTATCTTATAGTCTTTCGTCATGGTAAATAGTTAGATATGTCTTTTTAAATGTGGAATTCTTTTTTTTAAATATAATATAATTTTGATTTATATGTTATGAAATATATCTCTTTAGATGTAAAATATATGTTTTAAATACATGATATATTTTTTTTTTAAATTTATGATATATCTTTTTAACTACAACATATATCTTTTTGCATTATAATTATTTTATATGTGTGGCATACCATTTTGAATAATTTATTTTTTCAAAATGACCATAATATCGTAATATATTTTTAAATGACCACGATACTTTTTGGATTGCAATATCCATTATATTTTAAGAGAATTAAACTATAAATCTCTTGTTATTCAATTTCAATAACATTTTAAACCGTCACCGTATAATTTTTTTTTGTAAATAGGTTTAAATATAATTTCTCATATGCATTATACTTTTAAATATTAACGTATCTATATTGAATTTCAATATCATATACTCTTACCTAAAAAAATATTGGGAGATTTACATATTTACCTTTTGTTAAACTTAAAATTACATATTTACCCTTCTTAAAATTAAAATATCATATTTACCCTTTCATAAATCTAAAATATCATATTTGTCCGAAGATTAAAAACCATCCAATTTCACCGTTAAATAACGGCCAAGATTTAAAATTACTATTTTACACTTCTAAAAATCAAAATATCATATTTACCCCCTTAAAAATAAAAATAACATATTTACCCTCTCAATAATAAAAATAACATATGTACCCTTACTCACTCGACAAGAATAAATCACGCCCTTACTTTAATAATATTTTTAGTTATGCTTATATTGTTGCAATGAAACTATATTTTTTACATTTTTGTTTTTGTCATTTGAGATTATAGAATGAGAATCTTTTGAAATTTTATTGATGTATTTTTTGTGTTTATATTGTTATCTATGAGATTACATTGTTATATTATTTGGGTAAATATGATATTTTTATTTTTGGAAAAATAAATATGATATTTTAGATTTTTAGAAGGGTAAATATGTAAATGGTAAAATAGTTGACTCTTAATTCTAACGGAGAAATTGGATGGTTTTAATTTTTTGGTAAATATGATATTTTAGATTTACGAAAGGGTAAATATGATATTTTTAATTTTAAGAAGGATAAATATGTAATTTATAGTTTAAGAAAGGGTAAATATGTAAATCTCCCAAAATATTATATAATTTTAGTAACAACAATATACACATAGGAATGTAAATGGTTCGGATATTATCCGACCCATGTCCGAAAAAATAACCGCATCCGAAAAAATATTTCAATCCGGATCCGGATACTTTTACTTGAAAGTTATTTTCTTATTGTTTGTTCTATAATTTTATATTTGTTAACGTAATCTTACCATATTTTCAAACTAGCAGTTACTAGCTATTACTAGCCGTTACTAATAAATCAATTAAAACTTGTATACTTCCGTTCGTTAAAAATTGTGTTCGATATCGTTATGTCAAGTTTTTGATTAATTTAACACATGCTCCCGTTTTGAACGGAAGGGGATTTGTTTGAATGTAAGCTCTTTCCGTTTGCTAACGATGTGAGTTCGCGAGATAACATAAGAGACCCAAAACTCTTCTGTACAGTTTTAATTTATTTTACATATAATTTCGTTCTGAATGGAAAGAGGTTCGTTTAGACGAAGCTCGTGAACGAATGTCATAGTTCTTGAACATAATATGTATTATTTGAGTTTAATTGATTTATAAGTAATTATGTGAACTGAATTATGATACTAGATGAGTTAAGAATTAATAACCTATGGGTTGTGTTTTTTGCAAAGATTTAATTCGTGAAATTCTTGGCATCTTGATTTTTATGAATGTACAAGTTTTTCGTGTATTCTACCGTTATTCCGTCTACGTCTTCGCGTCTCGACATATCTTCTTGTTATTCTGAATTTGCGTTATCTGCGTGCCTTGAATTATTTATCTTCATGATTTTGTCGTTCTTGTATAGATTGTCAAGACGGTAAACGAAAATATATATGTTACAAGTTGTCATATTGAGTATTACTGACGGGCCCAAAAATACGTCGTTAATTATCCTTGGACTTGGCCAACAAATTTATAATAGACCTTCAGATATATAAAGTAAATAAAGGGTCTGTCCATAAGGAATTTATGCGTTGGTATCAATCTTAATTCCAAACTTTTATGAAATTGTCTCTAATTTTAACAAGATGTGTATTTTAAATTATTCGATCTCTGGAAAAAATTTGGGACGATTTGGAATTACCAAAAAGACGTTACTACCCTTTTACAGATTAGTCCCGGAGAATTTACACAAAAATCCAGAAACTTATTTAACAGAAATTAGTTTGAGACAGTTTTTGAAAGGCTATAACTTCCACTTGGAAAATCTAAATTACTCTAAATTTGTCTTGATCTACTCTTTTATCTTAGTACTTTGCAATGGTGAGCTTTTATTAGATTATATTGGTATATAGTATTAACAAAATTCAATCAAAGAGCGAGGAAGATCTAAATTGCAGAAAAATCACAAGAATTCACAGAAATGCCCGTGGTAAAAAAAGGTTTTCCCAATCTTGTAAAATTAATAACAAATTGAAAAAGCAACCACATTAGATGATTCAAAAGGGAAATCAAACTATAATGAGTGAACTTCAAGGATGAACAATTCATTTGAACAAACAGATCAAAAAATCAATGAGAAACATCGAAGAAAAAGGACAAAATTTTCGAAATCTGGAAAAATCCTAAAATAACTTGTGCAGTTTATATTTTTCCCAATTTTGAGAGATGATTTCTCTCAAAATTGGAAACTAAATGGGGTGGGGAAATTTTATGTAGAAACTAGAGGAATAGGAATACATAAATGTATTTTTGGATTAGGGTTTTGACATTTAGCAATACCTCAAACAATTCAGAGAAAATGGTTCCAGAATTAGATAAACAGTGAGTTTTAGTTTTCTTCTGACTTTGAGAATTTTTTATGATTAAACCAAAAAGGAAATTGAAAATCGAATGGAGTTGAGGTTCCAGTCAATCCTTCTAGCAGTGGAAGACTATTTAACGACTGGAGATTTCTAGTGTCGGAAAGGAAGAAACGCTAAGTACTTGGTTAGCAAAAGTTGCTTAATTGTTAATTTAGTTCCAAAAGTCTCGATATATCTTCTTGTATTTCATGAATTTGCATTATTCTTATTCGCGTGTTTTGAATAGTTTATCTCCATGATTTTGTTGTTCTTGTATAGATTGTGCAGTCGTGTTCGATCTTTTGATCCATGTAAACTTTCGTCATTTTGATCAAATTATTTGTTAATCATACTACAAAAATATCATCAGTAGAATGGATATCATTTTGAAACAACCAACCATAATATGAATCTACAAAATCATTAGATGGATTGGTTTTTATTGGTTTTTTTAGTGGTTTTTTTTCTTTCTGTAAAAAACTTTTTATATATACAAAATCATTAGATGGGGGACTTCTCGAGCCCTCTCTAATTTATCAAAAAAAAAAAAAAAAAAAATGAATCTACAAAGCATACCTATTTTGTTGTGAGAAAATAAATATAAATAATACTATTTAACAAACAACAAAAATATATAAAAACATATTCTCAACTGAAACTGAATAGTTGCATTAACCATATCATATCATATTGGTTCTTAAATTAGGTCTTGTTTATTGGGCCCAAAACGCTCAATCAAATGTGCCGATCCGTAGTATGGAAGGCCACGTTTCGTTAGGAACAAATTAGGATGGACAATAACCATATCATATTACTCTGTCTATGAAAATCCCTAGGTTATTATTATTCATCAGGTTTGGCCTTTTAACTTTTTCTATGGCCTTTTTGTTGAATTTGTTCTTAACAACGCAATCATCAATTTTGCTATACATTAGTTGAATGTAAAACAATGGAGAAAATAAAAAATTAATTTATGCTTTAATGAGTTAGTAATTAGTATCAAAGTTATGGAATTTTTATAACCCATTTTGTATGATTTTTATAAAAAACCCATTTTGATTTGAAAAGTCCGGTCTCAACAACATCGTCAAAAAATCTTGAAAAAGACAAAATGGGCCCGTCCACAATGACAGCACACCAATCAGTCACGAGTCTATCCATAATATATTGTTTTACTTTAACGACAAAACAAGTATATATTCAGGATCACAACACAATAACGTTAACGTATGCGTTGACCTACGAATAATTTATATTTTGTTTTCTTTTACTTTTGTTTTGACATCAATTAACATTAAATCCGAACTGATTTTGTTTTGTTTTACTTTTGCTTTGACATCAATTAACATTAAATCCGAACTGATTTTGTTTTGTTTTACTTTTGCTTTGACATCAATTAACATTAAATCCGAACTGATTTTGTTTTGTTTTACTTTTGCTTTGACATCAATTAACATTAAATCCGAACTTATTTTGTTTTGTTTTACTTTTGCTTTGACATCAATTAACATTAAATCCAAATTGTGTGGCATCTTTGCCAAATTCAATGCACGGTGGACTGGATGAAAATGATGTGCAGACAAAATTTACTCAAACAAGCAATAATCATATATGGATTTCCATTTCCACATCATGCCATCAAATTTAAATTCAATTCGGCCATTTGGTCAGCTAAGTTCTGAGGTGTCACTAATACACGTAATATATAAAACATAATATATAAGGTATATCTGTACATGTTAACATCAATATAATGCGTTTACTTTTACATAGTTCTATATTTTGATGTTTTACTTTTTCTACAGGTTTTAAAATCAAACTATATAATAAAATTCAGTGTAATATTAAATATTAAATGCTCTCTTTCTGGCTTTTCTCTCATATGCAGTGCATGTAATATGGTAAGACCATATCAAACTGATGTGAAATTATTAAGGGAAAAGAAAGAACAAAATAATTTAACTCCAAAATACAATGATCTAATCTTAATCTTATATAGTAATTCTTAATTTATAATTATTGATACTCATATATACAACTGTACCCGACTAGCATTTAAATGCCTAGAACAAACAAACTAAAATTAACCGATAAATTCATAATTTAAATTTGAATGCATATATAGTAATGTCAACAACTATACAACAGGTAAATGAAAATACTAAGTCGTTTACCATGACATGCTAAACAGATACGATGGACAATATACATGAAACAGTGGAATTACTTCAGGACCGAGACATGCTAAACAAAGATACCAGTAATGTTACGCAAACAAGATATCGCAATAGAATTCACAACATATGATATTGTGTTGGTATAGACACACATGAAATATCATCCAATCAAATTATATCACATCAAAATTACAAAACCAACAATCAATCATGTTTCTATCATGTTGTGTGAAAATGTTGTGTATATTTGCTCGTAAAATGAAATGAACTTAGCACTTTCCCTACATCGCAAAGGAGTTTGATATGGCATCCCACACATCCTTGATGCATTATCTTGATACGTTAATCGAGACTGCTTTAAAGGGGTTGATTGGATTGATTAATTCTCAAATCAATGTTTAGTTTAATTGATTTAATTAAAGGAGCTAATCAATTTAATTAAGTATCATCGATTGACGAATCAATGATGCGTTATTGAGTTATGGGAGCTCCATATATATTCTCCATCGCAAATTAGATGAACCTTTCTCATTAATGGCGCACCTTATTTCATTCACCTATCGGGAACCACAAGTTTGGAAGTAAAAATTACTACCATGTCACATTATAATTCAACAAGTGATGTATTATATATATATTGAAGGTAAAATAAAATTTGTGCGCTCAGTCCTCTATTTAATGTTTTTTTTTGACATGTAACCTTGTCAAAAGTCCAATTCGTAAGAAGAGTTAGATTTTTTCCTAATTTGCAAAACTAGTTTTTTCGTCAGGCTACCTGGCGAAAGAGAATACACTTTCGTCAAGCTCTTTGGCGAAAGAACACAAACTCTAATTTTGGTCTTAATCTGAGAATTAAACAATTTTAACCTCTTTCATCAGAGGGTCTGGTGAAAGAGTGCATGAATTAGATGGCACCTGTCCCACGTGACTGGAATGGACGGGAAATATGATTTGTACACTTTCGCCAGAAGGTTTGGCAAAAGAGGTGATGTTCTAATTTTTTTTGTTCAATTTGAATGACATATTTGGTAAATTTAGAGATGAAATTGAAAAATATTCAGAACACGAATGTTTTAGAACTTTTGAAGATCTATAATTTAAATGATTTCGTTTTATTTTTCTGCGATCATTTGTTCACTCAAATTCGTCGACAATGTTGCAAGTTTATTTGAATTCATTTTAAACACAAATATCACAAATATTCAAAACATATCCAAAACACAAAAATCACAAACACAAATATCATATCCAAAACACACAAAAAAACATAATATCACAATATCACAAGATCACCTTTTGCTATTGTTGTAAATGTCAGAAGTCAGAACGGATCGGATTGAACAGAGACTTGAGACTTGAGACTTATTGATTAATCGGAGATTAGTCGGAATATGTAATTTGTCCAATCGTTAATTTTTTCATATATTATATTATATTTGTCGACTAATAATTTAACATATTACTAATTAAGAAGTAAGATCAATAAAAATTTAAAAATCATGACTTAAATTTCTAATTTTACTAGTCCAAAATTCATAAGAACATATATACCATAATTTTATGCCCATAAATAATATACTTAAGTTCACATAAATATCAAAACAAACACTTAAACATCCAAATTTAAATTAAAAATAAAACTAACAATAGAAAAAAATAAATGATTTGGAAATAAGAGACATATATGTGATTCGGAACCAGAACAATGAAGTCCAAACAAATAGGTGGAAATTATAATTTATGGATATAATCGTTCAAAAGCCGAATAAAAGGGAAAAAGGCCCAAATCGGCCCAAGTCCGATATGTTGACTTTTATGAAAGAAATGATCTAAACTTATCGCATGACCACCAACTTGAGATTAATCTGAAAGAAATACATTTATAGATCAACTAGAATATTGTACAAATAAGGATAGATGAACGTACGGGTTCGTCGAAACGATTGGATGCATAATGAGATTATGCAAAAACTGACATATATTACACAGTTCGTCATGATGCACCACATGGTCCGTCGTGACGCAGTAATAGTATGGTTGATCTGTCATGATGGACCAGCGTCATGACGGACTGGTCGTTCCGTCATGACAGACTGGTTGTTCCATCATGATGGACCTATGAGAAAATGAAAAGTCCAGCAACAATGATACTACTGTCATGACGCACTGTAGTCCGAATTCTGGAATTTCAATTTTCTTTTTAGATACTCATTAATCCTATTAATTACAGTAATTAAAATTGGATCTAAATTGCTTCTTCTTCTTCTTCAGGCAATCATTCTAACAAATCTAAGAGATTGAGATTGGCTTGAGAGAGAAGAAAACCATTAGAGTTCATTGAGAAAGAATCGAGCGAGATTACGGCAAATTTGCTAGGGGAATTTGGGCGTAACCGAGAAAGAATCGAACAAGATTACGGCATTAGAGTTCATTAGAGTTCAAGCAAGGCCGAAGCCTAACCGGAAGCTATCCGGTTGTATTCGACAAAGGAAAAGCTTCATCAACGGTGTCGAATCGTGCGGGCGTGGGACGCACGTGTTATCGAGGATCGGAGCAGCAAAAATAAGCAACTACAAAGCGCGTCAATCCTTCTCTATGATCAATTTCACGTGGTATGACGCTCTATAATAGTTATTGCAGTAGTCACATAGATTCATACTCTCGAAGTCGCGGCGTGGACCTCGGGATCGGCTCAGACCGGGCCCGTCATTCCGCTGCGCGGGGCTCGGTAGCGGCGCCGACACACAACATAATCTCCGACTAGTCAGCATTATAAACCGACTTTTAGAACAGTGCCCTCTGTCACGGCCACAACCACCTGCACCACGTCGTGGAACGGCACAACGTGCACGTCCACGACCATGTTGTGTAATCTGCATGAGACCACAATCATTGTCCCTGTCACTATCCGAGTCCGACGGAGTGGGAACGTGATCATCGACGTGTGATAGGTCGTTCAGGACCTCCGTACTCTGCATGCAAGATGAGACCAAACTCTTCAAAGCCTTCCTCAGTAGTTTCTTCATCCCGAAAGAGATATCCGACCCCGCATCATCACGTAAAACTGCATGACCCCCCGACCCTTATGCACAGCGTTGGACATATGATTGTCGTGCATTTTTAAATTTAGTTTACGAAAAAAATTTATAATAAAAATATGAACGTACCTCATCGATGACGCTAGGCTCTCTAGGTCTGTAATGAACAGACTGATGCATCTCGTGGTGAACCGAAGACTGCTCTCGTGGACGACAGTTCGCTGAAAACCAGGCCATGTAATCTCGATGCGTGTCGATGTCGTTCGGCTCAACAGGGATACCAGGATCCTGCATATAGCTGCATTCCACTCCTGGATGTAAGCCGCCCAATAAGTCGGTCAATCCTTGCCCCGATTGTTGATGTTCTTATGCATATTCACCTCGGGGGTACAAGAGAGCGGAGGTATGTCCTGAGAGAGAGAGCAATGAATACGTTTTATGAATCACGAATTTGCAAGATAACCTGAATATAAGTTTGACCTGGGCAAATACGAATTGTCGTATCACCCTCTCAGGATGGTACGACTCGACGATCCAAAAACAAATAAGGTGGCACGGGGTGAAAATAAATGTGTCATCCTAATGGCAAATGAGGGGGAGCTACTGTCGAAACTCATTGTAGACCGTCCACTTTATCTCATCATGACTTAGCTTATCATTTAAAAGTAAATTGGAAAAATTGACAAAAATAAGTTTTATATTGTTGGGATTCGTATACCCCGAGCCCCACGCAGCGGAATGAAGGATCCGGTGCACTTCCCTACTCCAAGACCACACCATCGCTTCGATGCATGAACTCTATGCAATATATAATATTACATGTAATACCTTCGAAAAAATTGATCACGGGCGAAGGGTTGATGCGCTTGTCTTCTCCTTCTCACTGTCACGTTGGTGACTATTCGTGCGTCCCACGCCCACATGCCTTCCATCGTCTTGACAACTTCCTCCCGTTTGTACCACAAACAAGGATCAAATAGATGATCCCTCTACTCGTATCCACGTGAGTTACGTTCTCTCGGACACACACACGGCTGTCTATACGATGTATGTGTGCACTTGCTTATCTTCTACATCAAGTTCTCTAATGGAGAAAACTATTTTCTCCTTTCTCTTTCTCTCTTTCGTTCACACTCTTTCATTTGATGTTAGAATGATTCTTATTAAATTAGTACACTTGGAGGAGAGAGAGGTTCATATTTATATTCAATAGCTAAAGGACACATCAAGGGTTGCATATCTTATATGCAAAAAATGTGTATAACAAATTATACACAATACAGAGTCAGAACTAGGTCCGTTACAACGCCCCATATGATCCGTTACAACGGACCATTCATTGTCTTACAGTGCAGACTCGTATTATTATAAGCATTTTGGTCCGTTACAACGCACAATATGGTCCGTTGTAACGGACATGTCTCTGGAACTATTGTTCATTAATAACAACGTGTTATTAACAAGTATGTATACTTCCGTTACGACGGAGCCTAGCTTCCATGCTAACAGACCATTCTCTGAACTCATTTTTGAACAATCTTATTATGCATCTAATTATTCCATTGAACACATATGTTCGTTTGTTCTTATACGTATATTTTACCGTTGATCCAAAATTGTATTTTCTTCAAATATCAAAATATAAATCAAACCTTTCAAAATAGTCACGCGTAGCATCCATCGTGCCTCTCGACGTCGTGTCGGTGTAAGTCCTTCGTATGATGTACCAAGTATCGAATGGTAAAGGATCATGGAGACAAATATCCCAATCGGTACAATCTTTGGCAAATAAATCCGAAATCGAGAGTACGACCACATCACAAGAAGCATCTGATAACCGCCTACTTCTTTCTTGCCCGGGTCGGTGGCCTTGCATACGAAACGGTACAAGCATATAGAAGTTGTGTACTCTTGTGTTCTCGAAAAATGTCTGGTACTCAAGGTAACATCCAAGAGAAACTGTTCAATGTTGCGGACGCTAACGGTAAATGCTGAAGTTGTGACCCTACCACATCGAATGCACAAGATCTATGATGGACATGCATGGATAGCGTGGCAGGATAGATCCGGGGCCGAACACGTTCTCACCGTGCCTTGATCCCTCTCCGCTACGACTAGTCCCGAACGTCATGAAAACTGTTGCGTATTTACGTTTAAGCAGGGCTTTTCAACATTTAAAACCCTAAATGACTCTAATTGGACCACAAGCGCATGGTATTCGTTGAGTACGTCAGGGGTCGATCCACAGAGAGGGTTGAGTACTAGCGGCGACTTCAGATTCACAATTCGACTCGATCTAAAACTGAGGTTTGTTGGTTGATTCGGGACAGATTTTAACGGAAAAGAAAGGTTTTTTTAGTATAGGAGAGGACTCTAGGGTGTTCGAATTCTACTTGGATGATTTGGTGTGTTCTAAAGGTTGCTAAACGCTCTCTCGAAATCTGACTTTGGTGGAGGTGTTATCCTATTCTTCCTAGACCGGCTCTCGCTCGCGACTAGACGTATCCAACCTAAACACTCTTGCTCTCGCCGACTATGCCTAAGAAAGACCCGTTACGCTCTATGATAATCCTATAATCCCGTGGGTGACGTGTACCAATGTTCTTAGAATACAACGGTCCAAGTTTGTGCGTTTACAATCAGGTTTCTCACTCCGCTCTCGCTTCGCAAGGTTAACCTAAAACGATCTTAACTACTTGGTTTGACTGGTTTATTTGAGGGCTTAAACAATCCTAAACGTCCACTCTCGCTACTTAGTCAAGGATGTCCTAACCTATATCACTTAGGCTAGCCTAAACGCATACAAACGGTTAATTAAGACGAGTAATATCAAGGCACAAAACACAAATCAAATCTGAAAGAAACAAAGCATATAATACTACCAAAATATTGCAAGTACTAATGAACCCTAAACCCTAGATAAATGTTTAGCTACTCATGTTCGACAACAAAACAAATCTAAATATCAAATACATCATAAAACTAAACATGAGAAAGAGTAAACCGATTTGTTGACGAACGTCTTCTTCTTCGTAAACTCCGGCTCCTAAACGACGTGATCTTCTTCGATGGTTGACGACTGCGAAAAGGTGTATGAGGCGAGTGGAGAAAGAGGAGGATGAGAGGTGGATGGTGGCTGGTGAAAAAATGAAAATCGAAGATGAAAAGGTAACCCTAGCAAAGGCAGCGATAGCCTTTTATAGTCGACGGCTAGGGTTAGGTCACATCATACATGGCTGTAGAAAGTGGGCCCATATCAGGGTGTGTGCCACGAAATTTGAGGTGTGAATTATGCAATCTTTTAGAGGATTCCTTCCTGAAGTTATGGCAACTTGAATCACCAAATTTGGAGTTACCAATCAAAAGATATGGCCATTTTATTCCTTGCCAAATTCTGAGATTCTGCAACTTCTTTCCATTTTTTGATCTTCCAACAATAATCGCGATTTTGGCTTGTTTTGCACTGTAAAAGCTTGGAACGGTGCCGAGACCCTCGATACTTGCATTTCTTCACTTCTAGAGGCATTTTATCCTGTATTGTACCTAAATCTGCAAATATACTCAAACAAGATGCCAACGAGCAATTCTCGTGGTTTTGTTAGTATTTTAACGTTTAAGAGTTCATTTAGTACAATTTCTAAAAAGTTTTAAGTCCATATGAGTGCGTAAAACTCTATCATATTCGCACTCATAAAAAACAAACTGCAAAATAATAATATAATAAAATGATATATTAATTACAAACAATATAAATAATATACATAATAATAATAAATACTAAATAAAAATATAAATATGAAAATTAATACTATATTAAATAAAAAAATACATACTAAATAATAATAATTACAAATAATATACTATAATAATGTATTAATTCCAAATAATATAAATAATTATTATTATATATTTTCGACAAAAATATATATATTACAAAGATCATTTAATCTAATCAATAATCATATTAATATATTTTTTTGATAATAATGATATATAAAATATATAATAAAATACTAAATAATATTAAATACTCAATTTATATTTTCTGATAATAATAATATTTTTCTTAAAATATTAATTTTAAATACTAAATTTATATTTTCTGAAAATTATGTATTAATTATATCAATAATATTAAATACTCAATTTATTTAACCTAATCAATAATTATATTAATATATTTTTTGATAATAATTATATACAAAATATATAATAAAATACTAGATAATATTAAATACTCAATTTATATGTTCTGATAATAATAATAATTTTCTGAAAATACTAAAATTAAATACTAAATTTATATTTTCTGAAAATTATATACTAATTATTATAATAATATTAAATACTCAATTTATTTAACCTAATCAATAATTATATTAACATATTTTCTGATAATAATTATATAATGAAATATATAATGAAATACTAAATAATATTAAATACTCAATTTATATTTTCCGATAATAATAATAATAATTTTATGAAAATATTAGTATTAAATGCTAAATTTATGTTTTCTGAAAATTATATATTAATTATTACAATAATATTAAATACTCAATTTAGTAAAATTATTTAGTAATAATATTAAATATATTATAATTATAATAAAACTATTAAATACTCAATTTGAGCTAATCAATTTTAACCTAATCAATTTAACTCAAAAATGGAACAAGTACATACCAAACTAACATGAAACATCTTGATCTTGTAGAACTTGGCCGGTTTGTAGCTTCTACTCGGTACATTAATGGAAGAAGTACACTCGGTTTGTAGTCTTGAAATGGAAGGAGAAGATTCGAAGAAGAAGGGGGGGGAGGGGGGGGGGACAAGACGAAAGGAGAAGGGGGAAAAGAAAAAGAAGATGGGAGAAGGGAAGAAGAAAGTAGAAAATAGAAGAAACGGACGGTGGATGCAGTTATTGCATTCTCTTTCGTCAGAGGGTCTGACAAAAGAGACACAAATGTGAAAAGACGCGCACACATGCACACAGTGTCTCCTTGGGACTCACAAACGTTGCATGCACTCTTTCGCCAGACCCGTTAAAACTGCTTAATTCTCAGATTAAGACAAAAATTACGATTTGTGTTCTTTCGCCAGGGCTAATCTGGCGAAAGTGTATTCACTTTTGCCAAGCAGCCTGGCAAAAGAGCTATTTTTGGAAATTAGGCAAAAGTCTAGTTCTTCATACAAATTGGACTTTTGACAAGGCTACCTGTAAAAAAAAAACTCCTATTTAATCATGGGTAAATATATGGCACCTTCATGAACACAAAACTCAACCTTGATTCGTCAATCGAGAGAGGTTAATTGGATTGATTAGACCATTTAATTGAATCAATCCAACTAAACATAGGTTTGATTGCTAACCAATCCAATTAACCCGCATTAATCATCCTCGATTGACGCATCAACACTATTTTTTGGTGTTTGGGAGATGCCATATATAACCCCTTTAATCATTACTCTCTCTCATATCTTGCTTGGCAAAATGACGAGAGTTAAGCAATTACACAAAAGGTACTGAGTACTTAATTCATAACAATAAAATAAGTATATATATTAATTGTCTACTCACTTCGCAGATCATTTTTGCTTCACAAGTTTTACAATATACATATAATACCATATTATTTGTGGAAGGCTTTCCAGAAAACTTGAAAATAATTACACAAACAAACAAGACTTTCTCACAAATGTCGGGTTTGGAAATCAATTGGACTAAGTCTTGTTTTGTCCCATTATCAATCCCGGACGAATTGCATCAAAATGTTGCCAATATCATCCTAGGTCGTGATAAAAAGAATCTATCGATTTTATACTTAAGACTCCCCCTCTCTTACAAAAACCGTCCAAAATCTGCTTCCAACCATTAGTGGACAAAGTGCGAAAAAGTTGAACGCTTGGCATGGAAACATGCTTCTGGTAGGGGGAAGGAAAACATTAATCAGTGCGGTCATAAATGCTACCAAATTATTATATGCAGGTGTTTTTGCTACGGCAATGGCTTTTAAAGACACTAATTAAGATCATACGTTCTTTCTTCTGGATGGGAGGGGGGAGAGGTTATTCGACATGGTAAATGTGTTGCTAATTGGCGGCAAGTCTGCCTGTCAAAAAAGAATGGGGGACTAGGCTTGCTAGACCTAGAGACCCCAAAAAAAGCCTATTAATCAAATGGATTTTCAAATTAGATTTTGATAGCAATTCAGTGTGGGAAATTTGTGGGATAGAATATACAACACCATGGTTATCCCTGAGATCGGTCCCAGTTTTATCTCCTACTTTCTCAAAGATCTCAATAAACTAGTACATATCAATCATATAGTATATGGGGCTTGTATTATGGAAGATGATGCCTCGCTGAAATTTGCAACCAAAAATATATACGGCTTGATTAGTAACTCTGGAAAATTAGTGAATTGGCCTAACCAAATCCTGACACTTGTGATTCCCCCAAAATTGCAATTATTCCTTCGGCTTAACAGGAAAATCTCTCTAAAAGAGGCTAGCCACATGAGACTCAATGTGTTTTGTGCAATGAAACGCTCGAAACGACATCTCACCTCTTTGTTCATTCCTTATTCACGAAGGAATGCTATCGCCTTGCCAACTTACCGAACGACACCGACAAATCTTTCATTGAATATTGGGATATTATACGAGCTCACCCGACGACTTCGACGACAAACCCGTCTTCTTCGTGGGTGGCTTGCATATGGACAATTTGAAAAAGAAAAAAAAAATAATACGATTTATAAAAAAAAAGTAAAAATGTCACTTTACATTCATGAATAATTCTAATCCAATGTTTTGTTAGTAAAAGCATTGTTCTAAAAGTCGGTCTAGGCGGCCGCCTAGGCGCTAGGCGCCGACCAAACGCCCAGGTTTAGCCTAGTCGTTTTTGTCTAGACGGAATTCCGCCTAGGCCCGCCTAGATACCGCTTAGGACCGAATAATTCCGCCTAGGCCCGCCCAGCCCACTTAATTTTTTTTTCTTTTTTTTTAAGACATGCACCCTTCTCTTTTTCTTCTTTCTATTTTTTGTAACTTTATTTTGTGGTTTATTTGGATTTGTGTTAAATTCTATGTCGCGCGGATACTCCGAAAAATCAAAATCTACCCATATCTGATACACGTATCGTATCCTAAATCATATGTTAAATTGTCGTATCGCCGTATCCGATACTCGTAACGGTATCGACGTATCGGCGTATCCGAGCAACATAGGTGTTATTGTTATGTTGTAGATTTTATGTTATGATTTGTTTGGACCTTGTCTTAAATAAAATTCATATACACTATTTTTAGTATAAAAAATTATAGCACAAATTATAATATATAAAAATTAAAAAAATGACAAAAACTATGTAAAATTACAAATCCGCCTAGATCCGATTAATCCCCAATTAATTTCTCTAGGCGCTAGCCGATGTCCGTCCGCCCGACTAACGCCTAGCGATTTCTGTAACATTGAGTAAAAGTGACCCGTAAAAACATGTTCCGTGTTTTGGACTATTTAAAAAAAAACAATAAAAATCAGTATAAGGCCACCAGGCCGCAAAAGCATGCGCCATCTTTTTACACACTTGAAAATTCTAATCATAATGATTAGTAATTTAATAATTATTGGATGGTTCTTCCTGACTTCTTCGTTGCCTTTTCATGATGACCTATGCCCACCATCAAATATATAGAAACATGAGCAGTGATGTATATTCTCAGGTCTCTTCCTCACAAAACTTTCGTGGCGAGATATGATTTTTAAAATTTCAATTTTCAACTTTAATTTAAATATTTTAATTCACAATTTGACGTCATAATTTATAATTTAACTATTTTAATATATAATTTGATAATTAATTAACGTATTAACTAATAAATTAGTATTTTAAAAATTAATATGTTTAGTCAAATTCACGTCTATTCTCGAAAGAAGATATCCAAGGTTACTCTAGGAAAAAAATATTTTCAAGACTTTCCATTGTTATAGGAATTCAGCAACCATAATATGGACAAGGGTAATTTTATCGTGTCCCTCATTTTCATCGTTTATATCATCAATTAATTATTAATTTGTAATACAGAGAATGTGATGGAAAAATGTGGGGCACACTAAATGATCTCATATGGACAATTAACCATGATCGATTTTTAAGTCCAACCAGCAAAGAAGAAAATAAGAAAATAGAAAGTCTAAAGTAAACTAGCGAGGGCATATATTATGTCTTCATAATTCATACATTTTATTCTTGATGTTGTCACATAACATCATATTTTTAATAATTAATGATTAATTATTAACTTAATTAATATCAAATTAACACTAAATTTATAAGTAAGAATTAATTAATGATTAATTATCATATACTATTATTAGTACGTTGAAATTAATGATTAATTCGTTTTGTATATTAATTGAGTTACTAATTATCCTCATTAATCTTTCTCGAAATACATATCAAAGATGAAAAATAGGAGTTGTGGGGGCAAAGTAAAATTCCAACGTATAAAAATTTCCCTAAAATTTCCCTAAACTAAATAACTTAAACAAACTAGAGGAGTAACTTATTTAATTATTACGTATAAAAATCAAGCTACATAAATTTTCTATACAAACACGCACTGATGCTTATTAATTTGTTTCCTATTCATTTTCTCTAAATGATAAAAGTGAAACATCAAAACTGTTCCAGAACTTCACAAAAGAGAAGGAAAAAAGGAATAAGAAGGTGCTTCAATCACCCTCCTACAAACACATGCCTTTCTCTCTAACAAAAAGCTCAAAAATTAGGAACAAAAAAACACCCAAAATAAAATAAAAAAGACTAATTATAGGCTCGTATTGGCTTTTCTTCTCTCCATGAAAGCACTTATCCTTCTCATGGCAACTTCTAGGGTTTCGATACTCATATTTGCAAAGCAAACCCTAAACCAACCAGGCTCGGAGCAATGACATGAAGATCCCGGTGATATGTTAAGTTTCAAATCCTTCAATATCAAATCCCAAAGCTTCAACTCCCCTTCTACGGTATTTTCTTCGAGCAACGGCTTTAAGTTCATCCAACAAAACAAACCGGCATTGCCACTCAAGCATTCAATACCGCATTTTCTCAACCTATCTACTATATATTCGTACCTTTTTTTAAGCCTTTCTTTGTTTGTCTTTATATATTTCTTTGTGAAATTAACATTAGATAGCATCGAGGCGAGCATGTTTTGAGTTTGTGACGAGATTAGTGTGAAACTAGACATCCTTCTTGCAGTGGTAACCACATGATCGTTATAAGAGTAGATCGTGCCGACTCGAAAACCAGGCAACCCTAAATCTTTAGAGAGGCTGTAGACAATGTGTACCCTTTCAGCATCAAAGTAGTCTCTTTCTTCTACTATTTCGGCAACACTAACGAATTCTTCTGACGAAAACACGGAGCCGGAGTAGATTTCATCTGATATTAGGTGTATATTTTTTGAGGATACAAAATCAAATATATCACGAAGTATTTGTTTCTTCATTGCCGTGCCGAGGGGGTTCGATGGATTTGTTATGAGAAGGGCTTTGACTTGAATTTTTGCATTGGTCGCTTTCGTATAGGCTTCTTCTAGGGCTGGTTTCGTTATCTGAAAATTGTTCGAGCTGTCGCAGTGGACCGGTATGATGTTGACTCCGGTTCGCCACCTCAAATCTCGGTCAAATCTGTACAGTTGGATTTTTAAATTCTGTTAGCAAACTAGAAAATTAACCAATGAAATACTAATCTAGTATATATATAAAAAAAAAACTAACAATTTCTCAATCTCTTAATTCTTCGACAGTACTAAGTGTTGAAAAGTATGCTTATTCAGCAAAAAATACATTTTCTTTTTGAAAATTATGATTTTGCAAAAATACGAACATACATACCCTGGATAATATGGAGTGGGAACTAAAATGGCATCACCAGGATTTGCCAAGACAAAGGCCAAAAGCTCATTGCCTGCAGTGGCGCCAGCTGTGAGAACAATTCGGTCAGGGTCAAACTTGGCCTTTCCCCCTCTTATTTCTTCCATGAAACTTGCCATTGCCTGAAAAATATAAAATTACATGATGATAATGTTGCACATGTTGGAAGAATCAAAGTTAATAATTAAGGTCATAATAATTAGCAAAATAATCATATGTAGAACTTCTATTGGAAGAAACATAATATACCATTCTAAAGGATTTGAGGCCATGATAATCTTGAAACAGTGCATTTTCTCTGAAGCTAGAGATTTCATTAATGGAGGCCTCTCTTTGCTCTTCTAAACAACTCTCCAAGAGATCAAATGATACCTGTTAAACAATTATATGCTATGTAAACAAAGATGTATACTAGTTAAATACCGAATGTTTCGCAAAGAAGGTAATTAAATTACTTGGTTTTCTGCTAAGCCCATTTGGATGACACCACAAGGGTTATTTATGGGATCATAAGGATCACTGTCATAAGCTCTCCAGCCAGCGAAATAGGGCGAATCTTCTCCATGTGTCGAAGAAATCGCGATGTCTGACAAAGGCGCGCTTTGTTTGATCTGTTTAGCAACCATTGCTTAATTATGTAAAACCTCTTAATTGGGAGAGAGAGAGAGAGAGAGAGAGAGAGAGAGAGAGAGAGAGAGAGAGAGAGAGAGAGAGTAATGGTTGCAGTTCTGAGTTGAATGCTTTGTTAGAAAGGAAGTGTGATGTATATATATTTTTGGCGAGGCTAAAAGTTATGTATCATGATCATCTTAAAATATGAATAAACTAATGATTGGTGATGTGGTTAATTAAGCAAAATAATAATCCCGTTCAAAAGGAGGTTGGATTAGACGAAAGTTTACTTTTGGCCCCTTAGTTTTAGTATTCTGTTCAACCATTCAATTGTTAATTAACTTTAAAAAAAAATTAATTGTACCTTCCAAATTACCCTACACTAGTTGGCAATTGAGAGTAAACAAAGCAAATAAGATAAGTACATGTATGAAATAAAAAATATATATGTTTAGCGGGTTCATTTATTTATTTATCATATTAACAAATTCATTTAACACTCGGATTCATTTACTTATTTATCACATATTTATTTAATATTAAATGGCAAACGGTCTCATAAATATATCGAGGAAATTGTTAAGGGAGTTTCGTATCACCTCATCAGTATTTACTTAATAAGCCGATTGTTAAAACTAGAAAAAATATGAATATAATTTATTTGATCTCACTTTCTAGCTACAGACACTAGCTTGTTCATTTGAATCATTACCATGTCAACTCCTTAAAGAATTCATGAACTACATTGGACAAAATATATTTATACTTAATAGGCCGCATTGGAAGGAAAAAAAATCATAGGTCAAAATAGACTTTCTTATCTCTAATATCGACTTGGCAAGGTGTAAATCCATTGTTAATTTGACGGCCTTGTGCTATTATAGATTATAAAGTTATATATATTTAATTATTTTGATCACAGTAATTGCACCCTTGTTAGTTATATATATCGTATATTCTATCAAATCCTTTCATATTGATATAAATTTGAGTTTTTTTTCTTTCTATTTATGAAAGAAAAATTATACTTGTCCCTTATAATATCCCCTCAATATATTGATGTGTTGACAATATATAATAAATGCATTAAATTTTAAATTATGTGACAAACTGTATTTATTAGGTGGTAAACCACATTGATTAGGTGGTAAACCAAATTATAACAAAATAATTTGCTTTATTTAATATTTTTATTATATTTAATTTAACACATGATAAGTTATATTTATTTGAACAAATTTTTATTATTTTATTTTCAATATTTTTTTAAAAAAAATATTTTCATTTTTATTTTTTAATTTTTGCGAAATTATTATTTTCATTATTATATTTTTATTTATTTTTTACGATGGTTTTATTCATGTATCCGTTTAACAAATGTTAAATGATATATTAATTTAATCCAATAATTTTTTTTCCAAATTTATAAATTTAAATTTCATTAATTATAGATGGTGGTAAACAAAGTTGTCAAAAATATTAAATAAATTAATGATGTGTGAAACAGTGAATCTTTTTTACTTTCTTTTCTTATATATGATGGGAAAAATTAAAAAGTCATGGTTTACCACCATCATTAATACATACGCCAACACATCAATCAATCCAGGGGATTTTAAGGGGGACATGCATCACCAGTCTTTTCTTTATGTATATTTTATGTTTAATAAAGTGTATATTAGAAAACGTATGTATTGTTGTAAAGAATCGGTAGTTACGAGAATGGAATATAATATACGATTTAAATAAGCACAGCATGATGAGCAAGCCGACTATTATAGATGGGGGGTGGGTGCAAGTTTGTTTATGCAATTCAGAATCAAAGGGGATAATATATATGTCACTCACATGCATGATGAGCTTTTCTTGAAGGGGCTTACTTTTAGTTTAACTTCACTTCCAAGAAGATACACTTGTCAATATAAAAATGGGTTATTTATCATCTACTTGTTATAAATTATAATAATTATAATTATAATTATAATAATACTAAAAAATGAATGAATGTGTGCATGAGATATATAAACCTTTCCGCAATATTATTTGTGCAAACGTAATATATATTTTTAAGGAAGATTATATACGTCCCCTCTAAATTCATCAAAACTAATTGATATGTTGACGATTATCGGAATCAGACAAATAAGATTATTCAAAACTATATTATTTTATGTTTTAAATCGAGTCCATAACTCATTTATCATCTACTTATTTAACACATATTTTTATGTCTTAAATCGGATTCATTTATCCTTGCATATTTATCGTATACGAATCACATCATCAATACAATGACCTATTGTAAGGGTTTCATAGCACCACTCTATATTTAACACGGGGCATAATCAAAACAAGATTGTTCCTTAATAAAGACATTTTATAACCGCTTAATGAATCGGATCAAAGAAACGTATGATCGTGCTTAAATACATTAATACGACTGAAATCCACATAAGTAACGCTAAATTCTAGGCAAGATATCGATCATATCCAAATCATAGTAATCGGATTCACCATGTTTTCGTCAAAATTAACGAACCGAGCGTTCCGAATAAAATCTGAACAAAACGAACCCGTCATCTAATTTTTGTTTTGTTCTTAGTGTTTTCTTCTCAATAAAATGATGAAATTTTTTTAATAAAAAAAGGAATAAAAAAACAAGGGAAAATAAATAAATGATATTTATGTGAATAATAATTATGTTAACAAGAAAACCAATAATTTGTCCGATTAGAAATTTCACTTGTTGATGTGAACAAATATTTGTGTTAGGATATTTATGTTAACAAATAAATGACCATATACGATATCTTGAAAGAAATGATATATTTAGGAATATACATGTTGATGATTATAAGTGTTAATAATTAATTGAGAGAATGGCTAAGATACTTAATTATATCATGGATTGCAGTACTTAATTAAATATCATGATTGGAGTATCTAATTAGGACCTTTTAATCATTGTATTTGTTTTGATATTTTTGTTTTTTCATGATATTTATCAAATTTTGTGCACATCATTAAATACACACATTTCAAAACAAATCAAATGGTAAAAAAAATCTTAAATATCAAACTTCATGATACTTAATTAAGTATCTTAACCATCATCAATAATCGAAATAAAATATGTTCAAAAATTTGGACAATATATTCGTTGCCTGGTAAAAGATCAACAAATACACAACAAAATCCCATTAAAAATATTACCTTATAAGTTTTATGATGTTTGCTATTATTATATTTTGTATCCGAACATTAATGATTTGACACTATATGAATTTATTTCATAATTTTTGTTATTTGACATAAATATGTTTGTCTGCAGACGTATTAATTGTACAATAATAACAAACTGAAAGAAAATAATCAATCAATTAAATATTATATTATAATCATATACATACGTACGTACGTACGTGCTTGCATACACATACAAAAGTACATACTAGCAACATACCACACACAAATTCCGTTTAATCCTACGTCGTACCGTGCACCAAAAATTATGACGTGCCGTGAACCCGTCTCGTGCATCGCGTACCGGACGTTCTTCATTCCAGGCTACTATGATCCAAATCCACTGTTGTTTTTCATTTTTCTTCTTTCCGTCGAGTTCTTTGGTGAATGGACGTAGGCTTCTCCATTGGACCGTGCGGACCGTGTGATTGATACGTCGAACTCATTTTAAATGTGCGGTCCATTTCACTATAATTCAATGCCGGATCTTGACGGGTATTCTTGGGAAGGAGGGAGGGGGTGAGGGAGAGGCCAAATAAAAAACAGTTGTTGAAATTACACTATAACTTTTATTTTTATTTGAGGGGGGGCAAACAGTAGAATTTACACAGTTGTACTGGTAAAATACACCGAATCACTAGTTATATACACTGTTCGACAAAATTTTTGGAGATGTCAGGGTGCCCGGCTCCTATAAAGATTCGCTCCTGCTGTAATTGACAAGTGGAGCCCACTAACCTAGTTTATGGATCCATCCACCGCTCAAATGAATTCAGATGGGTTTCCGGTATAATAACGTATTCAAGCCCGCATCCATGTTAGTGGGATACAAGATAAGATTGAGCCCGCTGACATGATTATATACACTGTTTGTGGACCCTTTTGCAGTAGGAAAATTATACTTGTCCCTGTTGGGAATTATCCCGACCCCGGGCCCGCGCAGCGGATATGAAGGCCCGGTCCGGTTCCCATAATCCAAGATCACGCTTCGATATCGAGGGTACGATGCAAAGTAGGATAGACGATTACCAGCGTGAAATTGTTCACGCACGACGGGTTGATCGCTCTCATCCTTCTCTTCTTTTCGTGTCACGTTGGTGACTAGCCCGTACGTCCCATACCGCACGTCTCTCACCGTTTCGACACGCCTCGGGTTGTCTTTGTGCGTTCCATGCCCGCATACTTCCACAGCCCGTTACTCGTTTACTTCTCCGGTTTGATCACAACGAAGAGCCACATGTGTCGCTCCTCTACCCGTATCCACCGTGAGTCGTAACACCTCGGTCGCGGATGTGAAAGAAAATATGGCTTAAGAATTAACTTGGAAGAATTTATATAAATAGACAATTCTGCAGTCAGAATTAGGTTCGTTCGAACGAACTATATAAGTGCGTTCGAACGGACTTATTTGTGACAGTCAGATCTGGGTTCGTTCGAACGAACTACTGAAGTGCGTTCGAACGAACTGGGTTCGTTCGAACGAACCATTTAGGTGCGTTCGAACGGACTGAATTACTATATATATAGAATTCTGATTTCGTTTTTGACCTAAGTTTTTTCTAGGGTTTTGAGTTGTCTTTTCTCTCTCTTCTTCGACAGAAATTCCAGATTAGATCTGGGCTAAATTGAGAGGGAGAATTGAGCAAAGGATTTGAGAGATTCAATCGTAACGTCGACTAGAACGGCGTTGGCGATTTTCGATCGGTCGAAATCGAGGTGGACACGAGCAGAGGGACTGCACGAGCGTTCCTTGGAGAAGGTTCACAGATTTGGAGAAGTAATCGACACGTACTAACTTGTACGAGGTAATTATCTCCAACTCTTCCTTTTGGATGGTTTTAGAGCGTGATCCCGGTAGAATTAGGTTACGCATGCGAAACTAATTCCGCTGCACACTTTGATAAACGTGTGCGTAACCCTACAGTGGTATCAGAGCAATCGCTCGTTAAAACCATCGAAAATCGATGTTTTAATTCGAATTTAGGAAATTTTAGAATTTTTGGGCTAAATTGCAGAATTAAGAAAACTGGCAGATTGAGTTCGTTCGAACGAACTTGGAGTTGCGTTCGAACGGACTGATCGGGTTTCAAAAATTAGATTTTAAGAAAACTGGCAGATTAGAGTTCGTTCGAACGAACTTGGAGTTCTGTTCGAACGAACCGGTCTGTTCGAACGAACCTAGGGTTCGTTCCGAATGGACTAATCTGTTCGAACGAACTTGGAGTTGCGTTCGAACGGACTGATCGGGTTTTTCAAAAAAAAAAAAAAAAAAAAAAGTCAAAAGTTGAAATTTTTTTTTCTGTCGTTCGTTCGAAAGAACTTAGAGTTGCGTTCGAACGAACAAAATTCTGGACAACCAATTTTTTTTTTCTGTCAAAAATGCCCAATAAATTAAAATTTCCAATTTATAAATTCGATTTGGTATAGCATATAGCCTAAAACGGGGATGATTGTCTGTGAATGCTTGTATGTGTGTTGTGTGGGGGCCGGTGAGCTTTCCAAATTGTATTTTATTTAATTATGTGGGGACCGGTGAGTCTTACAAAATTGTAATAAAATAAAATAGGTTTAGTTTTGAAGAGGGACCTTCAAGGCAAGACGACACGACACGAAGATTGGATCTTCACATGAAGCAAAGAATCATCTTGGGTTTTAGGGTTGGGAATTTAGGGTTTTATGATTGCTTATAAAACTAAAAGGCCAATATGCTATACCATAATATTTTATTTGTTTTTGTGAATGAATAAAATAAATGATTTTTTATTAAAAGAAAATCCTCCCACATAATTATCAAGTTAATTTGCCTCCCAAAGTGGAACCTTCAAGACTAGTGTTTGTTTATCTGTGTTGCATGGCCATAGTCTGGCACAGATTTACACGTGCGTAGCAAGGAAGGCATGCATTGATTAGGAATTGATGTGTTGCATGGCCATAGTCTGGCATGTCAATTCGCTGATTGAATGATACTTCACTTGTGGTTTGGACTTGACCAATTCGCTAGCTAGGCTAGGATTTGGGGCAAGGAGTGAGGTACACATACTCTGGTTTTGAGTTGGACTCAATACCGGACCTCGCGAAAAAAATCAAGAATCGTATTGGAGATGATTGGACACCGTCCTACCTGACGTGACGTATTTTCTGAGTGGTTGGCCATAGTCACCTTAGAAATACGTTAAATAGGGATCTTGTCCATTATATTTTTTAAGGTATCAAATCTCCGTTTCAATAGTGGGGGCTATTAGAAATGATAAAATAATGGGTATTTCAAGTTATTTAAAAATAAATTTTAATATATGAAAGACCACGTTATTAATTACATTATTTTTCAAAATTGTAGAATTCATGGATTTACCAAGTAATAACCGCTTTAGTTTGTGTTCCATTTTGGAAAGGGAACGGATGAACGGAAAGAACTTTCTCGACTGGCAGAGGAATCTGGGATTCGTTCTGAAAAAGGAAGGAAAGGCACACGTCTTGGAGACGCCTATCCCTCCTGTGTCAGGGGATGACGCAACTGGGGATGCCATATTCGAATATCAGGCCATGATGGACGATTCGAATGATGTCACATGCCTCATGTTGGCTACTATGGCTCCTGAATATCAAATCCAGTTTGAGAAACAGGATGCATACGAGATTATGAAACAACTCAGGGAGATGTTTCGGGTTCAAGCAAGGGTGGAGAAGTACCAAGCTCTTGGCAATGCGACGCAGTGCAAGATGCAAGATGGTACTCCTGTTAGCTCGCACCTTCTCAAGATGAAAGGATATTTCGATCATCTTGAGAGGCTTGGCATAAAATTCGAGGTGGAGTTACAAACTGATTTGATCATGTTGTCACTGCCACCGAGTTTCGATTCGTTCATTTCGCATTTCCACATGTCAGACATGAAAAGGACCATTCCCCAGCTTATCGGAATGCTCATAACATTCGAAGGTGACATGAAACCGCGGTACATGAAGTCTAGGACTTCGGAAGTATTGGTGGTTGAAGGGAATAGTCCAAGCAATGGGAACAAAAACAAGAAGAGGAAGGCAAAGGGCAACAAGGTTGCGCCTAAGCCTGTGGGCAAGAAAGCCAAGGATGACAAGAAGTGTTTCCACTGCCTCAAGGAGGGGCATTGGAAGCGTGATTGCGAGATCTTCCTGAGGGAGAGCAAGCAAAATACCGCTTCCTTGGACACACCGGCATCAGGTATTTTTGTTATCGATTCTTATTTCTTTACTTCATCATCATGGGTGTTAGACACTGGATGTGGGACTCATATTTGTAATAATATGCAGGGCCTAAGAAGTAGAAGATCATTGATTCGAGGCGAAGTTGATTTACGCGTCGGGAATGGAGCTCGAGTAGCAGCATTAGCCGAAGGGACGTATGATTTAACTTTGCCAAATGGACTTATTTTAGTTTTGGATAATTGTTGTTATGTACCTACTTTGAGTAGGAGTATTATTTCTGTTTCGAGACTTATTGCGGATGGATATGAATTAGTTATTGGTACTAATGATTGTTTTATTCGCAAGAATGACATTTTCTTTAGTAATGTTCTAGTTGAGAATGGTCTATATGTCTTGGATTTAGAAAATAACAACAAGAATCAGTCCATTTATAACATAAATACTACTCAAACTAATGAAACATACTCATGGCATTGTCGTCTCGGACACATAAACGAGAAACGCATTGCTAGACTCCAAAAGGATGGAATGCTAGATTCTTTTGAATTAGAGTCAATAGAACATTACGAATCTTGTTTGATGGGTAAGATGACAAAGACACCTTTCTCCAAGAAAGGAGAAAGATCGAAAGATGTGTTGGCCCTCATACATTCCGATGTATGTGGACCGATGAGTGTCGAGGCTAGAAATGGGTATCACTACTTTGTGACTTTTACTGACGATTATAGTAGATATGGTTATCTATACTTAATGCGTCACAAAAGTGAAACTTTTGAGAAATTCAAAGAGTTTCAACACGAAGTAGAACTTCAACTGGGCAAGAAAGTAAAAGCCATTCGATCGGATCGAGGTGGCGAATACTTGAGCTATGAGTTTGAGGACTATCTTCGAGATTGTGGTATAGTATCACAATGGACTCCACCCGGTACACCCCAATGGAATGGAGTGTCTGAGAGGAGGAATCGGACCTTGTTAGACATGGTTCGCTCGATGATGAGTCGAACGGATTTGCCAAACTCATTTTGCGGTTTCGCGCTTCAAACGGCCGCTCATATACTGAATAGAGTTCCGTCCAAATTGGTTGAAAAGACACCATATGAATTATGGCATGGCATGGTGCTATCATTGTCTTATCTTAAGATTTGGGGTTGTGAGGCATACGTCAAAAGATTATTGACGGAAAAACTCGAACCAAGATCAGACAAGTGTTTATTTGTGGGGTATCCTCAAGAAACTAGAGGATACTACTTTTACTTGCCTAGCGAAAACAAGGTTTTCGTGGCTCGACGAGGACACTTCTTAGAGAAGGAATTCCTAGATCGTCAAGCCAGTGGGAGTAAAATTGATCTCGAAGAAATTCGAGAACCACAAAGTGAACAAGTTGATCTCGAACAAGATTCTGAGTTACCATTGGATGGTGAACCAGAATCTAGTACACAAGCTATACGTAGATCTAGTAGGAATCGTCAAGAACCTGAGAGATATTGATTTCTCATTAGTAATGACGATGATGAGTTGACTCTAGATGACGAGCCAACCTCCTACAAAGGTGCTATGTCTAGCCTGAATTCCTCGAAATGGCATGAAGCCCTGAAAACCGAGATCCAGTCCATGTATGATAATAAGGTTTGGAATCTTATTGATCTACCTAATGGTGCTAAGACCGTTGGGTGCAAATGGGTTTTCAAGAAGAAAACCGACATGGATGATAATGTACACACTTTTAAAGCAAGACTGGTGGCGAAAGGTTTCAAGCAAATTCATGGCATAGACTATGATGAAACGTTTTCTCCAGTAGCCATGTTTAAAAGTATTCGCATTCTTCTAGCAATAGATGCATATCACGATTATGAGATATGGCAGATGGATGTCAAAACCGATTTCCTTAACGGGAACCTTACCGAGGATGTGTATATGACACAACCCGAGGGTTTTGTCGATCCAAAGAATACGAATAAAGTGTGCAAGCTTGTGAAATCCATTTATGGATTAAAACAAGCATCTCGTGCGTGGAACATACGGTTCGATGAGGTCATCGCAAAGTATGATTGCATTCAAAATATCGAGGAGCCTTGTGTATACAAGAAATTCAGTGGGAGTTCGGTTGTATTCCTCATCTTGTACGTGGACGACATCTTACTTATTGGAAATGACATTCCAATGCTTAACCATGTTAAGGCATATTTGGGTAGTCAATTCGCAATGAAGGACTTAGGAGATGCCGCCTATATTTTAGGCGTAAAGATCTATAGAGATAGATCGAGAAGACTTCTCGGACTAAGTCAAAGTACATATATTGACAAAGTGATAACTAGGTTTCACATGGAGCAATCCAAGAAATGATTTCTGCCAATGTCACATGGCATCGCTCTCACTAAGGCTCAGTGTCCTTCAACGGACGCTGAACGTGAGCGAATGAGTCGGATCCCATACGCTTCGGCTATAGGATCGATCATGTATGCCATGATATGTACTAGACCAGATGTCGCATATGCGTTGAGTGTGACTTCCCGCTATCAGTCTGATCCCGGGGAAGTTCACTGGTCCGCAGTCAAGAGCATTCTTAAGTATCTCAGGAATACTAAAGATATGTTTCTTGTCTATGGTGGTGCGGAAAGAGATCTGATTATCCAAGGATATACAGATGCTAGTTTCCAAACTTGCCCGGACGATTTCCAATCTCAAAGTGGTTACGTCTTCACGCTCAATTGCGGAGCTGTTGTTTGGAAAAGCTCCAAACAGAAGACGGTGGCTGATTCTACAACTGAAGCGGAATACATCGCGGCTTCGGAAGCCGCAAAGGAGGCTGTCTGGCTACGACAGTTCGTGATGGAACTTGGAGTTATGCCAAGCATCTCGAGTCCCATAGATGTGTATTGTGACAATAACGGAGCAATAGCACAATCGAAGGAACCGCGAGCGCATCACAGGTCCAAGCATGTACTCCGGCATTACCACTTGATTCGTGAGATTACGAAGAGAGGTGGCGTGAAAATAATGAAGATACCTACTGATGATAACGTGGCCGATCCATTTACGAAGCCACTATCACGTGCCAAGCATGAGCAGCATGCTAGGGCGATAGGATTGGGATATCTATCGCAGTGTTAGATTGGGTGTTTTATTTATGTTTCTTATTGCATAAGGGGATTCGATCTGCCTAGTGCAAGTGGGAGAACATTTATTATGTCCTAGGCGTGTTATTGGGATTGTATTTGTTTATGAAACAGATATTTATATTATTATTCATTATATGACCTAAACTTTCATATTTCAAAAATTTTAAATAACAAGAAAGTGTGTGAAAGGTTATTCGATTATAATAATCGGATAGACCTTGAATTTTATTCTAGTTTAGTGCATCGAGTCAATTGAGAATAATATGTTGCATGGCCATAGTCTGGCATATTGATTCGTCAATTGAATGATAGTAAAACCGCTAAACGGAATGAATATAATTCTAAAACGTCCCTCGTGTATAAAGTTGTTCATAGGTTTGAACCAGGTAGTCCATTCAGAGAATAGAGACTTTTACATACACTGGCATATTCGTAGATTAGATGATCAGATTTTACTGATCTGGGACGGTAGCGTCGATTCTAGAATATGGATATACGCGGCGTCGTATATTGGACTGACCACTATATGAGTTTGTAACATGGTTAGAGTCATTGGAGACGAACTCATATCCAGATAGTGTGTTTTAGTTCTTCATACTTGAGTGATCTCACGGATACCTAGTATGTGAAAAGACAATGCTTTGATATAATTAACCCTACGCGTAACTGTGTAGCAGAGATTACTATTGGGTATTGTTTTTAGCATAGGCAAAGGATGTGAGATTGCAAGATAGGAATTGTTCCTTTCTAACCTTGAAAAAGGATAGAGGGAGATATCTCTCGGGCCCCTCGATTGAATTGAGATTGATGAAATGCTTGGCCAAGCTCGATGGAACTCAGTAGAGTTCGCATTGTTATTATCAATCTAATTCTTATCGAGAAAGAGTGTATCTGATCAAAAAGAAAAGGGGATGACTTGAAGTCTTACGCTTCACCGTGACACTTTTGATCGGAAGATATCGCGAACAAGAGGACTAGTAACACTTATCTGAGCTAGGTATGAAGATGTACTGCATCTTCATAAAGGTGTGCTCCACCTTTTTCGTGCTAATTCTGGGTAGGTATTAACGGCAGTCTAGTGCTCGCAATACCTTGTGGATTGCTGCCATATCCACTGCCAGTCTTAGACGAACCTACAAGGTCACACCAAGATTTCGTAACATATCGGATTCTCAAGATAATGCTCACCAATACGTTTGTTGGACAAACAAAATGGAATCACGTGAGATTAGATCTTACGACATATGTTGGACAAATGGCCAAGTTGATTAAGTCTTAATCCAAGAGGGAGTTTGAAAGAAAATATGGCTTAAGAATTAACTTGGAAGAATTTATATAAATAGGCAATTCTGCAGTCAGAATTAGGTTCGTTCGAACGAACTATATAAGTGCGTTCGAACGGACTTATTCGTGACAGTCAGATCTGGGTTCGTTCGAACGAACTACTGAAGTGCGTTCGAACGAACTGGGTTCGTTCGAACGAACCATTTAGGTGCGTTCGAACGGACTGAATTCCTATATATATAGAATTCTGATTTCGTTTTTGACCTAAGTTTTTTCTAGTGTTTTGAGCCGTCTTTTCTCTCTCTTCTTCGACAGAAATTCCAGATTAGATCTGGGCTAAATTGAGAGGGAGAATTGAGCAAAGGATTTGAGAGATTCAATCGTAACGTCGACTAGAACGGCGTTGGCGATTTCCGATCGGTCGAAATCGAGGTGGACACGAGTAGAGGGACTGCACGAGCATTCCTTGGAGAAGGTTCACGGATTTGGAGAAGTAATCGACACGTACTAACTTGTACGAGGTAATTATCTCCAACTCTTCCTTTTGGATGGTTTTAGAGCGTGATCCCGGTAGAATTAGGTTACGCATGCGAAACTAATTTCGCTGCACACTTTGATAAACGTGTGCGTAACCCTACAGGATGCACCTGCCTAGACGATGCACCGGCGAACTTGCATGATTGCGTTTTGATTCTCTAGACGGAGAAAACTCTTTTCTCCTCTTTTTCTCTTTCTCTCAATCTCTTCGCACTCTATCATCAAGTGATTAGAGTCTCTTAATTTCTGGATTAATTCTGGATTAACTCCATTAATTTCCTGGTTAAACTTTTCTAATAAGACTGATGAGAGAGAGAGAAACATCATATATATACTCCATAGGATAAGGATGGGCCAAAATGTATGTATATCTTCTATACACATTTTCAAACAGAAAAC
Source organism: Luzula sylvatica (assembly GCA_946800325.1). Lineage (NCBI taxonomy): Eukaryota > Viridiplantae > Streptophyta > Magnoliopsida > Poales > Juncaceae > Luzula > Luzula sylvatica. The sequence goes on along the minus strand of OX326961.1, from coordinate 59,805,261 downwards.
TGCATACACCCTTTCAGTATTCTGTCAGAACGAAAATATTAAATCGTTCCAACCGACTTTGAACATTACGAAAGTTGTAGATAATCTTATTATCTTTCCAACCCAATTTGGCCCAGCCCAATTGGAGTTCGGACCCGAAAGTTACGGCCGTTTTACTGACTGTATGTCAAACTGTCGCACCCTTTCGGTATTCCATTAGAACGACACTGATACTTCACTCAAATGAACTATATTACAACATGAAAGTTCTAGATAATCTCATTATCTAACTAACCCAATTTGAACCATTCAAATCGGAGTTTCCTACTGAAAGTTATACCAGTTTTACTAATCTGTTTCGTATGCCCACGAACGCGTACGTTCGTTTGTCCTACGTACCATTTTAGCGTTGATCCAAAACTGTATTTCCTTCAGTCCCTACAAAAATGAGATAAATATCCTCGATGACATCGTCGAGGGTGTGTTAATTTTTTGTTAACCGGTCCGTATCTCTCATAATCTTAATTAAAATTATTTTTTTGTTAATTTGTACGTTTGTTAATTGGTCCGTACCTATCACATTTTATTAAAATTAAATTTTCGACTCAATTAATCATGAATTCAATTAACGTGATGACGTCATCGAGAAATTTTTTTCTCACTTTTGTGGGACACCATATATGCCTTCTTTGCAGTAACGGTGATTTTAGTTGGAAAATGTTGGACATACCCCCATCTCACCCCTCACATCCTTGATGAGGTGGATATGGTTTAATACCTTAAAAATTAACACTTTAATTCACATCTTAATTGTATGTTCAATCATAAATTGAGATAATTAAATCATAAATTAAGATATTAAATCATGTTTTTGTGTGTTAATTTTGAAGATGTTAAATCATATTCTAGTCATCAAGGATGTGGAGGGGAGTACTAGGGGATGTACACCACTACTCATTTTAGTTTTGTGGGTTTTATTGCCCGTCTTCATGACACTTGTGCTTCTTTTGAAAGAAAATTGAGGTTTGGTGTATGATGAACCACGAATAAGTTGAGATTTTATGCATTATTAGGGAATTGTAGTGATTTTGAAGATTTGTATACTTTATAATTTATCTAGATTTTGCCAAGATAGAATCATTCGGAATCGATCGTATCTCCTCGTAATATTAAAAAATGATACGGCGTTGTATTGTTCGGCGGTGTGTTGGCAAAGTGATTATTATGATTTATAACTGGCTCACAACATTGTCCAATCAGATCAATTAAACAAATTAGTGATCAGGATTTGGAGTCCATGAAACCGCATGGTCCACGTATGTATGTTGATTCTTTATGATCAATGATCATGCATGAGATTACTGTACTGAATGTCTTCACGTAACACTTGCCATTTTGCGATTTTGTTTGAAGATCATACTTGTAGCAAATCAACTGAGATGGTCTAGTTATTTAAATAATGCTAATTAACATACATCATGCGTTTAAATATTTAATAAAATAATAATGGTATAATGAATTTTAATTTATCGGGTGTTACTTTTTAGTTTTTAATGTATTAGTTGTTTCGTAAAGTTTTATTTTTAACATGAAAATGTTTCTACATCTTTATTGGGTATTACCCACATGCACTACTTACCAGTTCCGGGTACATCAAGAGTGTTCCGGTTAATTCTACTCTACGCAGACCGAAGGGTATCACGTACCGCGAACTCGTGCCGCGTATCGGACGTTCCATGCTACTCTGATCTGAAATATTATTTGCGTAAATATATAAAATATGTATTTACATCCAAATACTCGGATCAATAAAACTATATGTGTCGGCCTAATCCACGCCAATGATGCTATTTATGTTAGCAGATCCCGCACAAATAATTTGGTTTTCATTGGTTTAACCCATACAAATATATACGTGTCCGCTGAGCTTACGTCAATGTTAATAATATATTAATATCTACATAGGTTCTAGGCCGACTCTACTTTAGTCGACGCAAATGCTAATGACCGACACAAAAGAGTTTTACTCTCGAAAATTAGTGCGTCGGTATTTATGCCCATGGGCTCGCCGACGCTAATGATTTTTGGTGTCGATATAGCTGAGCTATAAGTTTTAGCATGATATTTTTTGCTGATGCCTACGAACGTTGTTTCTGTTGTAGTGGATGAATAAATTACCTGGTAAAACTAGGGGGTTGTACAACATTTTACTTTTGATGTTGTCACGTGATATCATGATGATACTAATTAATCATTAATTAATAATTTGATTAACAACAAATTAATATCAAATTTATATGTAAAAATGAATTAATGATTAATTATTATGTATTTTTATTTGTACGTTGGAATTAAGGGCAAAGTAAAATTTCCCTTGATTTAATGACATTTTTTCTCTCTGTTAAAAAGGAAAAAAATGCAACAAAAAAATTTCTTTAGAAAATAAAATTTGACGGCTGTGGGATTTGAACCCACGCCCTTTCGGACCAGAGCCTAAATCTGGCGCCTTAGACCACTCGGCCAAACCGTCTTGTTGTACTATTGTATATTTAGTTATACAAGTATTGTTTTGTCTTATGCATAACAATATTTTAAGCTAAAGCAAACATTAACATAACAATAGTATAATACAAATCATACAATACAGCTAGCGATATTTTTCTTTGGTCTTACACTCTTATCTTGTTTATATTAAATCAGGTAATATTTGAAAAACAAAAAATATGGTCTTGGTGTAGCTCGCTCTCTCTCTCTCTCTCTCTCTCTCTCTCTCTCTCTCTCTCTCTCTCTCTCTCTCTCTCTCTCTCTCTCTCTCTCTCTCTATTCCAGCCCTTTGCCAACCCATCCCGCGTTCTCTTTGGTTGGTACACTATACAAAACAAATTCAGTATCTCTCTCTCTCTGAAACGACAATATTCAAATGGACAGGAAGAGTAGAAACAAGTCCCGTGCACTTTCGTGCAATATATAAAAGATAGTATATATTGTATTGAATTTGAATATGAATCACTTTGACGAATATATTTTTGTTAGGAGGGCAATCAATTCAAACACAACTGTACAAAAGTTGGCAAAATAATATTTGTCTGAACAAAATCTCTACCATTCTTAGCTTCCTTCCATATTCTTTTTCTAATTTATATAATACGATTTAAAATTTATGTTTGCGTCAGAATGATTCATGGGTATCGGAGAGATCCGAAAAAGGTATAATTAGTTTGAGTAGTTTTTTATATTCTCTACTTGGTTTCTCATTGGGCAACGTCGTCCATTGTTGACCAAGTTTTGGTTCGCTTTTTGTCTCTCCGAATTGGGCAACAAGCCAACAACTGCATCCAGATATCATTCTTAATTTTTTGTTGAAATCAAATTATACGGCAAATTAAAAAATAAAACTATTCTTTAGTAGAGATGTCAATCGGCCCATATCCCAGTTGGTTGATCGTGAGATACAAAAAATCATATATTGTGAGAGGTTATAGAATCAATCTCAATTGACATTAATAAATGGAAAACATATGAATCATCTTTATTTATTATATAAAAAAGAAAGTTTGTTCGTAGAGATGGCAAAGCGACGGATTGGGCCGTTTTCGGATTGGATGAAATTGGGTATGTTGGGGTTGCACTTGTACTCGATTCTGTTTTGATCATATTCAGTGCAGGATATTGACGGGATTTTTTGGGAGACCGGATAAAAAAAAAAAACTATTGAAATTACACTAAAATATTGTTATACTGATGGAATACACTGAATCACGCATTAAAACTATGAGAATTTTTTTTGACTATATTATTGTTGTTATTAAAAATGTACAAAACTTTACTTTACATAGCCATTTACCTAGAAGAACTAGAGAAAAATACTTATAATTCTCTTAATTTTACAATAACATCTCTACGAATAGTAATTTTAGTAGATGTCCCAACAAACATAGGTTGTTCGTAGTGATAACCCAGTTGGTTGAGGGTGAGATACAAAAACAATATATTGTGAGAAGTTGTGAGATCAATCTCCATTTGCATCAATGGATGGAAGACATATGAGTCCCGCAAAAAATATAAATTGTTATACAAAAAGTATAAATCCGATCTACTTGTGTAAAAAAGATTTTATCTTTATATGTGTAGCATACGTATAAAAATATATAACATGTATTTGTATTTAATAAAGGTATATCATACATATAAAATATATACGATACATCTAAAGAGGTACAAGAAACAAAAATATATCATGTATGTAAAAAAATATAACGTTTGTTGTATTTTTTTTACAAAAGATATCATGTCTCTAAAATGTATAAAATATATCAAAAATAAAATAAAACACACAAGGATATATCGTATACATCTACGTTTTGGAGTGCGCGGGAATGCACAAAATTCGATTAAAATGAAAAAAAATCAACTTCCACATATCATTGAGTGTGCACATGGAAGTGCACAATTTTTTCTCTAAAAATAATAAATAAAAATAATAAAGATAACACCTTGTTACCATGATGATAAAGGTTAATCATTGAGAACTTTACATCATTTTTGTTTATTTAATTGACGAAACAACATTGAAGGAAAGAAGCAAGTAGTAGCCTAGTAGGGTTACTTGAATAAAAAGATTTGGATTAATTGATGATAATATAGCCAACAAAAATTCTTTAAGAACATATACTTATAATAAATTATGGAGACCTAAAAACTAATAATAGTACAAGGCTGAAATGCGACTAAATCTTGTTACAAATTCCCGTCTCGAGTATTGAGTCGCACAAAATTTTATAATTCTAGCTCGTAATGTATACCTTCAAACAGTGTATACTTTCAGTACTTTCGAAGTGTCGCAAACAACTAGATTTTCCGAATCTTTCGAAACAGTGCAAAGCCAATTCACCTGTAAATCCTCCTTTCGCATTACGAACCACAAATCAAATTATTCCATTATAAAATAAAATAAAATATACTAATAACCTTTTTCTTGACATCAATACTCAAAACCAAATCATTATCCTCCGATCCCGATTGCGAAGAACAAAAGCGGTTATGCCAACTCCACATCTTAACCGCGGAATCGTTTCCTCCCGAAATTACAAATTTACCCTTCTCCCCGAAATTCGAGAACGATACGCAGGAAACCGCGGCGGTGTGACCGCCTAAAGAGTAATCCCAATGGATTGTTCTGTTTTGAGAAATTTCACTTTGGCCCTCGCTCTTTTTGGATTTTGAATTGGAGTCCAAGTCGATTAAATCTACAATACCGTCTCCTCTCGCTACGGCACAGATTTTGTACGATCCACCCAATATGCAGTCTGTTTTGGGTAGCGCGATTGAGTGGATGAAGGCTGGGTTGAAACTTTGCCCTAGATTCGTATTGCCACTCATCCCTAAGAGAGAGAGATTAGGGTATGAAAGTTACATTGAAGGGTATGTATGTAATTTTACAGACCATAATCGATGGAAAAAAGTTTTCGGCGTTTGGAGAAATCCCAAAAGACAAGTTGCGAATCGAGACCGCCTGTGACTACTGCAAAACAAAAATAATAAATATCATATATACCCCTATAAATCTTATAGAAGACGAAGATTATTATTATTAATATTATTAATATTATTATTACCATGCCAAGGTTTCCAAGGAATGAATTGTACACTGCTGCATATCTGTACAAAGAAACAAAGTTTTAACATACCCTTGACTAAATAGTAAATATCATATATAACCTTATAAATCTTGATATATACAATTAAAGCAAAGAAAGGTATACATACGCTTGTATGAGCGCCTCTTAATGATTTGAACAAATGTTTCCTATTTGTGTCAACAATCTGCGATTAAAAATAAATAAATAAATAAATAATAAAGGCTATTTTGAAACTGTTTCAAAGTTTATTCACCTTTAAATCACCATTATCATCTGCGGCAGCAAGAAAACCAGATTTAGAGCTGAAATTTATCTGAGAGAAAAAAAACGTACAAATTAAGGTAAAAATTTGTCAACATAAAAAATGATTCGTCAAATGTGAAAACCTGATTTATTTCGTCTTTGTTGTAGTTGTAGGTCTCGACTGGCTCTGCTTGAGATCCCTATTAAACATTATAAATTCAACAAAGTTTCAGAAATCAAAATTATAATGCACAAATAAAAGATTTTAAAGAATAATTGAAATAATATACATACCATACGAATGTCTAGGCAAAGGATTTCTGTTCCAACAGAAGCATAGATATAATCTTCATTTCCTGAAATATATATAATCAGAATTTAAATTACGCAAATAATTTTTTCTTATTTTTAATAGAAACAATTGGTCACACCTGTCCTGAAACAGAGAGAAGAAACAGGTCCCTTGTTCAAATCTTTAGAAAAAGCAATGTCTTTACTATTCAAATCGAACCAACAAATTAAACCATCCTACAGAAAGAAGAAAACTTTAAAATACGATAAAAATACTCATTTATACCTAATTATTATTTGTTCTCTGTAATCCTATTCTAAACCCAAAACCCTGAAACTATAATTAGTTCACTATCTTTACCTCCCCAGAAGAGGCGACGAAGCCAGGTCGGGAAGAGGAGGAGATGCAGCAGGTAGCCTCCGCCTTGTGACCTTTCAGCCGCCGAGGCTTCGTCGTCGTCTTTTGCCCCTCCATCGCCGAGGTTTCACAGTTCTTCCCCGTTCGAAAATTTCTGATAGTATCTCTAGCTTTCAAGAATTGGCTTCTCGGTTTCTCAACTAAGTCTGTCTTTGGATTATAATTTCAGGTTCTACATGTCTAACCCGGGAAAACTAATCCTTCTGTAAACAGTCTAAATATTATCTTTTGTAAATTTATTTAAAATTTTATTTTCCACTTAATTTTGTGTAATATTTTTATATCATATTATCACAATCATTTTAATATTTTTGATAAATATATTAATTATAGAGGATGGCTAAAATATTTGATTAAGCACCAAATGATTTGATAAAGAGTATTTTAATCCTTGTCTTTGTGTTTTTTCATGATGATTATCATGAAAAAATCATGATGATTATCATGAAAAAAATACAAATCCAAGAATTAAAAAATTATAGGTAACTATCTATACTAATTGAATATCTTAATTATATCTTATTGATGATATACAGGATTAAATAGATTCAGATGAAGCCATGTAATAGATGAAATCAAAGCTTATACTAGCCGTTCGGATTAGGCCAAACAGATATATTAATTAGGATTAAAAATAACAATGCAAGCAAACCATTAATCAATGTATATAACAGAAAAAATGATAAATATCATTGCATTATAGCTCTTTATTAATTCTAATATATTTGTATTTTTTAATTTTTAAGAGAAGATTATTCAATCATAAATTCGGCCATTTTATACACCCAAATAATATTTCGCAATCAACCAACCAAACAATCAACTTGAGTCATTTATCAGGTCGATTTCATATCCGAGTTTTTGTTCTATCAGGTAAAACAAATCCATTATAATACATTTAATATATTATAGTTACTATAATTCTACTCCATCCATCTTGTGATTACACGTGGCAGGGATAGCTTTGGCTTTTATCCACTTTTTTTATATTTATATTTTGGTAATTTTTTATTTATATTTTGGTATTTTTTTACATTTTGATCTTTTTTTCCTATTTTATATTTTGGTCCTTTTTTACATTTTGGTCATTTTTTCCTATTTTATATATTTTTTATTTAAATTTTGGTCTTTTTTTTATATTTTGATTCTTTTTTTCTATTTTACATTTTGGTCATTTATTACATTTTGATCCTTTTTTTTACATTTTGATATTTTTTTTCTTATTTTTCAATTTTTATTTTAATTTGCTCATTGGGCAGGGTTATGTATGCAATTTTGTAAGTTCAATTTTTTTTTTGTAATTTTCCTTTTTACCCAATTTTTTCCCTTTTCACATTTTGGTCATTTTTTGCTTTTCAATTTTTTTTTGTATTTGCTGATTTTGCACGGGTATATATGAAATTTTATAATCTCAAATTTATGCGAGTTGTCATAGAAATTTGTCATTTGCCCGTTGTATCCATATGATACGTTGTGATTCTTTAATGAACAGTAACTATAATGCATCTATTGACATCAAATATATTTGCGAATATGTCCTGATTATATAAATCGATTTTAAAAGCACCTGAACAAATGCTATTTATACAAATTATATCAGAAAATAATATCCGTGATAGACTAATTTCATGAACTTTATGCATCTGTTAGCATCATGATATTTGCAAATATGTCATGATTACATTAATTTAGTTCAAACGCATGCGCGTTAATTCTATTTAAATAATTATATTAAAAACATGTAAAAAAATAAATATGTTGTCCCGCACAATTGCATGGGGATAAAGCTAGTTTATTACAAATATAGAGTTTTCACAAACAACTCCAGAGTTGAGTACAATTTCTTACAATAACGCCATTTTTTCAGGTGGAGATCGTGGTGCAGTTGGTCAATTCAGTAGGCTTCAGATTAGGAGGGCTTGGATTTGAATCCGCCCTCAACCAATTTTTTGGAAATATTTGAATTACAAATCAATTGAACAATGTCAAGTATTTTTATATTTCGGCCCAAACAATATAAATCAGTTCATATTAAATGTGGGCAAATAAGTATGAGTATGAGTATCCCAATCAATTTTTAATTTTTTGGAAATATTTGAATTACAAATCAATTAAACAATGACAAGTATTTTTATATTTTATATATATATTTTCTCACTCAGCCCAATTGGGCACAAACAATGTAAATAAACTCATATTAGATGGGGGCAAATAAGTATAAGTATGTCAATAGTTTTTATTTTAAATATTTGAATTACAAATCAATTAAACAATGACAAGTATTTTTATATTTTTTTTCCACTTGGCCCAATTGGGCCACACAATGTAAATAAGCTCATATTTGATGGGGGCAAATGAGTATGAGTATCTCAATAGTTTTTTTTGTAAATATTTGAATTACAAATCAATTAAACAATGACAAGTATTTTTATATTTTTTTCCCACTGGGCCCAATTGGGCCACACAATGTAAATAAGCTCATATTAGATGTGAGCAAATGAGTATGAGTATCTCAATAATTTTTTTTATAAATATTTGAATTACAAATCAATTAAACAATGACAAGTATTGCCCCCCCCCCCCCCCCCCCCCCCCCCCCCCCCCCCCCAGCCCCCCCCGGGCCCAATTGAGCCAGACAATGTAAATAAGCTCATATTAGATGTGAGCAAATGAGTATGAGTATCTCAATAATTTTTTTTATAAATATTTGAATTACAAATCAATTAAACAATGACAAGTATTTTTTTTTCCCCACTCGGCCCAATTGGGCCAGACAATGTAAATAAGCTCATATTAGATGTGAGCAAATGAGTATGAGTATCTCAATTGTTTTTTTTTTTTTTTTGTAAACATTTGAATTACAAATCAATTAAACAATGACAAGTATTTTTATATATTTTTTCTCACTCGGCCAAATTGGGTCAGACAATGTAAATAAGTTCATATTAGATGAGGGCAAATGAGTATGAGTATCTCAATAGTTTTTTTTTAAATATTTAAATTACAAATCAATTAAACAATGACAAGTATTTTTATATATTTTTTTTCACTCGGCCCAATTGGGCCAGACAATGTAAATAAGCTCATATTAGATGTGGGCAAACAAGTATGAGTATATGTTTAATGGTTGTAAATAACTTAGATACAGACCAAGATATAGTAATTTATTTATTTCAAATTAACTACAAGATGTGGGCAAATTATACTATGTTTAATTTATCACATCTGTGACTTAGTTCCCATGGTAAAGAAACAGGTATCTCACATTTTTTTTTTTTTAAATCCGTCTCGACACAATTTTTTTTAGCTTTTTACTCTCTACAAATTTTTGTATTACAAAAATAAAAATAAATCAAATAACTAATATGTATATCACAATTAATTTCAAAAAAAAAGATTTTTACTCTCTACAAAAAAATTTATTACGAAAATAAAAAAATAAATCAAATAACTAATATGTATACCAAATATTAATTTCAAGAAAAAAGAAAACATAATATATTTCATGTTTTTTATTTTATGGGTTATAGTCGAATATAATGATACTAATTAATAGTACAAATAACAACATGAACAATGAAAATCATATGATATGATAACTTATTATTTTAACCCTATAAATTACAAATTTCAAAATATAATATTTACCCATTTAGTATTAGTATACAAATTATAAAAAAAAGATAATATAATGTTAATGTTCCAACTTGCATGTATCAAAAGATCACTAAACTCATTATTGATATTCAAATACTATAATTACTATGGTATAACAAGGATAAAAGATACATATACATAATTTATCTTAATATACACAAAACATGATAATATAAATTAGAGTATTTTAATGCCTTCAAAATCTCAAATTATATCTCGATAAATTAATATATTTTTCAATTGTCACATACCCCGTTAATAAAAATTGAAAATCTATTCTTCTCTTTTTCTTTTCTTAATTGAATGATTCGAAATTGAATGATTCGAAACCGAAATCGAACCAAAACTGAATGACTCGAATCCAAGATTGAATCGAAACTGAATGATCCGAATCCAAAATCAAACCAAAACCGAACGATCCGAAATCCATACGACCTGAAATCCGAACTGACTCGATGCCGAACTGACCAAAAACTCATATGATCCGAACAAGTTGTACTATTCTTCTCTTTTTCTTTTCTTAATTGTTTGTTATGCTGTCACTATTGTTCCTCATTTCTTAATTGATGATTATTACGGAGGTGTTGCTGGTTATTAAAATGACAAAATATTTCATAATATTTCATAGTTAGTTGTACTTATCATTTTTATTTTTAACTTGGCATATTTTTTGAATATTTTTAGAATTGATTTTGAGAAAGAAAAAAAAGAATGGGCTCAAAACTACGGTTTTGTTTGCTGTGGGCCAGGCCGGCCCCCAGATGATAGACCGACCCTATTTATGTGTACATATTGGGTATTCATTTTTTGTTTGTTTTCCTTATTTGTTGTTGGTTTTGTTCTTTTTTTAGCTTTGGTAGTTACGACCATCGTTTCTAATGTACGTCGTAGAATGTACCTCAATTGATATTAAAGAAAACTGGTAACTTTGTGAAGAGAAAGAAACAAGCCGAGAGCAAGAAATTATTTTTACAGGTTTCTAATTTACAAATTTACAAAATTCACATGGATCCATCCCAAGCAGATCAAGCCAGCAAGCTCGCTAAAACCTCCTCCTCCTCCTCCTCCTCGTCTTCCTCAGACTCATCGGAAGGAGATTTGTTCCAACTCGACCCTAAAAGTTTGAACCCTAACACATGCCACCTACCAGAAGTTAAAAATGGCACAACCTCCGCTAACATGCCTGGAAAACCGCCATTATCTCCACATGGAGCGATTACGCGAAAATCAGATATATATGATCCGAATAGAATACCTGCTGAAGTTTTCAATCGTAAGAATCAGAATGAATGGAGTGTAACATCAAATGAATCTCTCTTGAGCATCCAAATCGGAAAATCCGATGATATGAGCAATTATTCTCCTTTGAGTGGTTATTCGCCGATTTCACCCACACTCGGTTCGGCTTCGGGTGTCTATTCGGGTCCTCTCGAGATGGAGGGAGGTTCAATTTCGGGGGATGCGAAGCAAAATACTGTAAAGGAAAATACAGTTAAATCAGTTGCATTTGCAGCGGATAAAGATCCCGCAAAACAAAGAGTGGGTACATCAGCCCAATCGACCGATGGAAGTATCGAAAGTTCCCAATCATTTGCTTTTCCAACGTAATTCTCTATTTTTCTTCAATTATTCCCCCTTTTTTAATGCCGGAGAAATTTTATGTGTATCCGTGCAAAAATCTCAAAATACCGCGTATAGCCATATAAAATCTAAAATTATCATGTGTACCCCTTCAAAGTGAGAAGTATCATGAACGCCCCTACAAAATATCTCATTTATACGAATAATTTTCAATTTACTTCATAATATCTTCAAAATATTATCATTTCTTTTCCTTATTTACAAAAAGGTAAAACAATGATATTTTCACCGGGAAATTCATGATACTTTCAAGTAATATTTTCAATGATATTAATATAATTATCCATTTGGGATTGATTGATGACCAGACTAACAAGAGAGCAACCAAATCGCCGGTCTGGAGCCGATCAGAAGGACGGTCAACCGTTAGAAAACCCAAATGTACAAGCTTTGCATCAACAAGAAATAGATAACAACAACAATGGTGGTGGTGGTTGGTTCAATTGTTTTTCTTGGCCACCATCGTGTTGGGGCAATCAAACGAAAACTTAATTAACAATTTACCATTGATTAATTGGTCAATAGCTCAAGTGGTTGAATACATAATACAATAAATCATAGGTCATGGAATCAATCCACATTGACAACAATAGATGGATAACAAAAAACTTCTTCATTTAATAATAATAAAAAAAGAGATTACTATTAATTCTTTGATATTTAGGATTTGAATCAAAGAATTATTATCCTATTTTTGGGATGTATGTAGGAAATTGAGGCTTGAAGCTTATGGATTATGTCTTTGATTTAATCTTTTTTTCAGGTTTTTCTTTCGAAAAATGAAATAGACTCGAAAGTCTTTTTTTTAGTTTAGTATAGTTTTTCCTTTTTTTTAATGCAGAATGATAATTTTTTCAGAGTTCTTCGTTTTTTTTTCCAGAATGATAATTTACTCTGTTTATCATCTATATTATCAACAAATTGAAGAGATAAATTTTCTTTTTATAAATGATATCGAGCATAACACTTATACATGCATAACCATTCATTAAATAGCTCTTCATGAAATCATTTTATTTTGTTTTATTTTGTGAATGTGTGATCGAGCTCAAGCACTGGGGCAAGAGATGCACAGAGGATTTTTCCTACATATGCTGGTCCCAAAGAGTTCGGACATATCGAGTTTGTACGGTTCACTCCATTAGGAAGTTCCTAGTTAAAATGGACGCCGCTATTCCAAATGGGCATTGCTGGCGGCCTGCATCGAATGAGATATATTCGATCTCGTTCCTCTCTAATCAAATGTGTGTTCCTTGTGCCTATTGGAAATTTAATTTAATTTAATTTAGAGATTCAGGATTCGAGTCCTACGTATAGCTGGATTACGAAGAGATTTTTTATTATGATATCAATTACTCTCTAGTGTGTGTGCCCAATGCCCAAGCATTCACCAACACCTTTGTTCCTTTTGCTGTGTCATAGCCTAAAATATGAGTATCAGCATGTGGGCTAGACGAGATAGAGAGGGACGGGAACATGTAATCGTAGGGTCTCCTTGAATCCTTGATTACGTATAAGGTATAACATATGGGGCATATTAAAATCCTTATATGTTTTCCATTTAGGAGTAGTCCTCAAACAGTCAAACTTCTGCTTGTGCCTTCTCCATGGCCTTTGGATTTCGCATTAGCTCCAACATTGCTCAATCTAAGGTAAGGGTTGAGTTTTTGCCGCATGCCCCGAAAAGATCCTATAGTTTAACGCATAGAGTAGAGAATCAATTTTCAAGTTACTTTCAAAAAAACTCTGTAATTGAAGCCTAATACATTCCAATTTTAAATATTTTCAAAAAATTCGCAATAATTAATTATCATGTTTTTTTGTATAAAAAAACACCAAAATTGACGCCTAATTTGAGCAAAATTCTAAATTTTTATTTTTGTTTCCAAAAACTCCTTAAATAAATACTAACACATCAAATTTCAATTTTTTTTTTTCAAAAATTTTCAAAATTGTAAAAAATGAAATCTAACACATAAAAAACAATGAATTATCCTATTTATCTAAACCATGACAAATTGAAGTCTAACGCGAACAAAATACCTAAATTTCATATTTGTTTTGTCAAAAAAATCCTTAATTGAAGACTAACATACGAAAATTTCTATATTTTTTCAAAAAAAATCGCGAAAATAAATATATAATTACCACAATCGTTTTAATCACTAGATTATAATATATAATTACAAATTCCAACACAATAAATTCCAACATAATAAGACTGTCATACTACTTCATTTTCCCGAAGGAAGAATTAACGTTTTGACAGATACATTAGATGTATCTATATCCTATAAGTGATATACATCATTAGGAATTTTTTTATATGTAGCATCCAAAAAATCTCAATTAGTAACGTCAGTTCTTCAATTTGGTGAAAGAGAATAAAGTTATTTCGCCACAAATCTTGGCAAAAGAGAATAAACTTTCGTCAGAAATCCTAACAAAAGTGTTTAACCATGATTTTTGCACATTAACCTGAAAAAAAATTAATTAAGCCAATTTTACAAGGCCTTATGGCGAAATTGGAAAATAACATTTTTTTCTAACGGTTTTCATTTTCAAATAGAAAAAAGAAATTGCACTTTCGCCAGATCAGTTGCCGATACTTCGGGTACCCGGATCCATTTAGAGACTTTTATATAATATTTTAGGGACATATCTGTAAATTTGTCATTACTATTTATTGTTATGTTTAAATTGAATTATGTTTGTTTTGTTAGATTTTTTATTATGTGTGGAATGATTGTGTGAAATTTGAGAGATTTATCTTGAATTTAACATTTATTTATATTTTTCTATTAATTATGGATTTATGTGAAAAATCAACATTACAAGATTTTTTGTAATGTATAAAAATATAAAATATATATTTCTGCATTCTTTATTCGTTTGTACATTATTTTCATGTTTGGAGATTTGTTTGTTTAATTAGAATATAAAAAAGATAAAAAAATATTTGGATAATTAGGTCAAATTGTTTATGAAATTTTTTCTTTTTCTATCATGTAATATAATTCTAATTTACCAACCCCCCTTATTTTGGACTCATCTTTATGCAATCTCCTCATGCCACCTCATCACAACTCATGCCACATCATCACAATTATTTCAACCATTAGATTAGGATATGTGGCAACATATGAACCATAGATTAATCTTTGATTTTGTGTGATTAAGTTTTATTTGTAAATATTTATGTGTCCCTTATTTTACACATAATTTTAAGTAATTTTAGAAGGCCACATCACCTTACACTGATGACGTGTCGAAATATTATTTGTTAGGTTCATGTTGGACCAGTTGTATTTGATTTTGAATTTTTTCACAATATGTTACATGATCAATTGTGAATACAAATAGAATGTGAAGAGTTTAAATATCTAACATTAATAAATTAATATATAATATCATAAAACATACATCAAATATTGTTAGTATTTTCATAATATAATTTAAAAAAATTAAGAAATATATTGGCTTGAATTTTATCTTTATTTCGAGATCCATATTATCATATATTTAATATTTTCCTCTAACTTAAAATTATGAAAACAATTATGTAAAAAAAGATATAAAAATAAATATAATTACATTAATGACTTGTAAGACTAATTATTATTATTTTTATAACTATAATTGAAAAAAATTGCATATACTACCTAAGTATGTAATGTTATTATCATATATTCAATATTTTTCTCTAACTTAAAATTATGAAATCAATTATGTAAAAAAAGATATAAAAATAAATATAATTACATTAATGACTTGTAATCCTAATTATTATTATTTTAAAAAATATAATTGAAAAAAATTGCACATCCTAATAATTATTATTTTTTTTAAAACAATTATGTTATATTTGTATTTGTACTTAAAACAGTTTCATGTTAATCTTTAAAAAAAAAATAATGAGAGATATTTATTTACTAAACACAAATAATTTCTTTAACTTATATAATATTTTTCAATAATAAACATAAAACATAAAATTTATCGGACAGAAATAATTTTTTTAAACTTTTACAATGTTATTATTCTTAATTTTAGATATGAAAATTTAAAATATCATATGGTTTTGATTTTGTTTATGTCCATGCATGTTGTTTTATTATTTTATAGTGACGTTTATTTATTTTTGTATATGTTGCATTAAAGTACTAAATAAATATTCCGCAATGTGTCATATTCGAAAATAGTACAATAATTTTGTCATCATCAAACTTTCTTAATCAATATGATATTTATTTTCATAAAGTCTTATATTTGATCCCGAAAAATCATAACTATATATTATGTGTATGGTAAAACAAATGAAACAAAACTGCCGCGAAGCGCGGATAATCTCCTAGTGTATTATTAAGTTTCCCAACTGTTATTGAAAATAAGGCAAAATTTAAATATTTTTGTATTACTTTCTACTTAAATCAAGATTTCCTATTATTATTGTTGTGTTATTTTTCATACTTACTCAAATTCAGTATATTATACCACAAATATTTAAAATGTTTGAACTATTTTGATATTATACCACAATGTAATATTGAGCTTATATCTAGTATCATATTTACCATATCAATAGATTTAATGTCCTTTTAAACTATTCTAAATGCAAATGAAAAAGATCATTCTTTATAAAAAAAAATTAAATTAATAACCGTCTCGCATAATGCGTGATAATCTTCTAGGGAATATATATTTTTATATTTAGTGATGTCTAATTTAAAAACAGTTCAAATATTATTGAGATAATCTCAATTACGTTTCAAAATTTGATGCTGTCTAATATCACAACCTGACTCGGTCCGGCATATTTGGAGATTTTTGACAAAAATTTAACGAAACTAACAAAATATCAATATTGTGTTAACTTAATCACAAAAAAATTTCAAATACAAAACTGAAAAATTAGAGGGGCCCTTTTGCATTTTTGTAGAAAAAAGTTCTTGATTCTAGAAACAATTTAACTAAAGTGTAAGGTATATGTAAAACAAATTCATCAAAATAAGGCCTCTTCTTTTTGTATTATGTGTTAATACGTAAGGTGTTACATCATATTCACATCATCAAAAAATTTGAGAAAGACAACTAGGGTGTAAATCACTACTCTTTTCTCAATTGCTTGTTATTCACGTCACTATTGTTCCTCATTCTTAATTGACTATGTTGCACGGATACGGGTATCGTATCCGATACGGATACGGCGATACAACAATTTTCAAAAAATCACGGATACGGATACGGTTATATGATTATTATTTTAATATATTTATATTGTATATAATAAATAAATAAATAATATTTTAAAATTAAATATCATGATAATAAATAAAATAAACATAACAATACAAGTATCATAAAAGTATTCTAGAATTATTTAGAAGTATCTTAGAAGTATCATATATAATTTATTTAAAAATATTATGGGCCAAAATATATAATGGGCCGAAGTATCATAAATGGAGTATCCCAGCCGTATCCTAAACGTATACCGGCCGTATCCTGTCGTATCCTTCCGTATCCCCGCCGTATCCGAAAAAAATAAATATTAAAATAATCGGATACGTCACGTGCCGTATCCGATACGTATCCGAGCCGTATCGTACCCGTATCCGTATCGGATACCCGTATCCTCATGATACTTCTGCATTTTTGAAGTATCCGCGTAACATAGTTAATTGATGGTTATTAAGGAAGAGTTGCAGATTATTTTTTTTAGGGAGTAATTATTTGTACATTTTGTTGTTTTCATAGACAAAAGTATTTGTGTTTCCATTTACAAAATAAATATTTCTATTTCTATTTTTATTTTACGAACTTGGCATATTTTCAGATTTCAATTTGAGCGAAAAAAGAAATGAGCCTAATGAAAGTTGTATCTGAAATTTTAATGGGTGTATATATATGGAATTTTTTTTTTTTTATTGCAGCTCAAAACTACAGTTTTGTTTCTTTGGGCCAGGCCGGCCCTAGATAAAGAAGTGCGGTAAAAAATTTAGACAAGAAGGCCCTCGTTTATGTGTACATATTGGGTAGTCATTTCTTGTTTGTTTTCCTTATTTGCTGTTGGTTTTCTTTCTTTTTTTATCTTTGGTAGTTTCGACATCGTTTCTAATGTATGTCAATAAAGACATTTTGCCAGGTAAGTATTACGAGTCAGTAGAGACATCGTTTGTAATGTACGTCATAGAATCTACCTCAATTGGTATAAAAGAAATTGGTAACTTTGTGAAGAGAGAGAAACAAGCCGAGAGCAAGAAATTACTTTTACAAGTTTTTACAAAATTCACATGGATTCATCCCAAGCAGATCAAGCTAGCAAGCTTGCTAAAATCTCCTCGTCGTCGTCTTCCTCAGACTCATCAGCAGAAGATTTGTTCCAACTCGACCCGAAATGTTCGAACCCTAACACGGGCAACCTACCAGAAGCTAAAAATGGCACAACCTCCGTTAACATGCCTGGAAAACCGCCATTATCTCCACACGGAGCGATTACGCGAAAATCAGATATATATGATCCGAATAGAATTCCTGCTGAAGTTTTCAATCGTAAGAATCAGAATGAATGGAGTGTAACATCAAACGAATCTCTCTTCAGCATCCAAATCGGTAAATCCGATGATGTGAGCAATTATTCTCCTTTGAGTGGTTATTCGCCGATTTCGCCCTCACTTGGTTCCGCTTCGGGTCTCAATTCGGGTCCTCTCGAGATGGAGGGAGGCTCAATTTCGGGGGATGCAAAGCAAAATACTGCAAAGGAAACTACGGTTAAGTCAGTTGCATTTGCATCCGACAAAGATACCGGAAAACAAAGTGTGAGTACATCAGCCCAATCGACCGATGAAAGTATTGCAAGTTCCGTGTCATTTGCTTTTCCAATGTAATTCTCTATTTTTCGTCAATTATTGCCCCTTTTTTAATGCCGGCGAAATTTTATGTGTACCCGTGCAAAAATCTCCAAATACCACGCATATTCATATAAAATCTAAAATTATCATGTGTACCCCTTGAAAGTGAGAAGTATCATGAATGCCCCTACAAAATCTCTCATTTATACGGTTTATTTTCAATTTATTTCATAATATCTTCAAGATCATACCTTATATTTACAAAAAAGTAAACAATGATATTTTCACCAGGGAATTCATGATACTTTTCCGTCAGGGATATATCACTAAGACACTAACTACATACATATGTCAATGTTTATATTTTACGGAACACACACATGAAACTAGGCATTTCACTAACTACATATTTTCTATTGATATTAATATAATTATCGTTTGGGATTGATTAATGAACAGACTAACAGGAGAGCAACCAAATCGTCGGTCCGGAGCCGATCAAAAGGACAGTCTACCGTCAGAAACGCCAAAAATACAAGTTTTGCATCAACAAAAATTAGACGACGACGACGACGACGACAACAACAACAACAACAACAACAACAATGATGGTGGGTGTGGTTGGTTCAGTTGTTTTTCTTGGCCACCATCGTGTTGGGGAAATCAAACGAAAACTTAATTAACAGTTTACCATTAATTGATCAATGGACTCATAACAGAAGTATAACACAAGTGATTGAGTGAATAACACAATAAATCATAGGTTACGGGTTAAATTTTCATTGACATCAATTAATGGAATCATTCAATAAAAAATAAAAAAAACAATTTAATTCTTTGATATTTAGGGTTTGAATCAAAAAATTATCCTATTTTTGGGATGTACATAGGAAATTAAGGCTTGAAGCTTCTGGGTTTTATGTCCTTGATTTAATCTTCTTTTCAGATTTTTCTTTAGAAAAATGAAATAGACTCGAAAGTATTTTTTTTTGTTTAGTGTAGTTTCTCTTTTTGTAATGCAGAATGATCATTTTAGCATAGTTCTTTGTTTCTTTTGATATTCTATTTTTTTTAAAAAAAAATACAATACGTATTATATTATTTATTTGTTATACATTTTTAGTTGTCATATTTTTTTAGATGCAAGATATACTTTTTTTTAAATATAATACATATTTAAAATACATGTTATATTTTTTATATGTATGATACATCTTTATGTACATAATGCATATTTCCAAGATATACTAAATTTATACATTTTGTATAATTTATATTTTTTTGTCACATGTGCTTGGAATTTACAAATTTACAAATATTATTAAAATTGAAAAAAAATATATTTAATTGGGTGATCCGGACATGCACACTCTTGGAGCTCTCTAGACGATCCCTAGTCAACATAATGATTACAAATCATGAAAATCAATCCAAGTGTGAAATACCAACAAATTCAGATTGCCTTGAGAGTCTCGATTTTATTTTAATTGTATGAAAAAAAAACATTCATGAAGAATATTTTGGCCAAAAACAAGTTACTTTGTGTGAAAATTTACTTCATAGTACCGTAAGAACAACAATTTTATTGCAACTTCACCAAAATTTGACACAAAGAATGTTGCATAAAATATTTCGAGTTTCAAAAATTCAAAGAATATAGCTACCATAAGAAACTGCCACCTAATCCTGAACTCCAATTTATTCTCGTCAATCTTGAAACAAACAAACAAATCGATTAATTATCAATAATAAACAGACATGCATACATAAAAATAAAACAAATAATTTGAACCAATTACCATGTGGTATTTAATTCTAGCAAGCAAACACACTCGATATGAGGGGTGTGAGGAAACATATCTACAGGAATCACGCTTTTCAGCCTGTAACACCCTCTTAAACCCTTCTCTTCCTAAATCATTCATAATTCACCATCAAATAAATATCAGAAAATACAAGGGGTTTTATGGAACTTTACCAGGCCATGACAAAGATAGTCGAGATCACGTGCACAAGTGGACGGGTTGCAAGATACGTATATTATTTGCGGAGCTTGTATATTAAGTAGGTATTTTATCAATTTCAGGTGCATACCAGGCCTATTTGGATCTGAAAAATACAATATATCACAATTAAATCACCAATAATTGGGACCTAATTGTAAATTTCAGTTTCGGTACCCGAAATGATGATGTCAGGGCGAGGGAATTCCTTGCCGAAAGTATCAGTAATTTTGTTGAGATCACCCTGAATAAAAGTGGCATTAGTAATTCCATTCATTTCGGCATTTAGTTTAGCATCCACAACTGCCTCCTTTACCATCTCATACCCATACACATGCTTCGCCCTGCATTACAACTTGATAATATCAATTTTACCCTTACAAAGCTCTGGAAACATATTTTTGCAAGGATAAATATGATATTTGCAGTTTTGGGAGGGGCAATGTTGATATTTCACAAAAGTACCTTTTAGCTAGGGTCAATCCAATCGTACCGGTACCACAAAAAAGATCGAGAATAATCTCAGAGCCATCGCCTTTAAGTCCCGCACATTCCTCAATAATTCTATAAAGAACCTCTGCCTATAAAAAAAATCAACACAAAATATTATCACATATATTCCTAAATACTGGTTTATGAAATCTGGGAATTTGTTTCCTGGAAAAGGGAGTACCTGTTTAGTGTTGGTCTGGAAGAAGGAATTGGCAGAGATTTGAAATGTGAGGCCTCTTAACGTCTCTGTAATACTTGACTTACCATATAAAGTATATTCTTGTTCCCCTATTGATGTATTTCCCACCGAAGTATTCACATTATTCATCACGCTGACCTGTTAATAAAGTAATTAATTCAGGGGCTTTTTTGTAATTGATGAAATTGCATAAATTGGTACAAACCACTTGAGGTACTGATATGATTTTATTGACAAGAGGCTCTAATAGTTCTGGTTTATAGCACGATGTCACGAAATTAACCATCATTTCTGGAAGCCCAGTGATATTATTGCTGAAAATTACATACAAAAATATGAAAATTAAATAATATTATTTTCCAATGTAAGGAAAATAATGGCGTCTATTTACCTTCCAGTTCGAAGCATGAGGTGCTTGAGGAAACCCTCGTGAGTGTGAGGGTTATAAGGAGAGAGGCCCAAAGAAGGATCCATCCAACTTTCTTGAACGATTTCAAGAACCTATACAAACATGACGAGGGGTATAAATGATATTTTTACTTTTGTAGGAGTATGAAAGAAATTATGTGAAATATATTTACCTTGTTACCTGGCTCGCTTTGTAACAAGCACTTGTCCACGTGGAGAACTTTGTCGAAAAAACCTGGTGCGTGTAATCCTAATGCAGGAACTCTCTCTTTATCTTTCTTTTCCTCGATATTTGGGACCCATCTATCATCCCCAAATGAAAATTCCATCTAAAAGAAAAAGGTATAAATAAACCGATTCAACAATTATCCCAAAATCACAAATCACAATTTCTAACCTTGTTACGATAGTAAAATTGCTCCTCGCAACGCACAATGGGCTTCATGACTTGGGAAAAATCTGAATCTTTATCGTCGAATCTCCCAATTTTAGTAATTAAATCGAGCACTTGTTCTTCTTTGTACTTGATTTGGGTTTCGTACAAGAGGTTCTGACTCTTGCATCCCCCACAATGAGAAGCATACTCACACGGAGCTTCAACAATGTCATGGTGAGGAGTTATTGTTCTCAATTTCGTCACCTGTAAAACAAGGAAAAAATGTTCAAAAAAGCAAAAATAGGTCCTCTATTTCTGTAATATTAATGAAAAAGAGGATTGGAAAGAGAAATTGACAAACACACCTCGGCATAGGAAGATTTCTTGCGAGAAATGCGACCAACGAATCTCTCTCCGGGTAGAGCACGATCACACATCATCACGAACCCAGTACTTTCATCCTTGCACACCCCTTTCCCCTTGAACGCCAATGACTCACACACCAATTCTACTGTCTGCCCCTTCTTCGGAAAAAACGATGAAGTTCTTACTCCCTTGGCTTTTTCTAAAGAAGTATCAGTGGAAGGAGCGAGACTAGTACTGGCAGTAGTGGTGGTCACATCAGGTTGTGCGAAGGAGGCACAACAACGGATGGGGAGGAAGAGTGACGGGCGTCGTAGTCTAATGTGACGTGCGCAGTGTGGTAGAACGGCGACGGCTCCGCCGGCGGCGGCGGCGGACATTAGAGCGGGAGATGGTTTAGTAGTTAAAGTTGTCTGATGAATGATGATAGTTCTTTCCGACGGTTTGGAATTTGGATAAGAGGCCATTTACTGTGCCCCCCAAACCCATCACCACATCCTTGATATCCTATTCATCTTCCAAAAATTACCCACTCGATTAACAATGTTTCGAATTAACAGTTAATTGAATTAATGAATTATTAGGTACTAATATGAGGTGTTAATTTACTCAAAATTAACTGTTAATTCGAAGCATTAATTAATTTGGAGAGAGAGTGGGGTGCAAATTGGAGTTGGGGATTAACACCTAACCCAAAAAAAATAAAAGAGAATGGGATCGTGGGTGTGGTGATGGGTTTTGGGGGCAAGTTATAATTTCCCTTTGGATAAATAGATAACAGTTATACTGAGCCATTTTGGATTGGATATTTTTATGGGTCCAAGAAAGCTTAAGAAGCCCGTAAAACATAATAAACCCAACCCATTATTTTTCTCTCGTTACATTTTCAAAAAAACACACTGCAGACTACACACAATTTTTTGTCATTTGATTGTACAAAAATTTAACTAATTATTGAACCATTGGTTTTTTCAACAAATGATACTTTATGTAGTTATTCATGGGTAATTATTCTGCAATTAATTTTAATTTTTAAGCAATTTTCAAGAGCCCAATCATTCTGGTGATTTTTGATTTATCACATACGAGGCTACGATTCACGTGTTTAAGTTGTTCATGTCGACGAAAAATAAGAGAAATTTAATACAAGTATCGACAAACTAACGAATCTTGTTGTATATTACAACTAACCGTTTTAAATTAGGTCCTTCGTATTTTTATCTTTTCTTTTCTTTTCTTCTCTTTACAAAAATAATAATTTCAAGATAAATATTATGTTTGTCATGTTAAAATTTACACACATAAATTTATTTTTACGTTGAGCTCCATATTATGTAATTGCTCTTATATTTATATTCTAACTTTGATGTAATTATTATTATTATTATTATTTAGATATTTTTCAATTTTTCAGTGATTTTAATTTGTTAAAATTAAAATTGCAATGTTAGTTTTTCATTCTTTTATTTAACTTTAGTTATAATTTTTCGGCAGGCGGCGTGCAGATACTGGAAAAACAAAAGTGCTGAATTTAATGAAATTCTTTACAAATATAACAAAAATATATTATTGCAACTCGGTATGCTTATATTATATCAACGATACATCAAAATGACACCACCATTACACCACGATACCTCAGAAATTAAAAGTGCATTAATGTATGAGTTTCATATTATTGTGGGTTCGTAGACGAAGCATGCTTGTTGAACTTCGACGAGCGAGGTGGGAGGCGAGGAGGTGGTTTGAAGAGAGGTAGAATTGGCATGACATAGCCTTTCTCTTCTTTTACAATATTTGTGCCCTCTTGAGCTCCTGCAGAAACAAAATCAAATATCCCAATTCGAAGGTACTGAATTTATAAATCTACCGAGTTTGAATATAACAAATTACAGTTAGCCGTGTCGCTTACTTGTTGTGATGGAGCCAGAGGAGAGTGGGTGTGCGGTTGGAAAGAAAATTAGGCCCGCAAAGACGAACACGAGGGACAGAAGAAAAAGACGGTGCATGTTCTAAACTATCGAATTTTATCGAGTTAGCTTCTTCTATTGCTCTGGTGTATTTATAGCATTGATGGGGTTATAATTCTTTAGATGTTCGTTGATCTGGTGGTACCTCAAAGGTTTTTTTTTTTTTTTTTGAATCATAGCACAAGTCTAAAAGATATTCTGGCACCTATATTCAGGAATAATATAGGAATTAATATCTCTTAGATTTACCGAGTTTATACCACAGTATGGGACATAATGTGACGTGTTTCGAATTTTTTGATGTATGTATGTGCCTCAAAAGATAATAAGGAAAAAACTAATTTTAAAAAGAGTGGTGATACATGTCTCTCTTAAAATTCCTTAGATCAATCGATGGGTTGGCATCTGCATTAATGACATTGATAATGGTAAACCATGGATATTTAATTTTTTCCATCCTATATAGGAAAATGAGATAAAAAAAATTCACCGTTTCACACATCATTAATTTATTTAATATGTTAAACAAGTTTGTTTACAACCATTTATAATATTAATTAATGAAATATAAATCCATAAATTTGGAAAAAAATTATTTAACTGAATTAATACACTGTTTAACATATGTTAAACGGATACACATGAATACAAATATCATACAAAATAAACAAAAATATAACATTAAAAATAAAAATAATAAGTTCGCAAAAGTTAGCAAAATAAAAATAAAAATACTTTGCTTTTAAAAAAGATTCAAAATAAAATAATAAAAATTTGTTAAAATAAATATTACTTGTTATGTGTAAAATCAAATATAATAAATAATTAAATAGACCAAATTATTTTTTAATAATTTGATTTACCACATAATAAATGTCGTTTACATCTAATTAATACGATTTTGCCATCTAATCATGTATTAATTTGCATAATTTCATTGTTTACCATGTATTAATTTAACTTTAGCATTAAATTGAGTCAATTAAATTTTTGCCAACACGTCAATGATTGTGGGGGAATGTAAATGCGACAAGTATAATTTTTTTTAAAAAAAATATTTACAAAATTAACATGTTCGGATTTCGAGAGTCCGGAAAAGTTGGTCCGAAAATTATTAGGGGTTAACCATATATTAAAGTATATTTGGGTGTTGTGTTGGAATTGAGAAGTATAAATTAATCAGAGCAATTTAACCGTTGCACACAAAAGTAAAAGCAACTAGGTTTATCCCCGCGCAATTGCGCGGGATGTTTTTGATATAATTATTTAAATAGAATCAAAGCGCATGCGTTTGAACTAAATTAATCTAATCATGACATATTTGCAAATATCATGATGTCAATAGATGCATAAGGTTCATAAAATTAGTCTATCACGGATATTATTTTCTAATATAATTTGTTCATGTGCTTCTAAAATTGATTAATATAATCATGACATATTCGCAAATTTTAATATGTATGTAAAATAGGAAACAAAGACCAAATGTAAAAAATGACCAATATGTGAAATAAGAAAAAAGGATCAAAATGTAAAAAAAGATCGAAAAGTAAATAAAAAGGACCAAAATGTAAATAAAAAGGATCAAAATATAAATTAAAACTAAAAAGGACCAAAATGTAAATAAAAGAACCAAAATGTAAATTGAAATGTAAAAAAGGACCAAAAAGTAAATAAAAAAGGACCAAAATTTTAATAAAAAGGACCAAAATATAAATTAAAAATAAAAAGGACCAAAATGTAAATAAAAAGAACCAAAATATAAATTCAAAAATGTAAAAAATGACCGAAAAGTAAATAAAAAAGGACCAAAATATAAATAAAAAGGACCAAAATATAATTTTTTAAATTAAAAAGGACCAAAATATAAATTAAAAGGATCAAAATATAAATTAAAAAAAAAAAATTTACACAAAGGTCCCTGATGACGTGGAGCTCTAGAAATGCAAGAATTCTTGCAACTTTATACATAAGATAGAATATATCAGCTATTTTTGTCATTTTGCCATCTCATATTCGTTGGTTTTTATAATATTTTGGTGTTTGTTGTTGGAGCTCTTTTTTTCTTCTTCTTCTTCAGCCTTCAGGTATGTTTTCATCTTGAACTAAATAATAATAATAATTCTACCTTTGCTTTGTGTTGTTTAAATATTTTAAATTAATTTTAAATAATTACTAGATAAACTATTTACACCAGATATTTTTCATAGATTCAAGGAGTAATTGATTCTTTTTTTAGAAGAATTATTCATCATCTTTGTGGATAAAGAAACATTCTCGCAATTAGAAAATTCTGTTTATTCTCATACGCGATTTATATTGTATTTTGCATACTGTCGACATGGCTGATGAGACGAGAACTAAAACCAACTCAGACGAAGAAGACCTTGATGAGTTACTCAATTCCATCACAAATGAACTAAATAAAACCCGGCACGTATGTGAGAAGCATGCGAATTACAAGGCACCATGTCTACTATACCGGATCAATCCCCAAAGCCGCCTTCTCGACCCACATTCTTATAATCCATGTGTCGTGTCTATCGGTCCTTACCACCATGGATATATGAAACTAAATGCAATGGAGCGTGATAAATTGAAATGTGTTCGTTTTGTCATTGAATATAACAGTGAGAGAAGATTGAGCGACTGCTTGAGCGCAGTTCGTGAAGTTAGCGAACAAGCAAGATGTTATTATCACGAGGAAATACTGATGGAAAGCCAAGACTTTGAAAAAATGCTGCTTCTTGATGGTTGTTTCTTGCTCGTATCTCTTTATGGGATTACTGGGGTTCCAGATCAATCTACAGCAGAGAACCATAATTTGGAGAGTTATTTGACTAATCCTGAGAGGCAGAGAGATCGGTGGCATGCAAATTTTGCGAATCGAGATATACTCTTGACGGAGAACCAGATTCCCTTTTTTGTCATAGAGAAGATATATGAGGTTCTTGCAGGCAGAGTTGCCATACAGGCACTAACGAAGGAAATAGCGAAATATATGGAACGTGTTCTTCACATTTTCCCGAAAGCAATCCAAGAGTCCAACAGGCCAAATGATTTTCACCATTTGCTTCATTTATGCCACATGTATTTTAAACCAAGTGAAAGTTTTGGAGAAATGTACAGTTATGTGACAAGATCCGACGACCGCGATGCCGAATCGCTGCTGAATCGACAACCAATGAAATGGCGGAGAGCAATTGAGTACCACGAGGCTGGAATAGAATTCAAGCTGAAAGTTTATAACAAACACAAACCACACTCTTTACTTGATATAGAATTCCGGCGAGGGGTAATTGAAATTCCTTATTTCCTAGTCGATGATAGCACGGTTCCTCTTTTCAAGAATCTAGTCGCGTTTGAGCAGTCAAGCCTGCAATTCGATAACGACGTTGCGGCCTTCATCTTTTTCATTTCTGAGCTGGTTAGAGATTCCGATGATGTTAAGTTGCTTACTCAATGTGGAATCATTAGCCACCCCATGCACGGCGAGAGGGACGTGGCGACTATATTTTCTAGGTTGAGCAAAGGAGTCGTATTTGATGTTGACGGCAATTACTACCTCAAGAGTCAAGAGGCTGTGTCACTTGATGGAAACACACTTTCAACAACAAGCTACTCTGAAAAAACACTGGTTGTGGCGGTGCGGTTCGAAGAACAACTCAATGCCATGTTTAGTTGCGATAACTATGGTGATCATAGTGCTTTTCACAATTTCCAGGGCAATAGTTTCGATCACAACATATTTAAAGCCACCACCTGTAATCATAATCACCGGAAACTAGTCTGTTTTGTTTTTAATATAGGGTTCACCCCCACATATTCTCAGAATAATTCGATCATAAATATGTATGTGAAATTTTTTTAATATGTCATATGAATTTCTATCGCATAGTTTATAGTATATGATCGAAATTATGCAAAGAAAGTGGGCTGGACCATAATATAAAAAAAAATTGGAAATGCTGCCACATGTCAATGCAAGGTTCAATACATTAACTTTAATAATAATAATAATAATAATAATAATAATAATAATAATAATAATAATAATAGTAATAATAATAATAATAATAATAATAATAATAATAATAATAATAATAATTACTATGATGAGAAAAGAATGTCGAGTCATTTGATAAAATTGTTATTGTTATGTATATTATTATATTTAAATGAGCTTGAAAATATGATGAAATAAATAAAGTGTGATATTTCTATTTTGAGATTATATTGTTCCTATATAAATAATAGTACATCTTATTAAATATAAAAATGTACTTACTCACAATGTAGCGCAAACATTTTCCTAGTATAATTATCATGCACGTCATGCTCGTTCTTATTATATCATTGATTACATCAAAATAAAAAAACACCATTACACCACGATACATAAAAGAGGTTAAAGTACACTCATCTAAAAGTTTCATATTATTATTGGGTCCGTAGCCGAAGCATGCTTGTCAAATTTAGCTAAGCGAGGTGGGAGGCGAGGAGGCGGCTTGAAGAGAGGTCGAATTGGCATGATATAGCCTTTCTCTTCTCTTACGGTATTTCTATCCTCATGAGATCCTAAAAAATAAAATGAAATTTCCGATTTGAAAGTTATGAATTAAATCTACTACGCGTTAATCAGACAAATATATAGCAGTGTGGCTTACTAGTCATGGACACAGAAGAGAGCGGGTGTGCGGTTGGACAAAAAATCAGGCCAACAAAGACGAACACCAAAGTCACAAAAAACAGACGATTCATGTTTGCGACTAGCAAATTTTTCGATTTGGTTATCGTAGTCTCTTGTATTTATAGCAACGATGGTGTTACATCTTAAGTTTTTCTTGAAGTTTTTTGCTCTGTATCTGAAAGTTGGATCTTACACACGTCTAAAAGATATTCTGGCCCCTATATTCAGGAATCATATAGGAATTGATACCTCTTAGATGTTTAGCCATTACATGACATGTTTCCTTTATATGAATAATTCTATTTTTAATTTGTTAAATGTGGAGATTGAGAATTGTTTTTCGATTAGTTGCATAAGAAATAAAATTTTACATTGATGTATACAAAAAAAAGTTACCGGATTTTAATAATCCGGTAAATAAAAAACAGCAAAAAAAATACCAGGTTTCAAAAATCAGGTCAATTTTTTTTTATAAAACGGTTTAATTGTTAAATCAATTTTTTTTTTGTGATAATAAATGAAAAAAACTCATTGATATTAATGAAAATTGAACCACATCCTTTCACAATATATAGTTTTTTGTGTCTCACACTCAACCGACTGGGCTATGGGTCCATTGACAATTGTTAATCAAATTTAATTAACAAAAATGGTCCACTGGATTTTTAAAATCCGTTCTGGATTAGTTTTGAAATATGGATTATTTTTTGAATTTTGAAATCAAAATGATGTGCATAAATGCTTTTATTATATATTTGATAATTATATAAAGATAAAATTGATGTTGATCAAAAGTGTTATAAAATACGAGAAATGATTTCTGTTGAATAGTAAATAGTAAATACCTTCAATCAATTTTATATTTTATATGTTCATTACATATTAATATTTTTATTATACGTTTTAATACGCACAATATATATCTATTTCATTCTAGATATTAGTTTATATTTTTGAATTACAATAATATTATTATTTGCATACAAATATTGCTGACTCCTGGTTAATAATAACCTCGCGAAATATAATTTCATCTGGATTGTTATCAAAGAAAATTATCTGAATGCCGAACCATCGCACACAAAAGTAAAAGAAAAAATCTTACTCAAAAAAAGAAAAAGAAAAAGAAAAAGAAAAACGTTATATGAGTGCCGAACTATTGACTATTTTTGTCATTTCCCATCTTTTATTAGCTGGTTATGATTGGTCACTGTAATATTATGATTTTCTTTTCATATCTTTTGTTTGTGCTCTTTTTTTTCGTTTGGGCCCCTTTTTCGTCTTCTCCAGGTAATTATCCCCCTAATTTTGTTCATTGAAAACAAATTGCTCTTCAAGTGAGCATTGATCATTCTACGCGAGTAATTATTTGTTTTCAATTGATTTTTGAGTTTTTGATCATGTAAAGAAGCTTGTTATAGAAAACCGTATATTTTTCTTAATTTTGATGATAATTTAGTAAGAACATTGTTTGAAATTTTAGTTAAAATTTAATATCATGAACCAATATCGGGGCAATTGAGCGTATCCAGTGGACCTTATGCACATTTTTCCTTGATAAACTATTTACCCAATTTAGTTTTCCATAAAATTTAGATGATCGAGAGGATTTGTCATATGATATTTATTTATCTTGCATATTGCAGGCATGGCAGACGAGGGTAGAAATAAAACCAACTCGGACGAAGAAGACCTTGATGAATTACTCAATTCCATCACAAATGAACTGAATAACACTCGGAGCCTATGTGAGAAGCATGCGAATAACATGCCACCGTGTCTAATATACCGGATCAGTCCTCTGTTCCGACAGCTTGACCGACATTCATACAATCCATGCGTCCTATCTATCGGCCCTTACCACCACGGATCTACAAAGCTCAATGCAATGGAGTCGGATAAATTGAAATGTGTTCGTTTTGTCATAGAATATAATCGAGAGAGAAAATTAAGTGACTACTTGGGAGCGATTCGTGAGGTGGTCGAACTAGCAAGAAGTTATTATCCTGAGAAAATAATGATGGAAACTGAAGACTTTGAAAAAATGCTGTTTTTTGATGGGTGCTTCTTGCTTGTATCTCTTTATGGGATCACTGGAGTTCATGATCCATCTATAGAAGAGCAAATTAATTCCGAGAGTTATTTGATTAATCCCGAGAGGCAGGTAGATCGGTGGTGCGCAAGTTATGCAAATCGAGATATACTCTTGATGGAGAACCAAATTCCCTTTTTTGTCGTAGAGAAGATATATGAGGTTCTCGCGGGAAGAACCGATGTACATAAACTAAGGGAAGAAATAGCGAAGTATATCGAAGGTATTCTTCACGGGTTCCCAAAAGCAATCCAAGAATCCAATAGGCCAAGAGAATTTCATCATGTGCTTCATTTATGCCATATGTATTTCAAACCAAGTAAAAGTTTTGGAGATATCTATAGTTTTATGGCAAGATCCAACAACCATGATGAAGAATCACAGCTGAATCAACAACCAATGAAATGGCGGAGAGCAATCGAGTATCACAAGGCCGGAATAGAATTCAAGCCGAAAGTTTTTGACAGACAGAAAGCACACTCTTTACTCGATGTAGAGATCCGGCGAGGAGTAATTGAGATTCCTTATTTTCCAGTCGATGATGGCACGACTCCCCTTTTCAAGAATCTTGTCGCATTTGAGCAATCGAGCCCCCAATTCGGCAATAATGTAACTGCATTCATCATTCTCATTTCGGAGCTGATTCAAGGTTCCGATGATGTTAAGTTGTTTTCTCAATGTGGAATCATTAGTCATCCCGTGCACAGCGACAGGGAAGTGGCAAATATATTTTCTAGGTTGAGCAAAGGAGTCGTATTTGATGTGGACGGGGATAACTACCTCAAGAGGCTGTGCCACTTGATGGAAACACACTTTCAACGACAAGCTACTCCGAAAAAACACTGGTGGTGGCGGTACGGTTCGAAGAACAACTCAATACGATGTTTAGTTGCGATAACTATGGTGATCATAGTGCTTTTCACAATTTTCAGGGCAATAGTTTCGATCATAACATATTTAAAACCACCTCCTGTAATCATAATCACCCGAAACTAGTCTGTTTTGTTTTGGGCAATTTTCAAAAATTCTCTATCTATTTCGGATATTCTAAAAAATTCCCTATATTTTTAGAACCTCCAAAAACCTCATCTATCAAATTTTTATTTTCAAATACTTCCCGATAGAATTAAAACTAACCATTGACGGTGTTAAAAATACCTAACATTTATTTCTTGTTCTAATATATAAATTAGCATATTTGTAATAAATACTTAATAAAAAATACATGTTTAAATTACTAATCTTTTATAATGCATCGAAAGTATTATTTTTTTAATCAATACCTTTGGTCCATAATATTTTGAGCTTTGAAAGTGCAATGTATAGCCACCATATTCGGCCCGCGAAGCCCATAAAAATGCACTACAAATCAAAGAGAACCAATCATTGCTAGGGTTTTCCTCGTCTCTCTCCGCGCCTCTTTCGGACGAAGTATCAGGAGCAACCACCATGGGTAAGCTTAAGCATCCTCTTTGTACCTCTCTCGCACGCAAAATCTACCCACCATTGTGATCTTCATCACGAATATTGACCGTAGTAGTTCTCTCTTTTGTACAGGAAAGGTACACGGATCGTTGGCCAGAGCAGGGAAGGTAAGAGGGCAGACGCCCAAGGTGGCCAAGCAAGACAAGAAGAAGCAGCCACGTGGCCGCGCCCACAAACGCATCCAGTACAATCGCCGTTTCGTCACTGCCGTCGTGGGCTTCGGCAAGAAGCGCGGTCCCAATTCCTCGGAGAAATGAGATCTCAGTAGGTTCTGACGTTCAAGGAATCCGGCCTGTGGTAGTTTTCTTTTCTCTTAGTTTTACTTTTGATTTTTTTTTTTGCCCTTGTTGCATGTAGTTCTCATGGATTGATTAGTGGATATCGTTATTTGTTAATTTTCGAGTAACTGAGCTAATTTGTGTTGATTTCTTTCTGTTTCTTATTATATGATCGAGAAATGTGTGCTAATTTTTTAACAATTGAGCTGATATGTGTCGATTTCATTCTGTTTTTCATTATATGATCAAGAAATTTACATGGGTTACTTTTTTGTGAGTTGTTCTCAACCCGTTAACGATTGAAAACATATTCATCTTGATTCTTAACCCTTCTATGCTATGAGTTAAAGTGATGAATGCCTGTGAAAACTATGTTGCATGGAATAAAATACGAATATAGGTATCGGAGAAGTATCTAGTAGAAACCATAACTGCTATCTATGCAGAGAGAGAGAGAGAGAGAGAGAGAGAGAGAGAGAGATCACAAAGAGAAGGCCACTGACTGTACCCTCCAGTATCCTCGGCACATCATTGATGCGATGTTAATCAGATTAATTAACAATTTAATTAACATATGATACACAATTAACATTCAAATTTTATAAATCAGTAAATGTTAATGATTAACTATGTATGAAATATTAATTCATTATTAATTGAATGGTTAATTATTTCAATTAACATCAAGTTAATGATGCTGTGGAGAAAATGGACGGCAAAGTATAATTTTCCCTGAGGTATGAACGAAAAACACAACAACGACTACCCAAGCAGGGCGACCGGGGAAAAGGCAAATTCGAAAAGCCACATCATTGCATAAATACCACATGAGTTACTGTCGAGTCAGCATCTGTTGCCACATCATCACATAATTCACGGAAACTTTAAAACTAATCTCAAATTGAATTTTACTCTCAACTAATACAAATCAAGCACAACAGAAAACCCTTAATCTCATCTATGGGCAATTCATGTTCCTTCCAGGTCCACCAAAATAGAAGTTCGGCTCGCCCCATCTTTTCTCCGCGTGATTCTCAGCACTGTAACAATTCGTATGGAAGCTAAATGTCTGGCCCGGATCAGGATAATCCCACGCACCAGAGTAACCCAAAATCCTCGGTTGGGAGAAAAATGCTGCACTGCCCCAATGCATGCTGGCAAACTCGCCGCTCCCCATTTGCGTTGTGGTGTGAGGAGGTTGGTTTTTCATTCGCGGGCTATATACGTCTCCTCCAAACATTGCGAGGACCGCATTTTTACCGAGACTTTTGAAAATACTGGTTGGCCAATATCCCACTGCTTCGTCCCCTAACATCACCCACCATTTGTCAGTATTTTGTTCATCCTAAAATCAACGAGACGATTAGACGAACGATAATTAGTTGAAATGATGATTGTGTAATTTAATGTTTTCTGAAATCTGGAACTGAAGATCCATTTTATCTTTACCAAAACGATTTTTGGTGCGATATAGAACTTAGGTCCATTACGAGTCGATACTTGTGACAATTTTCCTCCAACAAGGACTTTTGTACTTGTTTGCACAAAACCAGGACAGAATGTGTTAAAGCAGCCCGTTTTCGAACCTGAATCTGCCTGTAATTCAATAATTGTCATTTAAGCATACATCAATTTAAATATGCCTTATGCATTATGTGTAAATATATACATATACGAGGAATTGAAAAACTCACCGTCCAGTATACGAAAAATCTTGGGACATAATCACCATAGAGATAAGGATATACCTAAAAAGATAGTATTATGAGTTCTTTTTTTTTTTTCGAATAAATAGATATTGTGAGTTGAATTAAATAATAGAATTATACATTTCCATTAAAATTGTTAAATAAAGTTGTCATAGCTTACAATCCATCCCACTTCCACCGAGTCTGTGTCACTGTAGGGGCCGTTTCTAAGCCAGATCTGACCCGAACTATATTCGTCGAAGGCCTCGACTTTGGGACTCCATACACTTATCTGTGCCGTGGCTCCAACATAGCTATAGCCAGTTCCGACTAATATGGCTTGCTGAATATAAAATAATAATAATAATAATAATTTAGACCTTATGCTATATTACTTCATAAATATAATAAATAATTCAATTTTTTTCGTTCGAATTTGACAATAGGATATATAATAAATAACCTCATGCAAGTGATCAGACTCAACAGGGTTTGTCCCACCAAAATCGAATGTGTCGTTATGCCTCACTTTTCTCCCGTAATTCTCGATTGAAGGAGATTGGAGCAAGTGTTGTTTTTGCACTCTCAAAATAGGGATCGTTCCATCTGGGCAAGTGTCATTTTCTTGCCAGAATTGTGTTATTTCGATAGCGCCCGTTTTTTCAGTAGAAGGTATTTCTGCTAATTTTGCCAATAATTTCTCACTTGGTCTCATCTGAATCGAATCATAAGAATTATGTTATATGAAAAATAAATGTTAAAATCGAAATGATATTAAACAACCTGAATTTTGTGGTCTTTTAGCAATGGATGATCGAATGCGGGTTGTTTGTATATATCCACACAGTCTGTTATATCACCATATTTGCCCTGTAATTATGTAAAGAAATTGCAATTAAAAACTAATGTAGAACTTGAATTGTACATAAAGGATCGTTGGAAGTAATTATTAGAAAAAGAAGAAATAAAGTTTTATGAATTAATTGGGAGGGTTTTTAACCTGAATGGTCTTGATTGCAGGTTTGTTGAGTTGTTTCAATTTCTCCTCAATTGAAACTTCTCTCTCCGTTTTACTGCTAAATTTTGTTTGTGTATCCACCATTTCAGCCATGAATGGATCTCCCACAAAGAGAAACAAGACCATCAAGCTAATGATATTCATTTTTTATCTTCTAAATTTTAAACAACTATTTTTGTCCTAAGAAATTGTGAATTTGAGGATAAATGGTTATTGGGTAAAATATGTTTATATGAGTGTTTAAATTGTTCTAAAAATGTCAAGTAGCTAATACGAATTTATCATTTTATTAATGAAGAGCATTCATTTTCATATTTCATTCATGCATTCATTTACTCTTTAGATTACTACTAATAAATGAGATAATGTGAACCAGATAAAACATTAAACCATCCATATTATTACATTACCCACCGTCCATGCTCTTCATTAATATTTTACAATGTTCATATATAAGAGTACGTAATAATATGGATGATATATAAGAGTAAAATGTTCATATCTTTTTTTACAATCATATATAGTAGCATGATCATTTCTTGTATTAATATTTTAGTCATTAGTGATACATGAATAATACGGTACGTAATACGTTCGTGTATAATTTGGATCAAACGTTTTGGAAGTTGGTCAAATGTTCGATCAAATAAAACGTAATAATTCGTCAATTCGGTTATTTGTTTATAGTTATGTTTATTTACATAATACGGATACAATAATTCGGTATATGAATGTACATTTTTTTATCCATAAATAATTCAAAAATATAATTATTTTATTAAATAATATTTATTTTAGTTCATAATCATAAATTTATATATTATTATTGATATGTTGTTGTCTTAATCATTTTTGGAAATTGAAGTTTATTTATTTATTTAAAAAAATTATATTTTTTACTTCTAAAAAAACGTGTTATACGGCAATATGTGTATTATTCGTGTTTTTAAAAAAATATATATAAAATACGCCAATTATTAGTCACATTGAGTACGAAAACTTCAATATGTATATTATTTGTAATATGTAATTCTTCGTAAATTATATGCGTATTATTCGCAAACTGAACAACTATGGAAGCACATATATAAGAGTAAAATGTTCATATCTTTTTCTGCAATCATATATAGCATGATCATTTCTAGTATTAATATATTAGGCCTTACTATTTTACCAATATACCATTCATCTCGTATCTAGATATATCTTTACATGTATTACAATTCACAAGTATATGTCTTACCGTAAACAAGGCCTTCAATACAAAAATTGAATACATGAGATGTTCTCCGCGTTAAGGGGTGGCCGAATGCAATCATATGTCCACTTTGCAATAGAGAAGATGAAACGATTTATCACCTACTAACATCGTGCTCACTGACAATAGCGGTATGGCGCCAAATCGAAAGGAAATTCTTCCACAAATAAAATTCTAGATCCGAATGCTAGATGTATATCGGATTAAACTTCTCAAGGAAAATTTTGATGTTACAATCTTTAGCATATTTTTTTTTTGTTGAGAAAAACAATCTTTGGCACATATGTGACCAATAAAGTCGTTATCATCTGTCAGTTTTAATTTTCTTTTTTCAATGGAAGTCAGTTTAAATACATATTCACGTCGTTTTTTTAATTATACTTTAGATACATGTTGAATGCTTCTTGACAATTTTTTATTGATTGTATAGCTAATGATGATAAGGGGCCATAAGGCTTGACCATATATCAGCATTACCTAAAAACGAAAATCATTGTTGATGGAATTTTCTATTGACAATGTTTAATTGATCATAGGAATAGTTTAGCAAAAGACAACAAACCAACCTTATTAGAATGTAACCACTCGCAGACGATACAAGAGACATGCAAAAGACAAAAGGTGCAGCGAGCATGATGAGAAATGCGCAACCGTAACGGGGGCCCATCAGGTCGCAGATCGCGCCCATCACCAGCCTAGAGAAGATCGCACCGGACACAGACGCTACACCTGCATTTCCAATATCACCCTTGGTGAGGTTTAGGTTATCCCTTATAATTGGTACCAGTGGAGCAGCGGCAAAAGTGGACACGAAGCAAGTGAAGAATGACGACCACGAGAGGTGAAATGTCTGCATGTGTGGTTTTGCGAGGGAGAAGAGCTCGAATTTTGTCGCCTTGTGCTCTGAGTCGACGGGCAGAGCAAATAATTTCTCATCAGAATTTGATTGCTCTTTTGACTCCCCCGGATAGTTCCCCGGAGCTCCTACGGTGTCGTGAGTAGCCATTGAGATTGAGGTGTATTGAGTTTGTTGTGTTGGATATGTATTGGATTGAGTTGAATTTGAGAAGAGAGAGTTCATATTTATAGCCGTTAGAGAGTTAACGACAGCTTATTCCTAATTCCTAATTCCTAATTTATTTTAAAATGATAATGTATCAAAACAATATTGCTTTGCGGAACCCAAAGATTCAGAACTTTTCGTCCCGTCGTGACCAAGATATATTCTTTCACATAATTAGATGTATGGTTTTAAATGACCCAAATGAAAATACACAACAAAATAACAATTTCTTTTATTGTTTTGTACACATTGAATATTTTTATTGAATGATTTCAAATTATGCATTACTATTATATATTTATATCAATATTTTGTTGGAATAAGATTGGACTTTATTTAATTGGGGAGAGAGTTGGGGATCTATATCAAACAGAATTAAAGAAAAATTGTTTTTTTTAAACCATTGGTCTCTGATTTTTATTAGGATAATTATACCATACCACCTCATTTTCCACCCCATCATCTATATCACCAATTAACCATTTATTGAGAATTAATTAGCATGATCATTAATAAAAATACATCCGATTAACGGTTAATTGATATTAATTACGAATTATTAATGTATATGTAATTAAATTATATATTAATTAACTGTTAATGGAATATCATTTTGTTAATTACTATAATAATGAATCATTAATTAGAGATATATAATATGTTGTGAGGAAATAGAGGATAGTATATGACCTCATTTTATTAATATATTCCGTACGGTGTGTGTATATATATATATATATATATATATATATATATATATATATATATATATATTATGTGTC
This sequence comes from Luzula sylvatica, assembly GCA_946800325.1. Lineage (NCBI taxonomy): Eukaryota > Viridiplantae > Streptophyta > Magnoliopsida > Poales > Juncaceae > Luzula > Luzula sylvatica. The sequence continues at coordinate 59,766,377 of OX326961.1, read as the reverse complement.
TCCAAAAGACACCCTAGGTATTCAAGATCAATTTTTTCTATTTAATAGATACACATCTATTTCAACAGTTAATTTAATATGCATCTCCTATTTACACACATAAATAATTTTGGTAGTTTCGAAAATAATATTATTTAAATAAAATAAAGCATTAAATTTTAATACTCCCACTTAATATTTTTACTCATCATTTCTCGAAATAGAATGAACTTCACGTTCGGAAACACCTTTTTGAAAATATCCGTCAATTGATTTTTGAATTTGACATGATTTACAACGATTTCATCATCTCCAGCCATTTCACGAATAAAATGATGTCGAAACTTGACATGTTTTGTTCGACTATGGAAGACGGAATTATTTGACATAGTTATCACGGATTGATTATCGCAAAAGAAAATTGTGGCAGTTTTTTCTTTCTCCCACATGTCTTCTAACATATTTCTCAACCATTTAATTTGTCTCGTGATTTCATTTGCCGACACGTATTCTGTTTTCGCCGTTGAGTTAATTTGTTAATTTTTAAGATGTTTAGTTATATTCACGCCATTAAATTTTTTTCAGAAAGAATTGAGGATGTTCAACATTTTAAGTATATACATGTATTGCTTATAAAAAATAACATTTGACAATTTGGAATGCCTTTTGAGCCATCTAGAGCATAATTAGTTGGAAAGATATAGGAAAGAGAAAAGTTTAGAAAAGAAAATCAAATCAGAGACCTAGTCGCCACATCTGGTTTGATGGCCCCATCCCGCGAGGTTCTTCAAGGATCAACATTCTCTTTTGCATATTAATATATTATCCCTCTGTGTTGTTTGAAAAATGAATATTACATACTTTATGTTTTAATTTTTGTTGTACGGTTGAAAACTAGTATCAAGGACGCGATTCAAAATATTCTGTAAAATACTGGGAGACACAAGGACGTATATGGTTCGCACACCCCAGCATATAATATTTTGAAAGAGTCACGAGGTAATATATCCTATACTA